>JAODUP010000421.1:0-60000 GCA_025642065.1 Paralvinella palmiformis | reverse complement strand
CAAATAAGTAGCCTTCACATGATTGGGTCAAAGTTGTGAGGTCAAAGTGTTGAGGTCAGAGGTCATTAAAATTAGCGCCAAAGTCCACTTCTGATATATTACTCGAACAATCCCGAATGGCCACGAACAACGTTACTATTATGTGTCCTATGTGCCTTGTATCCGCAATAACATCCAGTCGGATATGGCTAATATGTAACGTTTTAGACGTAGTTCTGGAGTAGGATTCAGGCTCATCAACCATCACTCATTATTTATATGGCATATGCGTTGGCGCGTCACAAATTTGATGATCCAGTGCATTAACTGTATGTACGCACACGCATATATATATATATATATATATATATATATATACAAACATCCAAACCACGCGCACACGCACACACACACTTTTTTACGCACATCTCATCACTGTAGAGTACACCTAGCGTCTCTCCTGGTCTCGATGTCCGGATCAGCCCTCTCTGGCCTCGCCGTCTGGAGTTTCAGCAGATCGGTCCTGATACTCGGTCGACGTACGTTCGGCGTGACGGCGCCATAGGCGTCGCTTAGACGTCGACGAAGCGTCATACGACGTCGACTTGCCCTCGGACTGGATGTTACGATATAGGATGGCTGGACCTTGTGATGTAGCGAAGGACTCATCTCTGTGGGAAGCTTGGCCATGACGAACAATTTGAGGAAGATCTCCTCAATGTTAATGTTCCTCTTGGCTGAGGCCTCCAGACAGGCGCAGCTCGGATAACTCGACGACAGTTCCCTCATCTCCGCGGTAGTCACCTGACGGTTCAGCTCCTTGTCGCACTTGTTGCCGACTATGACGATCGGGATCAAGCCCTTTCGCTTGATCCGGGTGACGCCAGCTGTCGATTGACCTTTAACCTGGAGAATTTGCTCCTGGAGCCGTTTCACCTCGTCGAAACTCTCCCGGTGCTCGATGCTGTAGACCAAGATAAAGATGTCACCTGGAAAGGAATTAGCGAATGAATGGGGATTACCGTTATGGCGAAATAGGGATGTTTGTTTATTTGTTTGCAGTTATGTGGTGGTAGAGTGATACTACTACTACTACTACTACTAGTAGTAGTAGTAGTAAAAGTAGAACTAGCAGTAGTAGTAGAAGTAGTAAAAGTAGCAATTGTAGTACTACCACCAAAACTACTACCACTACTACTACTACTACAATTACTACTACTATTACTACTACTATTACTACTTCTGCTTCTACTGCTATACTACTGCTACTACTAATAATAATATAACTGCTACTACCAAATATTCCCATCACCACCACCAACTAAACATTACTATTAATTAGATATAATATAACTTTTATAATAAAGCTCAGTCAGTCAGTCAGTCAGTCTGTCTGTCTGTCTGTATGTCTGCCTGCCTGCCTGCCTGCCTGCCTCAGGATACACATATAGTGCAATGGCTCGGAACATCAACATCTAAACATCCTTTAAAACCTATACCTCCATAAATCTATACATAAATTAAATTATACATACTTCAATCTAAATATACAATTTTCTACACCTCCACTTATCTATACATATATACGTAGACCTATTTATGTGTCTGGGTTACTCATTAGCCCGTGGGGCCCAGCTAATCCGCTTTTTGTACGCGATTAATATGTCACAGGAAGCGGCTACATGCAGGCTACATACAGAAAGCGGAAGCACGTACAAAAATACCATTTGACATCACAGCTCGCGGTAAACAACACCTGCGTGTGGTTCAATCCTGAGTTAGTACATACACAAAATAACTACTTTGACAACACAGTTTACATTCAGCAATAATTTCCTGTGGTTCAAAAGAATATACATAAGAACATTTCAACACCCAAGATACTGATTTCAGCTTTATTCTGGGTTTGAATGATCAAACAAATCCTACCTATATCAACAGACGTCCAATAGGTCTGGCGATAAAAATTCTTCTCTAATCAGAGTTAAAGGTTAAGTTTTGTATAGGCTCTTAGCGCGTCAACCAATAAAACAGTTTGTTGAACATGCGACAAGATTTGTAATGTACACTGCCTACATATGGAAGCAGCGACCTCATGTAGCTCAGAAAACAAAGTAGCAATACAGCTATATGGATTATTACTGTACTAGAAAGAAATTATCGCCTCAATCATGAGTAAATACTATGATTTACTCAAACCTAACAGCTAATCCTCATACGTTTCCGTTCCGTATGTGTGTGGTCGTCCGGGTGTTGGTAGATGCGTGTGCGTGAGAGAGAGAGAGTGTGTGTGTGTGTGTGTGTGAGAGTGTGTGTGCCTGTGTGTGGGGGGGGGGTGAGTGGGTGCGTGGGGGTGGTGGATGGATGTCCTATTATCTGCTCCAGACAATTCTCTGAAGACTGCCTTCAAAGAAGCTACATTTATAGACATCAAACGGCTTACATTATCTCTGGTGGCTGGAGATTGGTCATCGATGACAATAATCACCATAGAGTTATGGTGATGGTGGTGGTGATGATGATGATAATGATGCTGGTGAAGGTGATGATGATGATCTGGAAGACCTCAGACAGAGGATTTGTATCATGGACGATAATGCCAACGGATCAGTAATACGGATAGTAAAAGGTCTACGCATCTTCAGTACAACCGGCTAAGAATAAGCGCGCGTGTAAGTGCACACACACGCACACACACACACACACACACACACACATATACTCACATGCATCCCCACAAAGACGCGCGTCCACGTACATATTTATGCTCGAATACCCGTACATACACACAAAAAGGAGAGAACATATCTAATGGTGTGTGTCCATTTGTATGTGTTTATTGGTTTTTCTTTATACCAACTCGTAGGTGTCTGTGTGTAGTTCACAAACGAAAAATTGTAAAGATGGTTTATAGTATATAGTCTTCACTGTGTATAATTAACTCCTTTTATAATAATAATAATTAATTATAATTACAAAATTACCATTGAAAACTGAGATGGCGTCGTATTCAGCGATAACACGATGTCATGAGAAAATCGATAATATTGTAATTTCAATCAGAATAAAATCCATAAAAATTCAGTAGCAAATAAATATTATTTTATTTGTGGCCGACGAGCATTAAACTGATGGTTGATGAGGGAACAAATTCTAATATTCTAGCTGTCATCGGTGAGGAAGTTTCGGTGACGAAATTGGCAACACAATCGTGAGACCTGTTGAGTTGAGTTGTTCACTATCGGCACAGGTCACGGCTTATACATATGCCCCCCCCCGGGGGGGGGCTGCACGAGGAAACATATTCCATAAAAAAGATGAGCCGGATTCGAACGCATAACCCGGAACTTTGCTGCCCTATCAGAATTTACCTTCCCCCAAAGAGTCGCCTGTCCCTGTGGGATAATTCATTCATCAGTAAATCGCTTCGGTTTGATCATCTCACTTAACTTGGGAATAGCTCCTTGGCTTGTGATTGATGATTGAAGATGATTTAGAGAATTAAAAACCTCTAGCGGATGGGTTCGAACCCCGGGCGGGTTATGTCTGAAGGATGTGTCATCTCTCACTTCGACTCCCCTTATTTTGAAGGTTGTTCTGGTCATTTAACCTACTGTGTGAACAGCATTTCACATTTCAGGTGAACAAATCTTGCTCCATTCAAACATTATGAAACATCACACTTTATTGTTTGATCTTGACATTGCGAGAGGGAAATGTCAGTTAACGTTCAGATTTAAAATAATACAATTAGTTGTAGATTTTGTGAACACATAACCACACACACACACACATACACACACACACACACGTACAGACACGTGCGCTCTTATAGACATTTAATAAGACGATAACTCACCTATCTATCTATCTATCTTTATCTATCTATCTATCTATCTATCTATCTATCTATCTATCTATCTATCTATCTATTATATATATATGTATATATATATATATATATATATATATATATATATATCAGAGAGAAAAAGAAAGAAAGAGAGGACGAACAGCAGCAGCTATTTCATGGCTGAGTGACTGACTGACTAACTGACTGACTGACTGACTGATTGAGTGACTGACTGACTGACTGACTGACTTACTCACTCACTCACTCACTCACTCACTCACTCATTCGACCACTCCCCTGTTCACTCACTCACGACTCACTAACTAACTCACGCACTTTCTTACTCATTCATTAATTCACACACTCACTCACTCCCTGATTATCTTTCTGGAGGGATCGAATTAACCTTCGGCCATATGTGCCCATTGAATCCAACACCGATATTAAAGACCGCAATCAATCAATCAATCAATCTCTAATTAATCTTTTTGAAGTAGAACATTGATTTTTCTATCAAACAATATCGAACGACGTTGACTGTCACACGCTCTTCCGTCTATCTAAATTCTAATGTCATTAGATGTTAGTAATTAAAGTCTCCCTCCAATGTTATAATGTCGAACCAAAAAAAACGTGAGTAACCTTTATATGATAAACGTACACAATAATACCCGAGGTCTCCGACCTAATAATGACGACCTTTAACTACCAAGCCATTTATCTGACTCCCGAATACAACAAATTGGCCACAAAAGAGGATCCCTTGAAAAGGTCAAATCGGTCACAACGGCTAGATTCACCCACGCACCGAGTTTAAGTCGTGAATAATGCCAGGTTGCTTAATTAGCGGGATCACCTGAGACGGAGTAAAGTTACCTGTGGGCGGCCTGGGTCTGGACACGACCCGGAATCTGGACATCGTTAGCTCATTCTGAACAACACGCCATTGGCTTAGCACTACCGGAGCGAAATCCTTATCAATCTTGGTCTGCCTGGCTAACACGGATAAGGCAGTAACTTCTGCTTGGATGGCTGCCTTGATTACGTCACTTAATAATAAAATCTCCTCTATGATATTGGTGGGTTGATGAAGGCGGTAGGAGGGTTATAACGATCTAATTGTTCTAAAGTAGGTCCTATTACAGAAAATGCGTTGATTGACCTTCGTTGGAAAATACGCAATTATTTTTCGGGACACATTTCGTGAACTTTACATTCAACAGCGATGTCAACATAAGATGTGGTACCGTAACCTTTTTACCGCCCTGGACGGCTAATTGAGCCGAGCGACCTATAAAGATGAAGTTATAGATGTAACACCCCTCAGATCTAGCCGCTATTGGATTTGAACCCAACTGTCATCATAAAAGGTCAAGTGCTAAATCTTAGGCATCGTTAGCCGATGTCTTTGACCGTGAAATACTAGTATCCTTGTCAACAGTACTTATTAGAAAAGATAAATAACTATATATATATATATATATATATATATATATATATATATATATATATATAATATATATATATATATAAGTTGCTTTCTCTCCTTCTCTCTCACTCTATCTATATATCAATCAATAAGTGAATGAATCAATATATCTATCTATGTATCAATCATTATCTCTTCTAAAGAACAAGGTCACCAACATATTCTTCTTTGTTCCATTTTTTCTATAATTCCATCATCATGTCATATCAACTGTCAGATTTTACTGTCATTACGTCACATAATGTTGGCTATATTATCAGAAGTATGACCAATTAGCTGAGCTAACAATAACAACATCATCAAATGACATATCAATGACACCAGAAATACGCCCTTTCCCTATCCAACCAACCCACAACCTTCCTATCGAACTTTCTTATTATCAAGATATTCATCACTAAATGCTCTGAATACTTTGATGAGTCAATCTATATCACTGAGTCAATCTATATCATTGAGTCAATCTATATCATTGAGTCAATCTATATCATTGAGTCAATCTATATTATTGAGGCTTCATCGAGATGTTAGAATGTGGTTCCTTTAAATTTTTAAATACCTCTCATTGTTCCATTGGAAATAATATGACCATCTGATATTTTTGATTCAGCCTTCATTTATCTTGATGAAGGGACGTGTTGTCACATTATATTAACCAAAATGTAGATCAAAGTGCAAGATTTGTTTACAACAAGATAGGGCAGCACAGTCTCAGTTCAAAGTATGATCAATATTTCTAGTTCTTTATGATCTTAACATCCAATTATTATCAACTGCAATTAGAATGATCCCTTCAAAGCAATATCCAGCTGGCTTTCAATTTATGGCTAATAGTTCATGTCGTTACTCTGTGATCATTGTATGTGATTATGATATACAATTAGTATTGTCTTGTCATCAGATAGAACAATGGAAAGTCCGTAACTCCAGTGACTGTAGAAGCTATTTACTTCTAAGTTTACCCATTTTAAATTAACAGGTGTTTATCTTTATGCACGGACTACAAAATATTCCGAGCAATCATTGGAGTGTTTTTACCGAGTTGAAATAGTTTCGTGATCAAGTTTGTTACTGAATATATTTAAAGTCGCAAATATTCAGGTACAAATGTACTAAAAAAGAATCTCTTTCCCTCATCCACAGTCTAGGTATGTCATAAAAATAAAAACATACCTGGAATTAATTACACAGAGCTTTGCATGTCGGTTGGCATGGATCCTTTATATGCCACCTGAGCGATTGGCATTACACACAGATTGGTCTGGTTTCCATCATGTCAATTTGATAGCTGCGTTGAAGATTCGCAAAAAAAGGTGCCTTTGCCTTCCATGTGACATAAAGAACATCAGGAAAGCAAGTGTCAGATATCAGACGAAGAAGACACTTGATGTTATCTATCTGTTACCGGCGACATGAGATATGATTTGTTTATGATAACAGAACTGCTGCTGTAGATCTAATGTAGATCAGACTAACATCAATGTTAAACATTCTCAGATCGATCTAAACATCATAGGTGTCCTAACACACACACACCCACACGCACGTGCACACACACACGCATATATATATATATATATATATATATATATATATACGCGCGCGCACACACACACAGAGAGAGAGAGAGAGAGAGAGAGAGAGCAATGGGATATACACAATGACATCAATTAGACCTTTACCACAATACAAGGTATCCCATAAATCCCCCTTTACCATCTATGGGTGTTAGCTATCCAGTATACTGGGCTTCTTCCGGCACCGAACTCACGTCCACTGATCCAACTCACGGGAGAGTTGCTAATGGCTTCTAGAGGGCAGTTTAAGTGTTCGTTAATTGTATTAAAAACACCAAGGAAGAGTATGCTGTTAGAAGATGGATAACTAATTCTCTGAACGCCATTCCGTTACTAAAACGGCATCAAATGCCGCAGACATTAAAAACCTGTTAGACTGATGTCAACAAAGTGAGATAAACAAATCAACAAAGATCCCATCAAGTCTAAAATGGCAAATAAATAGGGAAAACCTTTAAACAATCATCGGTTACAATTTGCTTCTCTCGCTCGTATTCCGGAGGAAAAAAACAACGTTAACCGGCTCTGTGAGCCATTACACAGTGAAATCTATCTAAACGACGCCCTGGCTTAAGAACAATTACCACTAATTAAGGCACAGGTCGTATTTGGAAACCGCCGTAATTTCCCAGAAGCTCACAATAAATGGGAAACTGCCGTAAACAACCTGCCGTGATATACGTTCATGGTCCGTGTAATACGGTCCCTAGTCTGGTAGCTTTTGAATGGAAATGAAGTCTGAAGGAGCAGCCCGATGTAAAGTGGTTTCTTTTGTCATATTTCTTACGGTTGGTTTGATCTCTTTTTTCTCTCCAAATCGTTAATCCGCCATCAAACTTCCCAGTCTTAGACCGATTTGAACCTGACTGGTTCATGTTTCTAAACAGATCACATTATTATTATTATTATTATTATTATTATTATTATTATTATTATTATTATTATTATTATTATTAATGACTTTCTCTAAATCAGAATGTTCATTTTTATTTGTAAACTGAAGATATTTGATCACTGATGGATAGTTCCATTCAAGAAATCTTTGTTTGACTATTTCAGTGATAGTATATATATATATATATATATATATATATATATATATATATATATGTGTTGTGTGTGTGTGTGTGTGTGTGTGTATGAGCGTTATGCAAGTATCATGTGTAAGTACTGTATGTATGCAATATTATATATATATATATATCAAGCTGTAAATCATTATAAACAAGATGTGACCTAAGCAAATCATATATTTAATTAGACGCCATTTGTATGATATTACACACATGGCGTTACCGGAAGAAGATGGTTGTCCAGTCGTATGATTAGCGAGCAATAAATAGAACTATCACCAGCAGCTCTCATTATCGCCAACACTCTGCAGCCTGCCAATTTTTGTTGTCACCGTCTGACCTGTCATAGTGACTGAGTGAAGGGTGTACAATCAAAGATATTTATGTTAACAATAATCGCGGAAGTCTTTCCTCGTCCGCCATCTTGTCTCCCTCCTGCTTATGCCAACGTGACGCCGATGTCATGCAATACCGTATGAAGAGCCGGACTATGTGTAGGGCCAATGGTGGACACACTCCTGTATCGTGCCAGCATCGTGCCAATATTATGCCAATATTAATCTACCCGATCACCGAATGCAGGATGTAACAATAAATCTGTACCATTAGAAGAACGGTGCACACCTGCTTAGCCCAATTGGTAACATAGTAGACGTTTAATATCTGGTGCATAGTACTGAAATGGAGAGTATCGTAACTTTTTCCAGAATGAATCCGAGCTTCAATTCTCGGCTCACAATATCATGGGTGGTTGAACCCGATAAACGGTATTGCGGTAGCACTGAATTAATGTTGGACCTTAAAGATCCGGTAACTACGTAAAACACTCTACCATTACCTCCCCCCCCCCGGGTATTTGGGGTATATCTTTCCTTTATGAGTGATGAGTGAATGAACGGGGGCAGTGGGAACCAGGGGCAGGGGAACCAGGGGCAGGGGGAACCAGGGGCAGGGGGAGCCAGTTTCAGCCATTCGCTATGTAAAAATAACACAAGAAATATATATTGATACATTCCCGTGTTGTGTCTGATCATGAAACGAAACAAATTAAATGAAATCCAACTTCTCTCTTTGTACACAATAGACGTAAATAAACCGACATGGGAGGGGGGGTGTGTAAAGGAGTGTCCATCCAGATATTGAGACTGTAAGGTATCATATACAATTATATATATATATATATATATATATATATATATATATATATATATACCTGAATATATCAAGTATGTGACCGAATGCATAGATTATATGGACAAAATCGGAAGGATGTTAAGTCCTTAGATCAGTGACACAGCAACAGAGTTAGTTTTCTTCACGGTAGCACTTTATTTCTGTTCGTTATTGTTATTGTTATTGTTTCTGTTGTTGTTATTGTTAGTGACGTTGTTGATGATGTAGTTACAGTTTTATTTATTTATTTTTTATATTATTATTATTATTATTATTATTATTATTATTATTATTATTATTATTATTATTATTATTAGCAGGTAGTGATGAAACAGTAACAGTAACAGTAGTAGTAATCGCAGTATTAATAATTATTGTTGTTACTACTGTTATTGTTGCTGTTGTTATTGTTATTGTTGCTGTTGTTATTATTGTTGCTGTTGTTGTTATTGTTGCTGTTGTTATTGTTGTTATTGTTGCTGTTGTTAGTGTTGTTGTTGTTAATGTTGTTGTTATTGTTGTTATTGTTGCTGTTGTTATTGTTGTTATTGTTGATGTTGTTAGTGTTGTTGTTGTTAATGTTGTTGTTATTGTTGCTGTTGTTATTGTTGTTATTGTTGCTGTTGTTATTGTTGCTGTTGTCAGTGTTGTTGTTGTTAATGTTGCTGTTGTTATTGTTGTTAGTGTTGCTGTTGTTAGTGTTGCTGTTGTTAGTGTTGTTGTTGTTGTTAATGTTGCCGTTGTTATTGTTGTTATTGTTGATGTTGTTATTGTTGCTGTTGTTATTGTTGCTGTTGTTAGTGTTGCTGTTGTTCACAAAAATCAAATAATGATCCGTACAATGGTCGATTACCACCTAATTCCTGCCCCCCCGTAATTCCGTAATGTAATAATGTGTCTTTGTTACGATGATAAACACTTGAGATGGACGATAATAAAGAAACGTTGGCTGATTAACGACGTCATCAGAATTCTGATTGCCGACGTCATACGTTAATTCTGGGCGATAATCGGGTTAACCGGTATTCGACGGCGACACCTGGATAGAAACGCACTTAATGTATTGACGTTGTCCGACATATTTTTTATTAGACTGTCCTAGAAGATGGGATGACACCGGGCTAGTTCTGTCGCGATGTATACATTGAATGTCGTAAACGAACGAGTACCGGATTAGGTTAATAAAGTAATAAATGATCTGACTTGCACTGGTCACGTGTGGAATACAGAACACGGGGGCCGCTCTCTCGGGAAACTTCCAATAAACGCACGTATGAGTCGGATTCGAAGCCATAACCTGGAGGTTTGGAGCTCAGCGCCATAACCGCTAAATCATTGGAGTGCCCGAAATCATAGATGCAAATCCATCCAAGCGGAACGCTCTGTCGTCGGTTACGACAGTTGTACGACGGTGAACACCGATTCCAGTCAGTTGAGCTTGGTCCAGCCGATAGGGCGCTTGGCCACATACCATTAGGACCTGCGGTTCAAACTCCTGGCTGGCATATGTCTGAAGGGGGTTACATTCCTCACTTAATCTCATTACATCAGCGACATTTCCTTCAGGTGTGACTGGTTTGTGGAATGTACTGTCTAACGTCGACAGAGACTTGAAGTCACTAAATAGATTTTAATCTATTCTATATAAGAAATTAGGTTTAAAATGAGTCATTTAAATTTTAGGGTCTGGATTGACTGACTGATTGATTGAAAAGGCTGACTGGATGACTGACTGACTGACTGTGACTCACTCACTCACTCACTCACTCACTCAGTCAATCAGTCAATCAGTCACTGTGACTTGTGACATATAGGAAATATGATAGACTAACTTTATACCGCAATTCCTCAGAAAAGAGACAGGTTCACTGTTGTATGACAGCTAAATACACACTGAAACCACTCGAGTTAAAGCTGTCGTTTTCTCTCGATTATCTTTAATTTGCCTGGTTTATTATCAATTATCTATAATCATTTAACGCGATATAACGTGTTTGTGACATACTTCACATTTCATCAAAACCAAATCATGTTAAACGGATTGATTTCAACAAGTGATATTGAATATTGAATATATTAAATACAATAGTGATCAGTTCATTACCATACTAATCTATATATCTATTTATCTATCTACATATCTATCTATATATCTATCAACATATATATTTAACTATCTATCAATCTATCTACCTATCTATCTATCTATCTATCTAATGTAAAAGTTGGTTATAAATAACTAGGATATAACGAAATGATAACTCGAAGTTGTTAGCTGGTCCTGCCAAACATCCATTCACTTCCATAGTAAAGAAACTGGGATATAACGAAATTTATAGAACGAAAACTTGCATATCTATAATAATAATAATAATAATAATAATAATAATAATAATAATAATAATAATAATAATAATAATAATAATAGTATACATTTATCAGGTGACCTGTTCTGTCGGGAGCCGTTTTATAATGTTGTACAGTGATACTCCTAAAGACAAGATGCTTAATTTAACTAGAAAGGCTGAATCGTGGACATTAATCGACTCATAAAACAAATAAAACAACTCAATTTAAAAACGGATGAAAAAAAAACTTGTCGTCAAAAGTGGAACTTATGATTCTAAATGTTTTATCGTCACCGAGATACGAAGTCCTGAAGTATTCTTCAATCTGACGACGGGAGATTGAGTGATAACGTTTTGACAGACAAGAGTTTATACAGATGTTTAGATGCACCGCCACCAATAGATAAATAAACTGTCACAAAATGCGGGAAACCAACGTGCTATCTGCGTATATGACCTATATCTGTTTCTACCCGAAACAAAGGTCATATCATTCTCTACCTGGCCATTACGGTTTACCTGTCAACAACGACAACAGTCTCAAGGCTGCAACTGGATGGTTATCAGACGCATCCAGAATCTGTACGTTTCTCCGCGAATCTTGTAGATATTCCGATGGAAATTCGCAGTTGTCGGTGTGAGGGACCCGGATACGACGTCCGTCTTGCCGACCTTGGCCGTCTTGCTGGCCTTGGCTGACCCTAGTAACACCAGACGCTGACAGTTCGGACATGCCAGCTCTTCATCTCCGGTGTGTTCCATCAATGACACTGATCCAGGGCAACCGGCACAGCTCTTCAAAGCTCCGGATCTATGCGTATGCGTGCGGACCAAACTGTGATCGTGCGTGCCTAGCCAGTCACATGTCCAAGTGATATATATATATATATATATTTCATCATATTACGTGAGCCGCATCCGTGGTCTAATTAGTGGCGTGTCGGACCACAGATCATTACCACCTGAGTTCGAATCTCGGTATGGGCTTATCTGAAGGGTGTTTCATCTCTGACTTCGCTTCATTAGCTTTGGAAGTCGCTCGGCCCATTTAGCCTACCATGTGCACTAAAGTGGCCGTAAAACATCAATCATCTTCATCATATTACGGCGAATCCCTTGAAACATCATCTTTGTCAATTGGTGAATCTTATATTACTCCTCTTGGTCTAGCCTATTGTCATGTTTAGAACCTTCGCTGTCTTTTTATAAATATAACTCTACTACATAAATCTATTGTCACTCCGTGTTATATGACATGTATGATTATAAAGTCGGAGAAAATAACTATCTCGCGCCGATTTCTGCCCAGGTTTTTATTTCGCGATTTTACTGACAACTTTGAAATCTATCACTGACTTGAATTACGAAAGTGGGAACAAAATATTAGGTCGTCTCTTATTATTATTATTATTATTATTATTATTATTATTATTTGATCGAATGAATAAGTCAGCTGGACGATAGGTCTCAAGTGTGAACATCATCGACAACGAACAAAGTAATCACTCCGTCACCCATCCACCCACGTCTCAACCTTCGCGTCACCCACTACACAAGGTGTAGATGTAAGATAACACCCAGGTGTGCGTATATTGGCACTTTCGTGTATTAAAGAAAGAACGCCGAGAACAAAAGGTGTCTGATATGCAATGTACGAGCAGTCGTGAATAGGACGTAAAACACGTTTACAAACGCCGACGTGTAAACGGTGTGAATTGTTCAGGTTAGACACGTGAAAACATTACAATACGACAAACAACAAGAAATCTTAATAAGGAAACTTGATATCTTTAGTCTAATGATTTCATCTTCTGCATTCGCATTTGTTTCTGAGTAATTTCTTTTCACGTTCGTGGTTACTTTCATTGAAAAGGTCATCAAATATAAAATATACAAAACTTGATTAACAACACACACACACACACGCACGCACGCGTGCGCGCACACACACACACACACACACACATATATATATATATATATATATATATATATATACAGACATGAAAATAAATATGGAAAATATTTTTTTTATCCGTTGCATTCTTTTATGGAACAGCATATTAGGACCAGTTGGTTAGTATTTATAATCTGTTCAGAGGTATCAACGTAATCATTGATATATGACGAGTATTTGGGCATACGTTTTCAACACGTGATATTGTTTTGAGTGAGTGGGTGACCAATAAAACACCTAAGATCCATGTGGCGTGATATCTGAGGCTCTATAAATAAGGGGGTAGAGCTATTGATATATCTAGTTGTATTCGGGCGTGCCGGCGGAATTTGCTGTAATTTTTGGGCAACTTTCTTGACATCATGGTCCTTCATTTTAATGAAATAATTTGTCGAGGAGTTCTTGCCATGTGGCGTATGGGTTCCAAACAGGAGGTCATTGCTCAAGCTCTTGGTATAGCACAGGGAACAGTCTCAAATGTGCTTAAGAGAAATCGTGAGACGGTCGTACCCACACCCATAGCTAGACCCGGACGTCCTCGTAAGACAATAGAAAGAGAAGACCGTTATCTGCTACGCTTGTGCCGAAATGGGCGTAACAAATCAGCAAACACCCTTCGTGCTGAGTGGTGACGGTTCACTAATACCCATATATCCAGAATGCTAGTGAACATGCGATTGATCCGTGCAGGTTACTTCGCCAGGTGACCTCTGAAAAACTTTTATTGTTGCAAAGACATCGACACGCGAGTATGGATTGGGCTAGAAACCATCTACGCTGGCGAACAGGTCATTGGCAGAAGGTCATCTTCAGCGACGAATCCAGATTCCTGCTTTACCGGATAGATGATCGTATCCGGATCCGCAGATAGCAACATGAGGCCTATACTGAAGATTGCATCGTACCTAGAGTCCAAGCAGTGGGCGGTGGAGTTACCATATGGGGTGTTTTCCACCATGGTGGAAAATGTGACCTTCACATCGTCGATGGAAACCTGGATCAGTATCAGTACCTACAGATCTCGGAGAAACAGTTATTGCCATTTCCTCGTCTGACATTTGGGCATAATTTTGTGTACCAAGATGACAACGCCAGGCCTCACAGAGCTCGCACAGTGGTCAATTTCATTGAAACACATGGAATGGCCAGCAGTTTCTCCGGATATGAATCCTATAGAGAACATGTGGTCCGAAGTAACACGCACCATGGATGCAAGTGCCAACCAGCCTACTAATCTTGCGGAATTGCGACCGGCAGTCATTGATGCATGGCAAGCTCTGCCCCTTCAAACCCTGGCAACCCTGATTGACAGCATGCCTCGACGAGTACAAGCTCTGTACGATGCCCGTGGTGGTCATACAAAATATTGAACTGTGATTCGTGTGCCTCATTGAACACTCTAAATAATCAGAACGTTTGAAGTCAATGTCCTGACAAATTAATGTTTTATTTAATGCATTGCTTGGCCCCAAATGTCATATAATTAGCATTTTGGCAATAATAATCATATTTCATTATATTCACCATGATCCAGAATACCAATAGTCTTTCAAATGCATCAGTATATTGCTCATAGGGTAATGATATCGATAAATACATAAAATTCACATATCCCGATACTTTAGCTGGAAAAAACATAATTCTAAGCAAGAAATAACAAACAATAAAGTTTTGAGCCACGCCTAAAACCGGGAATATGATTAATTCATTTGTTTCACCTAACAGAAAAATAAAACAGGTGGCAGTATACATATAAAACAGATTTACATCTCTTATTATAGAATACAAATTTGGTTGCGTGTTTTGGAGAATTTGCTGAATTTCTAATTATTCTTAAATGTTGTTTTTTAATGTACAGACATTTGGGAACATAAAGAATCGTCTATCCAGGATGATTCCTAGTTGCTTAGCTCGATTCTAGCAAATGTTTTTAATATTGGATAGATATGACCATTTTAATTAGCTCGATGTCTTGAATCTCTCCGTGATCTCATGAATCCTCCGTGATTTTACATTGATGTTAATTAAATCAAAGTTGGTACCTTTTTTACACACCTATTCCACAATATCTCAATTCAACTACTGGTTCTGGATTTCCTTTTTACAGAATTATTTCTTACATATTTTATGGCATTCGGTTTCACAAATAACACAGGTATAGAGAGAGAGAGAGAGAGAGAGAGAGAGAGAGAGATCTAACTCTTTTACCAATACCGATGTATCACATTGTCTAGTGACGTATCGCATATATATATATATATATATATATATATATATATATATATATATATATATATATAATGATGATGATGATTGAAGTTTTACGACCACTTTTGTCCACCTGGTAGGCTAAATGGGCCGAGCGACCTTCAAATGTAATGAAGAGAAGTCAAAGATGAAACAACCTTCAGATATATCCACGCCGAGATTCGAACACGGGTGGTAGTGATCTGTGGTCCAACACACTACCGCTAGACCACGGAGGCGCCATATATATATATATATATATATATATATATATATATATATATATATATATGCATTTAGTGAGTGCCCTGAGGTACAATATTGTCATAATTTATCATCACGGTAGAATGAAAGTCAATCTTCTCAACTAATATAACATCATTCTAGGAACAATGTCAGCTAAATCCAGGATAAACGGTGCTAATCTGGAACCACACAACATTAGTCCTGACAATGATGACCCTCATATCGAACAAGAGAAAACATAGCGTGTCTAAGAGGACAAACAACGATAATATAGTACACAAAAACAAGAGTCTGTGGGGAAACAACGCTAACATTGGAAAACAACGCTGGTCCTAGAACAACACTCATATTAGAAAAGAACACTAGCCTGAAAACAACATAGTGCGAGAATAATAACACTACTGTCAGTACAGGAACGTTACTGTCAAAATAACAACACCACTGTCATCACAACAACACCACTGTCAGTTCAACAACACTACTGTCAGTACAATAACACTACTGTCAGTACAACAACACTACTGTCAGAATAATAACACTACTGTCAGTACAATAACACTACTGTCAGTAAAACAACACTACTGTCAGTAAAACAACACTACTGTCAGTAAAACAACACTACTGTCAGTAAAACAACACTACCGTCAGTATAACAATGCTAATGACTGTATAACAATACTACTGAAAGTACAACAACGCTAGTGTAAGGACTAGAACGATAGTCAAATAATATCACAGGGACAGCAATATTAGTCAAAGAAGTAAAGTATTACGAGAAATAAGATCAACCAGGAAATAAGATTCTATAACACTAGTCTGGGAACAATACTAGTCTGGGAACAATACTAGTCTGGGAACAACACTAGTCTGGGAACAACACTAGTCTGGGAACAACACTAGTCTGGGAACAACACTAGTCTGGGAACAACACTAGTCTGGGAACAACACTAGTCTGGGAACAACACTAGTCAGGAACAACACTAGTCTGGGAACAACACTAGTCTGGGCATAACTCTAGTCTGGGTATAACTCTAGTCTGGGTATAACTCTAGTCTGGGTACAACACTAGCCTGTGAACAACATTAGCCTGTGAAGAACACTAGCCTGTAAACCACACTAGCCTGTGAACAACACTAGCCCGTGAACAACACTAGCCTGTAAACAACACTAGCCTGTAAACAACACTAGCTTGGTAACAATACCAGCCTGGGAACAACACTAGCCTGTAAATAACACTAGTCTGCGAACAACACTAGCCTGGAAGTAAAACTAGCCTGGGATCAAGACTAACTTAGAGGCATCAAACATCACAAATTGGTCAACACATTTAGTCTAGAAACAAAATCAAATAAGAGGATAACGCTAAGTGTGAGACAACTTTAGTCTGACACAACACTGCTCGGAGATAAAGTAGACTAGTTCGTGACAACAATAACTAGGGTGACAACACTAGTGTGAGCATAACACTCGCTTCGGGACAACACGTCTGCGCACAACACTAGTGTGAGGACAGTAACATCACTGAGTTAGGGAAAACACTGGTCTGAGAACAACACTGGCATGGGGACAACACTTGTCTGAGCACGACACAGGCTTGGGAGCAACACAGATTTGCGAAGAACACCAATTTGAGCAAAACACAGGTCTGCGGATGACACTGGTTTGGAAGACAACGATAATATTCTGTTGGCGCTGTCAGTGGTGAAGCGTGACACTAATAGACAGCACAGCCATCCATTCAGAGATAACCATCCGCGTTAACAGTGATGTCATTTATGGATGTGTTCTGTCGATCTCTGACCTTCAGCTTAGCAGTCAAACCGGAATAATCAGTTTGCGGAAGGTGGCAAGCGTTCTTGTAAAATGTCCATACACGTTGGGTGTGACCGGAACCGAGCGATAATGTCTATTATCTGAGCCAATAGGGCATGCCTGGATATGGAAATGTGTCGTTTGTTCAGGCCTCATCCCTGTTATCTGTCAGAAGACGTGATCTATCAGCGCGCTGGCCTGCCACTGACACTAATGGGATCCTGGCCGTTGGCTGGGGGCATCCAATCTGCCCCGCAGCTCTATCCAGGGAAATCCTCAGCGGAGAAAAGACAGCCTTAGGCTTTTTAATCGAGAAATTGTAAAATACGACGCACGTTTGTATGGAAGACAATACGTCATACAGGATATTAATCTATAAATAACAGTTCACCCCACAGCATATCTGGCAGATGTCCAATGGATTGTGGGGATACGAATCTAGTAACCGGTGACCGACTAGTCTAGTTTAGTTTCCGAAATCATTATCGGTGACAAGAATGAATCGCGACGGCCGGACTGATCCCGAAGGGCAATGTCACCATGAATAACAACCATTCTGGATGCAGGTGTTAGTGAGGGGCAACCATGTGCCGCCTATAAATGTTTTCCTGGAGAAAATCAGCTGATTATTGAGGCTTAGGAGTGAGTGAGTGAGTGGTTAAGTGAGTGAGTGGTTATGTGAGTGAGTGAGTGAGTGAGTGAGTGAGTGAGTGAGTGAGTGAGTGAGTGAGTGAGTGAGTGAGTGAGTGAGTGAGTGAGTGAGTGAGTGAGTGAGTGAGTGATATTTAATGCCCTTTATCAGAAAAGGGTAATTAAATATCCCCTCCGCTCAGTTGCCTCTTACAACATGGAATAGAATACAGGTAGCTAATTCTAAAGCCAGTACACCGTGTATCCTGTCACTCACATAGATATATTAATTACTACTACGTATTATAAGTTGTTAATAAAATGCCTCCTCAATTGCATCATCAGCTGTTCATCAGTACCTTCTAAACTTCACGCTTTGTGATGGCCTGTCTCGTAAAGAAAAACAAACATTATGGTCTTGTAAAGGCATAAACCTTACCTCACATAATGGCAAAGGCATAAATATTACCTCAAATAATGGCTTCGTTATGACCTCGCATGTCTTAACAAGATATTACGACATTCTCATGGTCTAGTCGGTAACGTATAATATTACAGACCATCAGGTCGTGATATCGAATCCCAGTGTTGTCTGTGTATCTGGAATGTTTTGACTAACAGTAAAGATGTTATATCGGATCCCCTCATTTCCTTATGGAGAGACTATCGGACATTTAACATAGACGAAACAAACACCAAGGCTGATCGCTTTGTGTGTGTGTGTGTATGTGTGTGTGCATTGTTTTTCTGGCATGATCCTTTTCAATTTTTCCTAGTTTGATTTATCAGTTATAACTGTGTAGGCATATATACAGGTAGACATACATACATGCATACATACATACATACATACATACATACATACAGAGAAATAGAAAGACAGACAGACAAACAATTAAATATAGGAATCATACTCGGATGACTGATTCAGTTATAACATAACATATCCAAACGAATTATTCACTTTGTTTTAACAATTAGCTACATCGTGGATGTATTCCAGGAAACAAACTCTATCATATAACTAGGTATCTCACAGCATGTCCAACATTGGCTGACACCTGCATGAGAAGGATCATTTTACTGATGTCCCTGTGGCCATCTTACCTGGGACCATCTTACTGGGGCCATCTTACCTGGATACATCTTACCTGGAGACATATAAAAGCCCTCAATTCCGGTTAAGCTCCGTTCATGTAAATATGATGTCACTTTCTTCCGTATGCACCTGCCAGCCCCCCCCCCCCCCTGTGTCCAATTCATGCTCCCCTCTCTCTGTGTCCTTCTCTACCCCCACTCCCTCTGTCCATCTCTCACCCCCCCCCCACCTGTCTGATGGTGATGTTCACCTTACACGTGTTGTATAACTTTTTTTGTATATTTAGTTCGTGTCATCCTATCTCATAATGATAGCTAACTAGTCTTCTCTCTGGTGTCACAGACTAGTCACGGCTTTGAGCTGCACACTGTTTCTCTATTCTGTATTATGGGGTGTTATATATATATATATATATATATATATATATATATATATATATATATATATATATATATATATATATTACAGCCACTAATCCAAATAAAGACAGTTCTCTCCGGATTAAGCACAAACTTATAAGCAGCACCATGTATTACTGTTGTGTGTAGAATGGGGGTGAAGTTGAGTGGGAAGTTGTAGATGGCTGTTTTCCGGGATGTCTTTCTGTCTGTCTGTCTGTCTGTCTGTCTGTCTGTCTGTCTGTCTGTCTGTATGTCTATGACAGACAAAATAAGAAGGAACTCGTTATTGTTTATATACTTCTGTCTCAACACATTATAAACATTGCATTATCCTAAACATCATCTAAATATGAGAGATTCTCTCTCACTGTCACTGTGTGTACCTCTCACTATGTGTGTGTGTGTGTGCGTGTGCGTGTGTGTGAGTGTGTGTGTCTGTGTTTGTATGTGTGTGTGTTTGTCAGTGTATTTATGTATGTGTGTGTGTGTGTGTCAGTGTGTGTGTCAGTGTGTGCGTGTCAGTGTGTGTCAGTGTGTGTCAGTGTGTGCGTGCGTGCGTGCGTGCGTGCGTGTGCGATAGAGAGAGAGAGGGGGATATTAATTATAAATGACATTTAGGTTGTCTGAATGTAATTCAAAACATTTCTTCACAAATTTAACACCACTTTGTATATTATGCAAGCCACCTGAGTTATAGTTATTAACACAAATACCTGAAGAAAAAAGACTAGATAAGACTCTAAATATTAGTTTTAATATTTTTAATTCCTGGGGCTAGCTTCTGAGCTTAAAGAAAAATACAGATAATATAATACTGAGATATGTGTTATAGTAGGGTATTGAAATATTAACATATTGTAGTACAGGTATTCAGCTGTATGTAGACATGTTGTAGTACATGTATTAATAAGTATATAGATATGTTGCAGTATAGTTAATAAAGTGTATATATGTTACAACTATCCTGAAAATTAAGTATTATGTCTATTAACTAAATATTTTCAGGTAATATTTGTATTACCTAAGTTTTCAGGTATACGTATTATATAACAAGCTCAGATAATATATGTAATACCTGGTTATACAAATTCACTATAACATACACATCCATGTTGTAGTTCAGATATCAAAGTGTTTATAGTTACATTATAGTCATATATATCAAGATGTATATAGACATGTTGTAGTATGTATGTTGTAATACATGTAAAGTAAACAGTTAATAATATATATATCAAGCAAAGACAACATGATGCCAAATGATATATATATATATATATATATATATATATAAAATTACTTAAATATTAATAAATTATATAAGAAAGTGAAAATGATATAATATATATATATATATATATATATATATATATATATATATAATATATATATAGATAGATAGATAGATAGATAGATAGATAGATAGATAGATAGATAGCCAATGATAACAGAGAAGGTAGAGTACCTGGTGATTATTGTGATAGATCATCATGATATGATGAAGCCACCTGTATCTGTTGCTAACCTTATTTGACCATCTATTATCACCATATTGATATCTCGACAGGAAGAGGAATAAGCCGCTTCTCCCAAGCAACAACAACAATAACAACTACAACAAGAACAACACAAAACTCCCTGCAATTGATGTTCTAAAGGACTATATCCTACTACACTTCTGTTCTGTGCGAATCTTAGACGGGATTTCTTATTACGGTCAAACTTTCAACTGAAATTTGCACTGTATGACCAGTATGACTTGTACTGTGTTATTGTATGACCAGTATGACTTGTACTGTGTTATTATATGACCAGTATGACTTGTACTGTGTTATTATATGACCAGTATGACTTGTACTGTGTAATTGTATGACCAGTATGACTTGTACTGTGTTATTGTATGACCAGTATGACTTGTACTATGTTATTGTATGACCAGTATGACTTGTACTATGTTATTGTATGACCAGTATGACTTGTACTGTGTTATTGTATGACCAGTATGACTTGTACTATGTTATTGTATGACCAGTATGACTTGTACTAAGTTATTGTATGACCAGTATGACTTGTACTGTGTTATTGTACCGTATTTTCACTGAATAGTTACGAAACGAAGGAGACGAAATGAAAGATGAAACACCTTTCAGATATTGATAGGCTAGTAATTGAACGGGGA
This sequence comes from Paralvinella palmiformis, assembly GCA_025642065.1. NCBI lineage: Eukaryota > Metazoa > Annelida > Polychaeta > Terebellida > Alvinellidae > Paralvinella > Paralvinella palmiformis. The sequence continues at coordinate 37,937 of JAODUP010000421.1, read as the reverse complement.
TGCGGTGATCTATTGATCAACAACGCTAAGATTTCTGCCACAGAGAAGCTCCCAAATTATATGAAAGATGTGTTAATTAGATCATTATAATGATATCTATAACTGGAGAGATGATCTGAGATGATAACATTTCCGGGTGGGGGGTCTAATAATTATTTATACAGTTATTGGGGTAACTATTTCTGACGCAATTCTATAATATTCTGGCTGTCTATATGCATCTCTCTGATTGTCAATCTGTCTATATGTATGTATGCCTGTCTCTCTGCCTGCCTGGTTGTCTGTTTATTTCTCTGACTGTTCGTATACCCCTATAGAATGCTTGTACAATGGTTGATTAATTACTAACTGTACTTAATAATCAATGTTATTGTCATATAAATGAATCGAGGTGGCGTCAGTATCAATCAAATGTGTCTGTTTATCTGTCACTATCTCGTCGTCTGATTGCCTATATCTCTGTCTATATATATATATATATATATATATATATATATATATATAAATATATATATATATGCAGATTTGTAAATGTTTGTGAAGTCTGACTCACTCATTCACTCGGATATTGGTTCACGTACTCACTCACTCACCCGCTCACTAACTCATTAAATCAATTAATCAATTATCAAACGATTCATCGATCTTCACATACAGATGCATGATTTCGCATGTTCACACACACACACACACACACACACGCACACACGCATGCACAAACCCACACATACACTCACACACACACACACACATATATATATTCCTGCACGTGTATATATATATATATATATATATATATATATATATATATAAAGAAATTTAGCCTGGCACTCGGCTAAAGGTAGACACCCTGTTTTCATGGTATTGGCCACGCCTAATGTTATAAATTGTCGCCGAAAAATCCCAGGTGCTATGTTAATTTATTGATTTATTAATATTAAAATGGCTGCTTCAGTAATAGGTTTGTCACTCTAGGCTCATATCTACATTATACAGATCAATAGCAAGTGATTACTGATTCAATATCTCATCTATCTAAGTGTCGGTATACCAGCTTCCCGTCAAATTATATCCGGTTTCTGACATGGTGTTTACCCTTGCCCCGACCTTGAACCCTCCCCGATTACTTTGAATCCAGATTAAAATCAGGTGACATCCTCTGTGTGTGTGCGCGCGTGTGTGCACGTGTGTGTGCGTGTGTCTGCGTGCGTGCGTGCATGTGTGTATGTGTGTGTTAGGGTATGTCTGAAAAGGGTCCTCTGGCTGTTTCATCAGGGTATTTTATAGGTTACCAATTTTCTACTGAACACACACACACACAGAGAGAGAGAGAGAGAGAGAGAGAGAGAGAGAGACGCATATACACTGTTCAACTGAGATTATATAATTGAAAACCCCAAATAAAGTCAATTCTACATGGTTGAAGGAGACAAGAGTGATGTTTGAATGGTTGTAATAGACAACTGACCACACACCGAGGGTTTCTGCCATTCAGATATACATAGACTATTCTTGGACGAAGGTTCCTTTTGGCTAATTCGTTTCACTCCGTGACGTATGAGAGTAGTCAGCCATTAAACAAGTCAGATGCTACTAACAAACTTCCGGTGTTCTCTTATGTTTTAGTGATATAATGAACTGAACTTAACAGAACTTTGTTTACAATTTCGAGAAAAAAACACATATCTTAATCGCGATATATAAATAACCCCTCTTCCAAAGAAAAAAACTTGAGCTTTTGGGGTGTCTTTCCAGTACTGTACAATAAGTTTATATAAAACCATGAAACATGTAAGTTTCGGTAATCTAATAACTGAAATAACTCTCTCTCTTTCTCTCTCTCCCTCCCTCTCTCTCTCTCTCTCTCTCTCCCTCCCTCTCTCCCTCTCTCTCTCTCTCTATCTCTCTCTATCTATCTATCTCTCTCTCTAGATGCCCATTAATAAATTTACAATTTGACAAAAATCGGCTTCATCTCACAATATATTGTACAGGAGGACTATCGAAATTTAAAAACCCATAAACCATAACATTATATACGTGCCGTAGGTTAATTTAAAATTTTAGTGATGGATGAAAATTCCCGTAGACAATGCTAACATATATGGAGGTATATAGAATTGCCATAGAAATATCATGAAAAGACAGAATCAAGTGGGCAGAGATCATTAGATATATAGGATTATCCGGGATAATCAAAAGCGCTGGCCCGTTTTATAGTGCACAAGATATTCATTTTGAAATGTAGTCGATATATTAATATTATTAAACGATATAATATTGTCCAAGAGGCTGGCCGACAGGTATATTTTATTTGGTACGTGTTCGGTGATATAATTGGATTTTATCTACAGCCACACCCATGCTGTTATATCTATTGATGTTTTATTCCCGGCAGCTGACGATATAGTCCTAGAACTTTATTCTTGATGCTCCAAGGGCGACTATCTTTGTGAAGACCTCAACGGGTCATCATGTCTGTTGTTATCTAACTCCACGATAGAGCGCCTTTGAATTGATTCTGCCTTATTATGTCTATGCTATTGTAATCAACTTTGGGTGTCGGTTCTAAGGGCTTCAGGTGGGAGTGAGTGAGTGAGTGAGTGAGTGGTGGGTGGTGAGTCAGTCAGTCAGTCAGTCAGTCAGTCAGTCAGTCAGTCAGTCAGTCAGTCAGTCTGTATGTGAGTCAATAAGCGATTAGTGAGTGACTCAGTCAGTCAGTCAGTCAGTCAGTCAGTCAGTCAGTCACTGAGTCAGTGAGTCACTAATTCAACGAGTGTCCTTTTTAAAGCTCATCACTGGTCACACTTGGGACATATGACTCACTGGGAAGTAGTTTACAGTCACCTTGGATCGATTCGAACCTTGCCATAGAGGTTTGTATCACAGTGCTGTAACCACTGTGCTATCGGATGGATCCCAAAGAACTTCAGATGTAATCCTTCCTATTGGATCGGGACAATTAGGTGTCATCACCCTATCTCTTCCAGATAGAGATGAGGTGGCTAGGTGTTGTTTTATTGTAATTGTCCGTGTCGGTATCTAGAATAAACCATCTTTCTGAGCCAGATAGTTGGTTATGACTCAGTCATCCAGATACAACAACAACAGCAACGCACAACAACAGCAACAGCAACAACAACAACGGACATCTTGGGAATCCCTCCTGTAGTACATCCGGTTAACTAAGCTGCAGCTATGTTAACTTATGTATCGTCGTATATTGTACATGAGAGTTTAAAGAATAAAAGCGCGAGTAAATGAATGTAAGACTGAATGAGTGAGTGAGTCAGTCAGTCGGTCAGTCAGGTTGCTTTGTTTAATCTCGGCATAACGAAATGAAATGATCGGGGAGAAGCGCTTTACTAGAAGATAAAATATCCTACAGATCAGGCAAAAACTGGATTCGAACCCACGGTCGGATGAATTGCAGCACAGTGTCCTATCAACTGCAGCGCGTAAGGCCAGGAATTGTTTTTGACGGCTTTTTAAAATTCATTATTTCGTTTCGGCCGAATTTCAAATATGTTAACTCACCTGTCAACAACGACAACCGTCTCATGGCCGGAAATGGATGGTTGCCGGATGTATCCAGAAGGTCTAACCTGTACGATTCTCCGCGGATCTTGTAGATCTTCCGATGGAAATCTTCGATCGTCGGCGTGTAGTTATCGTCGAAGGTGTCGTGCAGGAATCGGGATACTATGGACGTCTTGCCGACCTTTGCTGATCCTAGTAGCACAAGACGCTGACAGTTACGATGGGGAACTTCTTCCGTGTCGACCAGCAAGGGCATAGATCCAGGACGGACGGCGCTGCCCTCCATATCTCTTACAAGAGTCTCTATCTCTCACTATCTCTCTCTCTCTCTCTCTCTCACTATCTCTCTCTTTCGCGCGCGCGTGCCTGCGCGTGGTTTCCGTAGGTGTGGACGTCAATGGGATGTTTTGTCGGTAATTAGTGGCGTAAATGGCCGAGTCCCGCGTCTAGTTTTGTCAACGGAACACTTTCACCGAACAGAGATTCATTTTGTTATCCTAACGACAGCTGTTTCTCTCCGGTTGCCATTAGCTGTTCTCCTCCTGTCATGGCTCGGCGTAGTCCGTACTGGCGTAGCTGCTCTGGGCGGGAAGCTTGGTGCGTGCTACCTCGATAGCCGTCGTGATTACGATCATCGTGACCATCGTCGTCATCGCCATTGTCATCTTTAGCACCATCATCACCACCAGTAGCAGCAACAGCGGCAGCAGCAACAACCGAAGCAATGGTTGTCGTAGTCGTCGTTGTTGTTATTGTTGTTATAGCAGCTGTGATAGCAGTCGGTGTCTCTGTATTGCTCTATGTCCAGGGTACAGACTACAGATAGACCGTGTATTATGGCTTCAGTGTGTCGCTGGCCACCTGACGTTATGGACTCCTAGCTATTAGTGAGTGATACGGTCGGCTAGTGGCTTAATACTGACGACTTCGGTGTTAACAGTCAGAAATGGGTTAATACTAACAGTCAGAGACAAGCTCCTAATTATAACAGTCAGAGACGGGCTAGTGATAAAAGTCAGAGGTTGACTAATGATATCAGTCAGAAATGGGTTAATAATAACAGTCAGAGACAAGCTCCTAATTATAACAGTCAGAGACGGGCTAGTGATAACAGTCAGAGATTGACTAGTGATATCAGTCAGAAATGGACTAGTGATAACATTCAATAATAACTGTCAGAGAAGAATTAGTGATAACAGTCACATGCGGACTATTAGGGATAACAATCACAATATATTTAATTATCATAATCACAAACAGTATAATGAAAACAGTGTAATAATAACAGTGTAATGACAACAGTAATAATCACAACAGTGTAATGACAACAGTGTAATAATAACAGCATAATGACAACAATGTAATAATAACATCATAATGACAACAATGTAAAGACAACAGTGTAATAATAACAACAGCATAATAATAACAACAGCATAATAATAACAACAGTATAATAATAACAGTGTAATAATAACAGTGTAATGACAACAGTAATAATAATAGCAGTGTAATGACAACAGTGTAATAATAACAGTATAATGACAACAGTGTAATGACAACAAAGTAATAATAACAACAGTGTAATAATAACAACAGTATAATAATAACAGAGACAAAGAGGTTAATAGGAACAATCTCTGGCCATTTAGAGATTATTCTAATTGACAAGGTCAATATAACAGTCACATATTATAATAATGATGACGATAATTGATGTTTTACGGCCACTATTGTCCACATGGTAGGCTAAATGGGCCGAGCGACCTCCAAAGGTAATGAAGCGAAGTCAAATATGAAACAACATTCAGATGTGGCCACGCCGAGGTTCGAACTCAGGTGGTAGGGATATGTGATCCAACGCGCTACCAGTTAGACCACGGATAACATTACTAGCAGCCGTAATGCTAACAGTCACAGTAGATAGAGTGACAACAGTCACACCAAACTAGCTACTAGTCTCTAACAGTCACAGTAGATAGAGTAGTGACAACAGTCACACCAAACTAGCTACTAGTCTCTAACAGTCACAGTAGATAGAGTAGTGACAACAGTCACACCAAACTAGCTACTAGTCTCTAACAGTCACAGTAGATAGAGTGACAACAGTCACACCAAACTAGCTACTAGTCTCTAACAGTCACAGTAGATAGAGTGACAACAGTCACACCAAACTAGCTACTAGTCTCTAACAGTCGGTATTATTCTTAATATCTCATTATATTTATAATCCTATATTCAGGTTACTGATTGCTAGATCTTGCCATTGTTGAGCTTATTATATGTTTGTCTGTCTGTCTGTGTACGCACACACACACTCGCGCATGCATTTACATACATACGTACATACATATATACATACATACATACACGCACACACAGACACACACGCACGCACGCACATACATACATACATACATACACAAACACACACACACACACACCTAAATACATACACGCACACGCACACGCACACCACCGTCCGCCGAAAATATAGATAATGACAAATTGATATTTTAATGTAGAGTGTTTTCATTTTGATATAGTCATAACATCATACCTAATAATGATATTCTTAATCACTTATAAACTTTACCAGTGTGCTAGATAATACCTCACACTCCAATAAAGTAGTTCCCATGCTAGTTTCGATATTACTCCGCCATCTTAAAGTAAACAACTAGCACTACCGCTAACCGAGTGGGTGAAGATTTTGGATGAAAACAAATGAAATTTGATTGCAAAACTGAAACAAATAACAATAAGCTGTGGATTAAATCGAACTCGATACCCCACATGAATGGATAGATAACTAATGTAGGTAAATCGTCACGTAGGAGGCCTAACAATATTATGTGTAATATCGTACAATAAACGTCACCCCTGGTCAGTTTCCGTAGTTCTCGTGCGAGAACGTGTTCTTATTATTGTAAGGGACGAAATTACCTCAGCTCTCATCAGGTCAGTCCAGGGACGTGTTACCAGATCAACATACACGAGCCTTGGTGAGGAGGGGGGAGGTGTTTGTGTAGAAATACAGCGAGTAGTTCGGTTAGCTTCGGTGATATATGACCGAGAGGCTACCCCCTATGGGAACACCCCCCGCTCCCAAATAGATGTGAGCCAAATTCGAACTCTGACCCGACCATTTCCTACTGAACTTAAACAATATCTAGATTAATAATATCCTGATTGTCACTGTGAGTTATTGCTTATGGTCGGATCTAGTATGTCGTTGTGTTGTCCTGTACTTTGATCGATCCACTTATTGTCATTATAAACACGGACCAATGGCGTTCCTTCAATTTTTTGTGATTATATCTATTTTAGGGGTCAGTAAGAAGACAGCCTAGTGTCCCTCAATTTCCTTTAAGAAATTTTATCTATCTATCTGTATATCTATCTATTTTTCCAGCCCCGTGCTATGATCAGTATGCTATCTAGGCGCCCCAGTGAGCATAAGGAAGAGCCTAGAACGAGAAATGTTCACCGGAAATAAAACAGTAAATCACGTGACAGCTGATTGCCTCCATACAAATGCCCTTTAGCTATATCTAGTATTAGTGTTTATCATATGTGGTATATAGTGTAATAGGTGGATAGATGTATTAAATTAGTCAAAACTGTGGAAGTGTATAAAATGGGTCGCGTCTCAACATCTATTAAAAGTCCATCTGTACGGCTTGACCTCGTAATTAAAAAGGTTAAATTCGATGGTGCGTTTTAATTAACTTCATATTCATTAATGAGATAAAGTATGACAACAAACAGTGGTGTACCATATAAAAATGAAGTCACCATTAAAACAAGACGACTAACAGAAAACTATTATTATATACAGTACTCTAGAGAGTTATGTCCCATTTCTAGAGCTTGTTCTCTTCACATACTGAAATGATTAAACTAGTCCACAAAGGGAAAAACAAATAATCGATAATATTTTATAATACAAATAATGAATACAAGTATCCATTTGGAATATGAATATATTTTATAGTATACTTTTCGTTGTGTGGCCAATTTTAAAGGAATCCACGTGCATAAAACAAAAGGTCTTCCTTAATAATATTATCAATAAACATAACGCAGGGTAGGAATTCCCAATAAAGTAAACACTGTAACATAGATGTCTCAAAGTTCTATTTTCCTGTACGTATTAGTTAAGAGTTTAGAGTTAACGTGTTATTTCAATGTTTTCATCTCAAGAAAAACCTGAAATATTACGTTTATATAAAACGATATTTAAAAATAACTCGATGAGAGTTAAAACAATCACAGTGATTACTAAATAACTCATCAATAATCATCATTTATGTAAGTTATTCGTCGTTTGTGTTTTTTTATAACCTGAACAAAACCCGAAATGGGTATTTCCTTTTTGTGATCGTAAACGCGGTAAACTCTGATGCTTTCAAATAAAACAACAACACGCCATATTGCATTACAAAATGATACTGTGTGATAAAATGCCGTTGATCTCGATGTATCCCCATAAAATATCACCCTTCTTTGATAAATCGCCTACAACTAGAACAAACTGTGTTAGTCCACTAATGGCCGATACTATCAAAAGAAAATATATAACAGTCATCAGTTCGGTGTCAACCGTTTTAACATATTATACACTTTATATTATTATTAAGACATGTTAGAATAAAACTTCTGAACGGCATTCGTGTTTAGTACGTCAAAACCAATGACCTAAAAGAAAACTAGACCGAGCACTCAGTGGTGTTTGATTGGGCCGCCATGACCAAACAGTGCTGACTTCCGTTCGGGGCAAAAGGTTTTGAACCTTAGAATACGGACATTTATTGTGATATGTGCATTATAATTTTGTGTGTGCAGAGAATATGTATTACTACTGTCCTATTTTATACGATCAGATATGTAAATGTCGTTTTGTGCAAGTCCATAGATCTAATCTAGTTGGGATAAAACGCCAGAGACGGGCCGGGGGCTGTCGAATATGCTAAATATTATAATAGTTACACTTAATTTCCCGCCCAAAACCCCGCTTTAGCAGCTATTTTAAATGTGTTCCTTATACTTAGTAATGAAAAGATATTCCTTTTGTATTACTTTCACGCCCATGGATTATGCAACTAACGACACAACAATAATTCACCATGTTTATAAACCTGATTTTGCAGTCTGCATTCATTTTTTGCCCCGACCGGAAGTTGGGACCTGTTTCCCATCAAATCGGCGGCCATGTTCGGTCTAGTTTTCTTTCAGGTCAATGGTTAAAACAACGATTGTTACTTCCGGTGTTGCGTTCATTATTATTATTATTATTATTATTATTATTATTATTATTATTATTGTTGTTGTTGTTGGTAGAAGTAGTAGTAGTAGTGGTGGTAGTAATAGCATACTATATATATATATATATATAGATAACCATAATTATAATCACAACTATTTAAGTTATTATAGTTATAATTATAACAATTATAATCACAATTTATGATAACTGTAACCAAAATATAACTGATCAAAGAACAATGTCCATTTTAGTCCTCTAACGCTGTAACCGTTGAGGTATTATTGAAGATATCCTCATAGATCCTGACATATAGGACTTGGCGTTGGGTGAGGTCTGAGGTCTAGATAGTCCACTTCTGGATCTTATATTCCCACCTCTTCCTCTCCGTGTTCATCCTTCTTTCTCCGGGATCGGCGCTTTACGGGATTATCTCAGCAGGAGTGGTTCATTTGGGAACATGACCATATCATTCCGGTTTCCTTTACTTCACAGCTTGCCCACTGGGGTGCTGCTAAAGGTTCAATGGCCTGTCTAGTTTGGATGCGCACTTCTTTATTGACGACGTTATCCTTGAAGGAGATGTCAGAACTATAAGGGGACATGTCGTCTTCATATCTTCTATTGATTTTGTAGGTCATCGGGAGTAAGAGTCCATCTCACAAAAACAAAAACAAATAATGGCATCCCAAAATAATATAGAAAACTATAGTAGAAAAGTAGAAAACTTGTCTGATTTTAAAACTGAGTGATATTTTGCTATCGTTTAGGATGGTCGTATAGGGATGTATTCGAATCAAAATGAAGATTTTTCAATTAGAAAATAATTTTATTTACCACAATATAATCTCTTTGATGTTTACTCTAAGATGGTCAACAAATAAATATAGTATCGATAAAAGATAACCATCTCGACATGTAAATCCATTGTGATATTTTGTTTATAAATATATAAGATAAACTGTTAAACGAAGTTTGAATGAAAATAATTAGTTGTTATCTTCCCCATGAATATAACACGAGTGTTAATATTTTGGGCTAATTGTTGAACACTCTATACCGATCACACCTAGCAGCTTTGGGTAGATAACTGTTTTGTTGAACAACTCCGAAGGACGTCCTTGAGAGGGACGTAGCTCTAGGAGATAATCCCCTTTGGAAACACCCTACAGACACGGGTACGACCGGGATCCTATCCCTAACGTGGAGAACCCAGAATTGGCTTTATGGCTCGCATACAAGAGAAAACCAATACGGGATTAGGAAGACCATTTTTACGTGCTATTTTTTGTCTACGTTGATGACATGGCTGTTTGTTGACATCTCACTATTACACATCGTCCATTACACACGTTATAACCGCAGTACGTTAGCTCGATCTGTTAGATACTCCTTTGTCTTGATTTGTTTATTATTTACACGTATCCTTTGTGATGTATCGCCTCATATGACTAGTATTACGGACGTGGCACTAACGGGCTTCAGATGTCGCCTTTATTTACCGTTTATGGTCACGAACGTCCCATATTCGAAAGTTCTTCAATAATTATCCCACCACATAATACGTTAGCGATTCGCTTCTGCTATTCCCATCTCCTGGTGTTTTGGCCGGAAGTAGATGAGCTGTCATTTTTCCGGATCTTTTTCTTCAGGTGTTTGTCATATTTTTTTTTGTTACCGGAGACGTATAAATATTACTATTATTTGTATGACTGGTCACATCAATAATGAGTTTTGTGCACAAATCAAACTCGCCTCATCACCTCCATCGGGACCCACGACACCCAAAAGCTCGGGGAAATGTTTAACAAATTAATTGTTTCTATAGCAACGCACTGAAATCTATACAGGTCTGACATATAGGGCTGAACCCAAGGGAGGGGATTCCCCAAGTCACATGACAAATAACGGGATCTGTGATCTGATATCATAAACGTTCTGTTTTGTTTATTAGATATTACTCAGACTTCTGGAAGAAGATTTGTCAAGAATGTTAATGACATCAAGAGAGCACTATCTAGGGGGAGGGAATTATGTACGTTAATCACATACAAACCATTCATCGGATAAGTGTGTGTGTGTGTGTGTGTGCGCGCGCGCGTGCATGCGCGCGCGCGTGTGTGTGTGTGTGTGTGTAAATGTATGTGTGTGTGTAAATCTTACTGATATTTACGTTATTATAAGCCACTGTGTGTGCTAGTACTGTAATATAAAATCATGTGAGGATGATGATGATGATGATGATGATGATGATGATGATGATGGTGGTGGTGAAAATGTGCATTTAATAAAGTATCTTTACTAACAGAATCCATTCAAATGTACCATACGGTAAGTCAGTAATATCAGTACCTACAATTGTAGAAATTGCGAGGAACACATATTGCTTGTTGAAACAAAATCTAAATGTGTGTGTGGAAGGGGGGGGGAGGGAGGGTATATTACTAAATGCCCACACACAAGTATTATGTAGTATCTGAAGCGGGGACCACTCACGAACATCATAGTACATGTACTACGATAGATGGATGTACACGTGTCCATAGACTTAAATATAAGGTTTGGGGCGATTACAGGACCAAGGTAATCGATTACGATTACTTGAGAATACCATGATTACGATTACGATTAAATTCATTTTGAATGTAACGTAAATGATTATGATTACATTGTAAAGTTATCATGATTACAATCATGATTGCAATGTATATAACACAAACAAGAATGTAATTTTTCATCAATATTTACTTAGTTACGTGTATAATACTGATATAAACATGCTACAGTGTTTACATGTTGCTTTGTAAGAACCGGACGCATTTTCTGGTATGTTCTTGAAATGAAAATCTACAAGAGACTTTGATGTCATTGTATGACGTTAATTTGTTTTGATATTTCTAAGATCAATATTTACCATAGAGGAAAGGAGCAAGTAATGCATTTGTCATGAATGCACAGGTATTTATAGAGATAACTGAGATTAGTTCAAACTGAGATTAGTGCAAACATTATCAATGGAATTGTTTGAATATTTATTTATTTAAGAAATGCATCACGTGTGGTGTGACTATAGCCAGATAAGGTCCTATATAATTAATAGGATAATTAGAATATAGTCAAACCCCCAACTTCAACCCCCTCTATAACTTGACCACCTCTGTAAATGGACCACTTTTTCGAAGTCTTAAATTATTGTTATTTTAAAATTAAATTTGTCTTCTATAACTCGGCCACCTCTCAACTCCGTACTTCGTGTATATACATATATGCTAATATTATATATATATATATATATATATATATATATATATATATATATATATATATTATTATGAGATATCGACCAGAAGCTACGGAAGACAGGCTTGAATCGAACTTCTATACACATCAACATAATAGTATTATGCCTGAATGCCTCACGAGTCAGCGATGGCCTAATATTAGATTGTCGGTTGTACCAAGAGGATTTGCGACAGAAAGATCTAAATGAAGTATTATTCTTATTGTCTCAACAATGTTAATAAATAGAATCAGGTTGTGATTTGGTTTGTCCTGATCTACGTCGAGGTGTGTGATCCGGTATCTGATTATATTCTTTATAACAGAAGAAAGATGTAAATGAGTGATGAGCCATGAAGATTTATAACATATAAAAACATGTCTTGTTAAATTATGTAGATACATCGTAAGCCATGAAGATGTTAAATTAACCACCAGTTGTCTTTTATAACATTCTATGAGGACTACAACTTGATTGAATTTAAGCCATTACAAACTGCTGATTTGTGGATGTTCACTGCACAGTTCAATGAAGTATATAGAATCGTATTGTTCATATTTTGTACACAGTTTAATATATATATATATATATATATATATATACTGTGATCCTGATATGAGAATCTTAAACATTAACATGCTATAATGAAATAAACCTTCAAATATACTTAAAGTATGCTATGTTATTTATAGTAACATATCCTATATGTTACATCCTGTAAAATATAGAAATGTCCATACTCTATATCGGGGCCCAGATTTGAGAAATACTTGAAGCCATCTTGCATTTCTGACTCTAATGTAAATAAATGATCACATCGAAGCTGAACATCAAGCTGGCTCACATCACAAATGTTTGCCATTAATATTCGTCTACTTAACTTAGTCATTAATTCAATTGTCTTCGCTTGTGTTTTGCAATTACTAGTTTGCGGATTCTTCTCCCTTTGTCTTTTGGTTCTTTTGTTATTCTCTGGCTTGCTGCCACTGTTTTGTTATCCGTGATGTTATTGTTATTGTTGTTATTGTTGTTCCTTATATTACTGCTGCTGTTTTGCTATTTGTGATGTTACTGCTGTTATTTTGTTATTCCTAGAGTTACTGCTATTATTTTGTTATCCGTGATGTTATTATCAGTACAGTTATTGTTCCTTATGTTATTTCTACTATTTTGTTATCCGTGAGTTAATTTATTATTGGTACGGTTGGTACTTTTACTGGCGCTTTGTTTATAAATGATTACACACACACACACACACACACACACACACACACACAGGTAATATATATATATATATATATATATATGGTTTGGTTAGATAATAACTATATAGCGACAAGAACAAAAACAGTTTGACAAATCCATTTAATTTATTTATAAATCCACTTCTTTATTTATTTTTAAATTGTTAAATCGGCATAAATAAACCGGAAAAAAACTTTAGCTTCAAATAACTATAAGTAGGAGTAAAAGAAATTACAAATTGTAAGTTATATTGCCCTCCTCTATCATACTAAGTGGTTTTATTTACTAAATATTCGGTTTAAAATAGTATAACAAGTTATTTATTGTATTAATTCACTAATTCTACGTTTAGAAACGATCTGTTTTATTCTGAAGAGATTCCGGAAATAAATTTAGAATTGACTAATCACAGATTGGTTAGCTTTTAGTACAGGTTACAATAATTCAGCTAAACTATTTTCATCTAGGTAAGAAAACACCGACTGTGGATATAGGCACTGTCTTTTTTCCAGCGAAGCCTCTTCTTTCTAGAATATCCCGATGTCTTTCTAGAATATCCTGATGTCTGCCATAAATATATGAGAAGTTAAATAAAATTACATTTGGCAATAGTACCAGTTCCAGTTTGATAACATAAATTAGCCATGTATATTTAAAAAATAATAATTTGAGAAATTATTATAGTTATGTTAGGCTACAGTTAGAAATAAGTTGTGAGTTCAATATTTTTATATTATACCATTTACCATTGAATATACCATTTACTTTTTCCAACAAAGGACCGTGAAAGAATGATTATTTTAGTGAATAGTAAAACACCTCCAGAATTTCGCCCTCAAGGGGGACTCATTATTTTCTCACAATCCAGTACTCTTGATAATATTAGTTTCAGTCATAGCTAACTAATCCGCTTTTAAAATGTCAGAAACAGATAATAGTATTTGATTTTTATCGAATTCTATATCAGTATGACCAATGAAGATTTTGATAAAGTAAAGCTCTATAAATATCTGTTTCCGGTGACCGTTATTACGAAAGAGGACTTTAAAAAGTCAGCCAAATCCTGACTGATCGGCCGATTTGCTGACGATTTCCGATCTCTATAAAAAGTACCATTTCACAAACATTACTGAATATATATATATATATATATATATATTTGGATGGGTTAATACATATAACATCTCTCTCTCTCTCTCTCTGTGTGTGTATATATATATATATATATATATATATATATAATAGAGCCATATTATGAAATGTCTCATTAATTTTGTTAAAAACCTTTGTTAGGTGGAAATGTAAAAAGGACAACAAATAATAGACAACGTAATATAACTCAATAAACAGTACGTTATATTTAAAATATGATTTATTTCATAAATAATTTTGTCTGTTATTTTTTTTATCATTAAGGATGTGAGCTTTTGTCGTGTGAACCTTTATTTGTGTGTCACATTAAGGCGTTAATGGAGGGCGATCCCGGTTTATTATGAACGTATTCCAATCGATCCGGATACCACCGCAAACAATGAGGTCACTTATGGCAATTGTCCTGGTGCCGCGGGTCAAATTATATCCCGGTAGCTTATGATGACCGTGGATTGTTATAGTTCTGTGATATGTGATACCCCACAACTATCATATCTGAAGGTCACTTTCACGCTTCACTTAGCCACGTAATCAGTATCCGTTTGAGCAGCAATAACCCGTATGTATACGATCAGGATCAGTCTCGTGGAGATCCACATCCCGGAGGAATTAGGCGTAAAATCTTTCGAATAATGATCTCCGAATCGCTTCATCGCGCGCTAAACTCCGACTATAACGCCTTCCCTTTGTCTTTCGTCTGACTACACATTTCCTGGTAAACATCGCGACATCTTTTCTCTGCGCCAGCATCCACCAGACGTCCCAGCCGTTAACAGACACATCGTTATACCGGCTCTATGTTAACGTGTACTGCAGAGAGAGATAGGGGGCAGGTGTTAGTGTGGGCGACTGCCATTTCCTGTTGTGTTGTTGTTGTAGCTGTTGTTGATGTAGTCACACCGGCTATAGTCGACGCTAGGCGGATGTTATTGATAGCCAAACGCCGAAGAAGTAATTACCACCTGTAAGGTAAGTGGCACCAAGCCGAGTTTGGCCGACTGCCAGACTGTGCGCGTTACTTGCAGCAGGTGTACAGGAAGTTTGTGTCAGCCAAGTGAATGACAGAATATATATATATATATATATATATATATATATATAAACACACACGTCCACACAAATCACATACATGCTGCTCCATAGTCCCCACACATCCATCCACAGAGTCTTCCACGAAATACACATCTTTCCACACAGTCCCGTTAAAATAGTCCAAACTTTAATAAATCTGGTCCTGTAACAACCCCTCCCCCACAATGTAGTCACTAAACAGACACCGACAGTCACATACTGGCATACAGTCAACACATTGTCCCCGCACAGAACTTCACCTGGCACTCAGTGGTTACTTTGATAAATGTCAGATAATTTAATTGGCCAAATAAAAGAAAGCGGTGTAAATAATGGTCATGTGATTTATAACAGCTCCGTGATTGGTCCCTATCTTTGTCCGTGCCATATACTCCCGGATGTATGATACTGTTTTTATTCTCAGCCGAAGACACATTTATAAACACAAACAGCACATGATATAAATCACAGGTAACGATGTAAGCTCCTCTGCCATATTCACGCAAACGTATTCAAACACGCCTGCGTGGCCTAACTGGTAGCGAAGTTGGCCACTGATCTATAGCACCTGGGTTCAAACTTCGGCTGGGCTAAGTCGGATCGGTGTTTCGTCTTGCACTTCGCCTCATTGCCTTTGAATGTCGTTCTGGCCGTTTAGCCTAATTTGTGCACGTGTTTTTTACACACGCATTAAAAATATAGTTGGGATCAATCCATTTTTATATTACACGTAATATCAATATTGTTATTAAGACAGGAAGATTAATATGTTGATATGATATCTTAAATGAACTATCTGTCGTATATTGTAATGGGAATAATGTTTGTAAACTAGTTAATATTATATTGAGTCAGTCAGTCAGTCACTCACTCACTAACTCAGTCAGTCAGTCAGTCAGTCAGTCGTATTTTGAGTGAGGAGGAAATTGAAGATTGGTAACCACTTTGGCTAATATGGACGGATTTCCTGCATGTATGTAGATGGTGTGTGTATGTGAGTGAGTGAGTGAGTCTGTGTGTCTTTCAGTTAGAGCATAGATATATATATATCTGTATGTGTGTGTGTGTGTCTCTCTCTCTCTCTCTCTCTCTCTCTCTCTGTCTGTCTTTCTGTCTGTCACTGTCTCTATCTATCTATCTATTATATCTCTATCTTCTATCTATCTATCTATCTATCTCTCTATAAGTTTATAGTAGATCCAAGTCAGATTATTTATATCTTCACTACCAAATTCATATTGCATTATAAATGAAGATAGATCACGACGAGAAACATCTACACCTACATGTGATATATGTATATGTTATACACGTACATGTGATACACGTACGCGAGGTAAACCTATATGAGACACAAGGTACTTCCAGGTTCCCAAGTAGATCTAAAGCACCAATCACTACCCAAACAATAGGAGTCCATGTGCAACTTACATAAACATGCCTGGACCTCAAATAATAGCACTGACATACATACACATATAGGTACATATATATATATACATACTTACGTAAGTACGTATATACATACATACTTACTTACGTAGGCACATAATACCTACATACATACATACATACTTACGTAGGTACATACATACATACATACATACATACATATATATATACATACATACATACATACATATATACTTAAGTAGGCACGTACACATACATACATACATACTTACGTAGGTACGTACATACATACATACATACATAATACATACATACATACTACTTACATAAATACATACATACATACATACTTACGTAGGTACATACATACTTACATACGTACATACATACATACATACATAAATACATACATACATACATACATACATACTTACATACATACATACATACATAATACATACATACATACATACTTACATACATACATATATACATCAATACATACATACATACATACATACTTGGATTCCAGTTATAGGCGCAATTAATCATATCAACGTAACCCTTATCACGCTCTGTCAGAAGTTACGTCATAGCGTTTCATATGATCAGCCAAGATTTTTACTTGATTATCATCATCCACGAAATAAAGACAAAAAACATGAAAAGTTGATTGAACATAGCGATTATAAAACAACTCGGCAGACGATACTGACGGGATTCTGAGGATGATTGGAAGAAATTATTTATCCGGGCTGGTGCTAAAATGTGGAGTGGTCTAAACTGGGTGTAAGGATAATGAGCTGACTAATTCATCAGCATTGTTCGTCTTTGATCGTAACAGACACACAGACACACACACACACACACATACAGCCACTCACACACAGACAGCCACACACTCACACACACACACACACACACCTCCATTGTAGTGAAAGCAGTAAATCAATAAACTAGAATACCCGAGCTGGTAGTGATAGTGAAGTTCAAAGATCCACATACAACACACCATACACAGATTAGGATGTGTATTAATGATTCAGATCAAAGCAAGAGGCTTGGACATTGGACACGACACAAATGAGTGAATGAGTTCGGTTGTTTAGTCTTCGTGCTACTCCCACGTTATGGCATACGGTCGCGTGATGAGTCCTTGAGTAAACAAATACCACAAACACACCGGGACAACTGGTTCGAACCCACAACCTACAGGTTAGCGTCATAGCGTTCTAACCAATGCGCTATCGGACGCCCAAGGACACAAAATAGATACGATGGGGTGAAGGAGATGTTTTAGTAGATACAGCAGATGCAGATATGTGATCACTGTAACTAATAGATCTATAGACATATTCTATCAAGGAGCTAAATGATGTTTTTAAGATGCAGTAATGCTGGAAAAAGTCGCGGTGAAGAATAACCCTAAAACAGATACAGAACATATTTCTTATATATATATGTATATATATATATATATATATATATATATATATATATCAAGATACTCATAATCTCTCAGAGGTCGGCAAACGAGTTGCCATATAGTCACTGATCATGTTGATGGATCAAGGCTTACGTTGGGAAATAAAACTTGTACGGTCCAAAGGATATGGGAGATAACCAACTATTTATGGCTCAATGGAATTAATTATGTTGCTCATAAAATTGAATTAGTTGAAAATCGTGCAGGGCTCCCTTGAATAAATATTGATAATTAATAAAACTCGATTTCCTTTTATCTTTGTTAAAAAGATATAAATTGATGGCTAGCACACACACAAAAAGGACGGGTCCGAATAAAGACAATCAACACAGACGTGTATGATTGATTATAATTGACACTTTATTAGACTGAGTGTATACATCACATATGTCAAAAAAAGAGGGCATGCAAATTTTCTGGCGGACATATTGATTTTTAAAGTGGCATGACCTCGCGGCATGGCAAAACTTTACCCTTATATCTACACTTGTATAGGGTATATCCGGCACATGTATATTGTATATCCGCTACATGTATATTGTATATCCGCTACATGTATATTGTATATCCGCTACATGTATATTGTATATCCGGTACATGTATATTGTATATCCGCTACATGTATATTGTATATTCGGTACATGTATATTGTATATCCAATACATGTATATTGTATATCCGGTAAATATATAGTGACTGGCCTACAATTTGGTATGAATTAAAACGCCAAAATATCAGACGAGACGAGAACTAACAGAAGAGGACAGTCTTTCCCTCATGGTCATATTATAGTAGACCTGCTGTACAAACAGATCCGGACTTAATCCCAAACAATAAAAATGGCGGGTTTAATGTTATCATTTTCTAACCCAGAGTGAAAGTGAGGTTAGCATCTGTGGGGTGTCTAATATTTGAGAAAATGTAGATTTATCACTGAACTAAAGGGAGATACTGTTTATTGCAACCTTTAATGGGAAATTTCACCTTTTGCAGATAAAGGCAGCTATATGTATTTATGAGCGGATTTTCTTGTTACGTCAAGTAGGAAAAGTTGTTGGTCTGTGTAACACACAGACTGATGACTAAATACAAACACACACACACACAAACATACGTACACAAACACACACACACACACACACTCAAATACACACACATAACAGCGATATATTTTTTAATCTCGTAGGGAGGGGTATGACTCTCTCTGTTTCTCTCTCTCTCTCTATATATATATATATATATATATATATATATATATATATATATATAGAATGAGAGAGAGAGAGAGAGAGAGAGAGAGAGGGAGAGGAGGGAGAGAGAGAGAGAGAGAGGTGGAGAGAGAGAGAGAAAGACCAGCTTTATATGAATTTACCATATGAATAAAAAGAATTAATCTGTCAACAGAAGGATATCTGCTCTCAAATAAACATAATGGAAGGAATATAAATCGACTACAGACAGAAAACTATAGCATTTTGTTACAATTTAGTCGTTTGTTTATTTTGAATGGAATAATAATTATCATTACAGAAATAAATGTGTTTACATAGAAATGGAGAACAAAAGATCCGGCTTTCTCTAAAACAACAGATTTACCAGAATAAAAGATGCTATTTTAAGAAGCTGGTCATACGAGGCGTAGATGATTGTTTTCTTAGAGATGTAGTTCTAGGATCGTTTTAAAACATCTACTATTGGCCTATACTATTAAGACGTACCTGAGCGGAATTACCATAAGATAAAGTTTCACCGGGAACTAATCTAATAATAACCACGTTGTAGTCTGCTAGATCAGATTAATCAGAATAAGATGTTTTATTTTGTCAGCAAATAAATCACCGAAAGGCTTTAAGCTTTTTACAGAAACAGATCTGGGATATACCATCGTTCCAACCAACGAGCTGGGCGGCCACTCAGACAGACGGACAGAGAGACAAAAAGACAGCCAAATGACAGAGACACTGACAGGCAGACAGACAGACAGACACAGAAAGGGAGAGACAGACAGACATACCAACCGACCGACCGACAGGCTGAAAGAGGGCCTCTGACTGACTGACTGACTGACTGACTGGCTGAGTGGGTGACTGACTGACACACAGATAGACAGACAGACAGACAAAAAACATACAAGCTGATATATAGATAGATAGACAGAAACACTGACAGACAGACAGACAGACACGCACACACGCACGCACACACACACACACACAGACAGAGAGGGGGTGTCCTCTGACAGACAGACACACATACATACATACATACTCACTCACTCACTCACTCACTTACTCACTCATTCACTCACACACACACACACACACACACACCATTTACATGTATGCAGACAATCGCTACAAAACAGGTTCATCCATTTAACCATATCAGCCAAAGTGGTGACCAATTTTCTTTCCCCTTCACACTCAAAATACGATCCAGAAAGTTAAGTTAGTTATAGCCGATATCCAATTGTCCCATTTACGTGAAGATTTGTACATAGATAAACAAATTAGAAAAGGTTGGAATTGCGTCATCCTATTTAAATTAATTTGTCCGATCAGCTGGGTCTCCTGGAAATCATAATTAAATCTGAACGAATCACTGAATAAACGAGGAGTAATTGACTATAATATAATCATGCAATACTACAATGAAAACAAGTGTTTAAACTTTGGTGCTATCCTGGTATTTTAATGTATTTACGTATTTTACTATTTTATATTTTTATCTCTATATAAATAAGTGTGTACGTTAGTGTTCGACAAAAAATATCCATACGCCAGGTGGCAGCACTTTATGGTGGCTAACTGTTGTTCACCTGTGTTATTGAGTTCTTATGCCTCTCGGTCAAGTTTTGTTTTTAATAAGCACACGCACAGAGAGAGAGAGAGAGAGAGAGAGAGACGCGCACCTGCGAATCTGTGTGTATTTGTTTGTCTGAGTGTTCGCGAGAAATTTTGACAAAAGAGTTTTAAAGGAACAGTTCACCTACATTTCAAATTTTCAGGACTAAAGCTAAGACTCCCTATGTACACGATATGCGGAATGCGAATGCGACATGCGTTATACGATTTGTTTGCTTCCATATTAACAAATATCCATGCTTTTCGGAAAACTTTTGACCCATTTTCCTTGAGAAAGCCTGTCTGGGTTGTAAAATTCAAGATTCAACCGGCCGATTTGTGTTCAGATTTGCATTCGCACGAAGCGCTACATATGGAGAAATCCATCTTTTCCGCATTCGCAAATCGCATACGCAGTAGCACATATGGAATCATACTGGTGCGTTTACATGTTTTCCATGTTTTGTCACGTTCGCATTCGCATACCGCGTATATGGAATCTTAGCTTACTGTATACAGCTATGGTTCACAAATATAATAAATGATGTCAAAATGTGAAAACAATCACCCACATATTAAATAATCCAGTTCAAATGGCTGATTAATCGACTATTAATGGCCTGTGTCCGTCGCCATTTTGAAGCTCGAGACAGACCGGAAGCTCCTGAATGCTGACGTCACTTGAAACAAACAATTAGACCGGAAATCTGTATAACCCATTTAGAAGCAAACAAATGTTAGCCAAGAATAATTCCAGAACAAAGCGTAACAACCTAGCTAGTAAATGTACATCATGACTGACATTCAGCCATATCAGTTTGAGCCAGAAGTAACATCACAAGATGAAGATGATTCTGATTGTTTTGAAGAAAGCGGAATCAGCGAAGAAAGCGCGAGGAGATAGTTATATGGATCGAGCTTTAAAGTCCGGAGGGCGGCTTTTAAGCTTATTAACAATATAAAATAAACAAAATGCGAGGTAGAACCAAGCTTGAAATAGACGTCAATCAAATAATTGTAAACATTGCGAAATCTTTAAATGGCGGAACGGTATGCCTATTGCGGGAAGCGATATTTAGCATTATTCTGTCGTGGAGTCAGGCAGACTTTATATTTTTTTACTTAATTATTTTCTTGTTAAACAATTAATTTATCAATCTAACCTGTCATATATTTTATAACTTATAACGTCTTTAAAATAACCATTGGGCTTCCGACATTTTCCATTTCGCCTTTATACTAGTTTAAGCTTATGAAATACTATTGAGGGATTTGATCGATCCAGACTTAGCTACTCGTAAATGTGTTACTATCATAACGCGTCCTTAATGTGTTCTATATAAATTGTCGTAGAAATCATCAGGCAGAGTTATAGCGCAGTTAGTTAGAGCGTAGGGCTCGTAGCTGAGGAGTCGCGGGTTCGAGGCTCCGTGCGCAGCAATGTTGTCATGTGGCGACTGGTTCACTCATCCATAAAAATGAATAGCTGACAGGACGCGATGGCTGTGTGTTTGAGTAACGCTTTGCGGCTATAATGGCAGCATGTGTTGTATGCACCCTTGGGAGTTGAGATATGTGTTGGGTGGAAACAGTCCGAGTCAGGGATATTATACTGTACAGCGCCTCAGAATAGGGTTACCTGGTTCTGGCGCTATATAAACATTCATTATTATTATCTTGAAGAAATAAATTATGATCGTAATAATTACAAAATTAACAAAATATTTGTGTGTTTTAAGGATACATATAGAGAGGCAACAGGCACAGAGCATCAACATATCTAAACATCCTTTGAGATCTACCTCCATAAATCTAAATACAACTATACATACATTAATCTAAATATAAGATTTTCCATATCTCAACTTATTGATACATGTATGCGTATACCTATACAGTGTGTGTGTATATTTACGTGTGTGTGTGTGTGCATGTATGTGTGCATGTATGTATAAATGTATGTAGACAGGTAGGCAGGCACGCACCAATCTTTCTTTATATCTATCTATCTATCTATCTATTTATCTATCTATACCCAAATAGTCATGTTATTCTTTAGTATAATATTCAGAAAATGGCGCTTCATTATTAGTTTTTCTCTCTGTATGTTATATTCCTTATAATATTTGATTTATTTTAAACTTTATTTGTTCATAACCCTTTGTCTTGTTTTAAATCTCATAATTGTCTATATAGGTTATTTTCCCGACACGGATGATTGCGATCAATTGACGTATGACTTACCACTGTTTAGTCAGATGATGTATGTGTATCATATGAGAATACGTTTACACATAAGCAAACAAATATTAAAAATTGATATTTATATCTCTCGGCATTAGGCAGTTTCTTTTTTGTTCCTGGTATGTCATAACTGTGGACACACACAAACACACACACACACACACACACACACGTATATATATATATATATATATATGGGAAGTTGTCTCTTGTCTATATATACAGATATGTGCGATATATAACCCATGCCGAAGCAAAACAAACCACTTACTCGCTATATAAATACGTTTTACAGGCCGTGCCGAATACATTATATGGAAATAAACTGAATTGAAGTTGATAGATTAAAACACTATATGTTAGTCTATTGAGTATTCGTCAACTTATTACTAATTTTAATACAACCAAACTAAATAAATGCTGCCAAACTCCAGGTTAGTTCGAAGGTATTTGTATACGCAGTGTCTTATCGCAATGTCTTATTGAGATATACGCCTTTGCCGGGTTATAAACGCTCCTTACTTCAAACTGTCTTCACGTCTTTGTCATGGATGCAGTAAAAATACAAATACACAGAATCCCAGACGTCATCTTGTTGAAAAGGATATTCATATCACTCACCGACTGAGAGCTGAATCATTTATAATGGATATTAAATATTAATCTCTTTGGCTTACCTGGATATAACACTTCTTAGATGTCAACCGGTCTACCGGCATTTCTTTAATTCTGACACGTCTACAAATGGCTGCTTGACTTTAGCAAATATAACTTTGTATTGATATGTTGGAAGCCGGATTGAAATGTAGAAATTGATAATTAGACTCGCAGAAATGTGCCTATTATTGGAATCGTTGTCAGTCAGTCGGCTTCCTCGCATTGTTTACATTCGGGCTGGTCCATTCCGTGAGAGCTTTGCTGATGTATCGATGGACGACAAATCAATCGATCTGACCAAAAGGACCTAAAGTCAAAGCTACTCATCCAAGTATTATGTTTGAGAAAATAAAACAGACGGGTAAATAAATGACAAGACGTGATTGTTTTGTTGCCGATTTAGCATTTATGTCCAATTAGCTACCGAATCCATTTGCAAGGATCATTCCGATGTGGAACAACACGTGATAAGTCTGGATACAGCGTACAATTCAATATAGGCCAATACAAGATGGCGTAACATTGTAACTCACAACGTGGTATCCGTTAGTGGCTTTTCTGAAGGCCATGAGATACAATATTAACAAGTTATTGGGTTTTTATGGGACATAATATTTCTTAGTTATTGTATTTTGTAAAGGTTAGGATGTACGTAATATAAGTCACTGTCTTTTCTGCTATCAGAAAGATGTTAGCCTTCTTGATGCGCTAAACAACGTGATTATAATACAAGATCGTGACACTACTGCGTCATTTCTAAATTAGATCATTGAGCTCTTGTTTACCATGTAAACATAACATTAACCTAATGCAAGCACTTAAAGGCATTAAGCTCCAAGCGCTACATCATTAACCGATTTCTTATACATGACCTATTTTATGCGTGTGTAGGTATCACAGTAAAATATAACGTAGAAAAGAATACGAGTAGAGTAGAGGTAGAGAAAAACAGAGTAGAGTAGAGTAGGGCAGACTAAACGAGCACAAATCGATGACTTTAAGAAAGGCGAGATGTGATTTCGGTTTTCAACGTACTCGGATGCTATTTATATGATGGCGTATAAGTGAGAGCCAGGCAGCTGAAGACAGATAATGATCGTTCTCGTGTCCATAGTACAATGTTCTACCACTCTGTACACTTCGTTTTTATAGCTTCGAAAAGATTTTTACAGTTGATGTTTTACGGCCACTTTTGTGCAAAAAGGTAATGAAGCGAAGTCAAAGATGAAACACCCTTCAGATATCCCCACACCGATATTCGAACACGGGTGGTAGCGATCTGTGATCCAACACGCTACCGTTAGACCACGGAAGCGCCTCCTTAAGCTCCGAAAACAATTCGAAAGTGTTTTAGCACACCATGCTTCCAGAAATATACGTATTAATTATAGGTGTAAGTGTAATTTGTGCTAGTTTTAAGTGCCAGCTACGTGTGATATAAATACCTGATACCGACTTATTTTAATCATATTGACAATTATATGTGTTAATTATATATAAACTATTAGTGAATATAGTTGGTGGGAGGAAATTTCAGAAATAGATATGTGTATCCATAACTCAATCTTTTTCTCAATCCTTCACTCAGTCAGTCATTCGGTCACTCACTCAGTCACTCACTCTATCACCAGTCCAGCCAGCCACCCATTCACATATATATGCACCAAGATAAATTCCCATCCATCTATCCCCAACCCATTTCACCCTAGACTCTCCCAACCCCCCAACACCCGCGCCCCGTCTGCCTCTTCACTCTCTCACTTTTTTAACTCGCTTATCCTATCTAACCTTATGACCCGCTCTAGTCACCATCACCAACTCACTGGCTTTGCTCACACACACACACACACACACACGCGCGCGCGCGCACACACACACACACTGTGAATAAAGATTTTGATATGATATTTTCCTACAGTAATCGTATACAGTTGGCTATCGTCAAGAATCCCACTTCACCTTGATCAGGATTTAGTTCTCTATGAGACTCGTGCTGCATCTGATCGAGTGATAAAGGTGATTATCTGCTGATAGACACATATCCCAAGTGTCACAATGACGGCTATCACAATGGGTTCACTTATATTTGATGTATGAAGTGGCATAAACAAGTAATAGCATTGATCATGTACCATATACCTGACTTATAGACTGTATTCATATATCTACTCAGTAAGGTACTGTGTCACGTGTGTGGTGTTTTGTTTGTTTTGTTTGTTTACAAAAGTCATCAGCTCGCCATATTATTATAATAGGTCAGGGCAGTACCGGGTCGCTTTAGTGGCGCTGCAATAACTTTAGTGTTTGATTAACAATTGTTATGCCACATTGTTAGCTCTCTCTCTCTCTCTCTCTCTCTCTCTCTGTGGGGGGTGGGGGCGCGTGCGCACGTCTGCGTGCGTGCGTGTAATTGACAGTAAATTATCCACCTCATATGTTGCATTGGTAAACCGCCACATATATCACATTAAACTTGTAAGCTTTGTTCAAACAATCCATTCACTAATCACCAATCCAGACTAACACATCAAACTCCCCCCCCCCCAAATTCCCTTTGGAGGTCGCTCGGCCCATTTAGCCTACCGTGTGCACAAAAGTGGCCGTAAAACAGCAACATTTACATTGTTTTAACTCAGCTATGCCATTCTAATTAGACCAAACCACCCATTTTTATCCCAACAGGACACTTGCCTACACCCTACCTGTTATGGTTTCTTATTTTTCAGTAGTGCAATAAAAACAAGCTGACATTCAATTAACCCCCCCCCCGAAAAAATAATAAAACACCCGCCCTATTCATCTAACTCACCCCACAGTACAGACGTCCTAAGAACAGTCACCCATCACCCAGATATCCCCCTCCATCAATCAAATAATTGTGCATGTTTATGGCGTTGTCTGGACGCCAGACTTTAAATTACCGCTACTTATATCGAATAATATAAATAACAAAAATTCAGTAATATTACGGTGAATAAGTCGTACATACTCAATTTTTGCTATTCCATTCGTAGTACGCCAATCGACAAAGTGAAGGAAACTATATTTTTTATCGCGCAACAATCAACGCATGGATTCAGTCTGCATCTGTTTGTTTACGTGGTCTGTCCGTCTGTTACACTCTTCCCACACTGAATCGGCATCCATTGGTGGGCATTAGTTTAGAAATAGAAACGAATGTGGTACGCATTCGATTTCTTCCATTTCCCAAAATATATGAACCCTTATTTCCAATGTGGTCCCCTTTGATGAATGGCTATTCAACTATCCTTCCCCCACCACTCACAGGGGGTGCAGTACAGAAAGATGGAGTCGAAATACTGCAAGGATTTTCACTGCCAGAGTGTATTATACGTCCTTATTGGATCTTTAACGGCCTGTCTTTTTGTAAATTAATTCAGTAAAGACGCCAGAGCCATTTAACATGGTCAACCACTCTTGATCTCGTATTAAGTAACACTATTTATTATAAGGTTTTTTTTAATCAATGCCAACATTTAAGTACCTCTGAGGTCACCTAAGTTCTAGGGGTTCATCAGCCACCCCTACAGCCCTATCTCTCAAGAGTCCATGCACTCAATAACTACTGATCTCTCACTCATATCCTCTTTAAAAATATATATACTACAAAACTTACTGCATTACGACGAAAACTAATATACAACAAGACCAACCATTTTGTGTATTCTGTCAGAGGCGATCCACTGAAACGCATGCAAAAAAAATACTCCGTTAAAATTAAACTGAACACGAAATGCTCCCTGACTACAATAACAGTCGGCAGGTGGCGGAGTGAAAATAAACAAACATGGCAAACATTGAGCAAATGAAGTTAGTAGATGACCCGAACTCATCGAGAAACGTAATATTTGTCCAGCTACTCGAAAATAGCTGTATGCTCCGGTATGCGGGAGCTACCTACTGCAGTCGGGATTTGGTACCAGTTTTATGCAGAGACGCCATTTCGGGAGCAACAATCGCACAAATCTTAAGTCGGCGATCGGAGCACAGCTTCCGACCGCCGAGTTTAGACACAGGGATTCTTGACGTAATGCATGACGTATGAAATGCGCATTATAACGAGAGTCAGAAAGCCGGTATTGATCAGAAACGCTGACTTGTGTGTGTGTGTACATCGACCGACACGACGACTAAGTGGCAGTTATCCGACGACATAATGACCGCCGCTTGTCATCAATGACTTCCTGAACAAATACGATCAATTGCTTGGCGTCTGGGAGCCAGGAAGTCGTATTTGGTGGCAGTCGACGAAACGGAGCCATGTTTAACTTTCCATCAACGAAGATCTGGTCGCATTCTCAGACCCGGCACAAATGTACAAAGGAATCTGTGAGCCCGACGTAAACGCGAACTGAACAGAAACAAACCTCGGTTTGGCATTGAACCGAGCGCTGAGTCGTTAGGCGTTAGAAACATGCTTTCAGCGATCTCAAAACGGCAAATTTCTTAAATATTCCCTAACTAGTGCTGACTTTCAGCTAACTGGAACATAAACAAAGACCTTGTCATGGCGTTGTTTATCCGTACGCGGCGTCTGGATCTCACCCGCCTCGAACGGAAGCCACAAGAGAACATCGACGTCGTCCACGTGATCCTGAAAGCCGCCATTCGGGACATCGGCGATAAGCTACGTCGTCTGGAGCGGCAGTTCTACGGAGCGAGGACTTCCGCCGAAGACGAGGTGAGGAAGTGGACCAAACCGGTGGACAACGTCCTGAAGTCAGTCCACATGGGACAAATCACGAACAGCTGGCAGATAGACGAGATCATCCGACAATCTGGAGAGCAAACGGATCACTTCTCCATTGACCTCTCGGATCTCGGTAAGCTGCAAGAGTGCTACCGGAAGATCCTTGACGCGGTGCCCGCCAAATTCGTGGAAATCGTGGCCGACTGTCGGACGGTGGTCAAATACCTGGAGAAGTACTGCCTCACCTTCTACGATCCGCACACCGACGTCCCGTATGAAACCGCCGAGCATTATGAATCGAAGAGGAGGCGCTACCTGCAGACGATCCGAACGAATCTAGCCGCCATAAACGCTAACGCCGAGAAGTTTCGCACCAAACAGAAGGGCTTCGATTGTTCCACACTCTCGGATTATGGTTTCCATTTGGCGCGAAAAACCGACTCGACCCATCTCTGCTTCCTGTTGCTTTTCCCGCAGTCCGCGCACAACGTACGGCTGTCGCTGGAGGCGATGACGTCACTGATCGACACCGACTCCGACTATCCGACGTTCGTTCGAAATGACGTCATCGACTTCGAGCGCCAAAGGGACGAATCATTGAAGGGCGTCAGACATCTACAGCAAAAGTTTCATCAGCTCAGCTTCCGGTTGAAGCATCTCGAGTCCGAGATTAACAAAATGGAGACCGAGTTGGGGAAACTGAACGATAAGGAAGTGGATCTGATGATCAACGAAGAGGAATTGATCGCCGAAACTAACGAGATCCAAGTTGAAATAGAAATGAAGGAATATAGAAGGTGAATCATTTGTTGATTTATTGGTTAACTTTATTATTATTATTATCTGTTGTTGTTGTTGCTGTTGTTGCTGTGGTGGTGGTGGTGGTAGTGCTGGTGGTATTGATGGTAGTCAGATCATTCCGTCAAGTAGTATTAAGTGTGTATATATGTTGCCTGAAGTCATATTGGATATTGGATATTTGGATCAGCAACCCTCACTTAGGTGAAAAAAAGTTGGGCGAAACAGACCACAAGTTTAATGTGCTCAACGTTGCTTTCCGAGTTAATCTCGAGCTAACTTAATCTGTACTTAAGTATCTATTGTTCAAGGTTGTTCATTTGTTTGTTTTGTTCGTTTTGTTGTATTTCCTTATTTTAAATAATATCCATCGTTGTAAATTCTTAGCTTTCTGTGTACCTTATATTGTGATGTTACTATTTAGTGCATTTTAATGGCTCCTGCTATTACAGGTAATATATTTATCGTTACTGTTGCTGTTTTCTATTGCGGCGCCAACCGATGCTGTTGTTCTGTTGCTAGAGGTGATCCAGGTGCTCACACCAAAATGATCATGCTCCTTTAGAATCATACGAAGTTGTTTTTAACCATTATACGAACGTTTTTGAAAACTTCTCTTTGCGTCATGTACTTAAACTGGTTCACGTCATTCGTGTTTTAGAGACGAACTCATCAAGAAGGCAGCCGAGTTACATCCTCAGGTGTTGTACGAGAAATATGGCCAGCTATCGGAGAGTCTGCGCGACTTGAAGAGGAGGCTGCCATTCGCCAAACGAGAGCTGCTCGCCGCCAGACACAAGCTACAGTGGCTCAGCGGGAAGAAGGTAGAACTTCGTCAAACCAAAGCGAAACTGGACAAGCTCAGACGGGAAATGAATAAGATCGAGCAGGAGAAGCTAGAACACGAAGTGGAACACGACGACATCGTCAAATGTCTGGAGCTGGCGAAGAAGATTTTTCTTCGAAAGGTCTCGGCCGATTCCGTCGAGAAAATATTCCACAACCGTCCAGTGGAAGTGAACAGATATCGGCTGCCAGGACAGAGGACGAATGATGGTAGTGTTGTGTTCAATCAATAAACATGTTGTACCTAATCGATGCGAGGTTGAAACAAAGGGTGGTTTTCCCTATGAAAGTCCCATGACGTGAACACCGCGTTCGTACCAAAAATTGTGCAAGAAGACCATTTGCTAAGGCATCATAAAATTTGATCAGTCTTTGGGGGAAGTTTTTATTTAAAAATACCTGGACTTCGATGTTCCCCAAGTCCAAACAAATACACGCACACAGTCACGCACACACATGTCCGTCATAAACCGGAGTACGATATTGTATAATGCATGCCATTTTTTCTTCAGATCCCTTCGAGAGAGTCTGTCAGGTCGTGTCCGAACACATCGACGGAGATTGGCCCAAACTATACCGCGCCTTGCCGTTCTATCCACCGAGAGGTATCAGCACCATCGACGGTGACATCGAGGAGTTGACGAATGTCGAATCCCGTGTCGGTGGCCAATATTTGGCGCTAAAGGCGTTGTATCGCTGGCGACGGTTCCACACCAGAGCCAAAGTGGAAGACATTAACAGTGCGTTGGTGGCCATAAAGAGACACGACGTGATCAATAAGATCGATCTCGACCTGAATCCGCCGGAACCACTATCGGAAGAGGAGGAAGAAGAAATAACATACGTCGAAGAGTATTTGATACCATTCGTCAGACAGGTAGAGAGGTTTGACGAGCTCCGGGCACAGAATAGGTTATAACGATTGGTTATAATCGATGTATATCGTAGAGTAGTGCTATTGTCAGACGATCTTGTAGTAGTCGAGATGAGAAACTTCCCGATTAGCATACGAGGTTTTTGTTATAATAATGTCGACGCTGACTCCATCTAGCGGTAAACGTGGTCAAGTGACTTGAGCACTTCGATTGCAAATAACTGTTAAATAAATCGACATGTGCGTTTGAGTGAGAAATACATCAATAAAATGGGTATAAAGTGGTGTATTGAGTAAATGCATGTCAACAATATTTGCCAGAACGAGGTTACTAGATAAATTAACGATTAGTTTCGGCATCAGATGGACGATAATAGATGAAACGTCAATAAACTTTCATTCAATTCTTGGGTGCTTCATGTGATGTAGCGATTACTCAGTCTAACACCCAATTTGTCTGAATAATTAATTCCTGTCAATAAAATATTTGGACTCCATATTTTTGGATCTAATAGCCTATGTACTGAGATTATTTTTAACTTCCCAGTCCACAATAAGTCTCTGCAATTACACAAATCCAATCTATACCGTTTTTACATTTTAGTTTAGCAGAATAAAATATAATATTGGTCTATTAATATTTTATGAACACTATAGCAAATGTTGACTAGCAATAGCAGGGACAACTAGGAGAGTGCGAAGAGCTGTAATTAAGATGTGAAGACTATTATTCATTCTACGAGTATCTCTTACTAGCGGCCTGTAGCATCAAAACCAAATATGATAATCGGCTGAAGTTGGCTTAGAACACCCTACAACTATTGTCACCTGGTCATCATTCTCTTGCTCTAGTACTATAGCCTTTATTTCCACAAGACGATAATTAAGGTTAACACTTTAATTCAAAACACATCACTAGTGTATAGAATTCGTTTTATTTATCATGACAGAGTGAATTACTTTTGTAGCAGTAAAGAAACATATATTTAACAACATTGGCTTCATCTCATTTTGTAGGATAATCGTATTTTCACTTTGGTCAGCACACTTAAAGAAAATCTCAACATTTACATTATACCTAGCCATATAACTTGCATCATAAAAGTCACATTGGTTGATGTTTTTATTGTTAAATCTTGGCTATTTAATGTCAGCACAATACGATTATTATATTGGTCATACGTATTTTTATTATATTGACTTTAAAAAATGTAGTAGATACAGGTCAATAATTGATTAAATATGTTTAAGGCTGGTGATATTCAAAGCGTATCATAAAATGCATTTCTCATTCATAACACCAGCCATTGTAGGTAAGAAACATTCTATAGAAATATGAGTAAACAAATATGAGTATTTTTGGCAATAAAAAAGGGTTCAATCAATACTAGATTTCTGGCAATTATGATTCCACTTCTCACCATATATATATATATATATATATATATATATATAATCTGAAGAACGACATCTAGATGGATAATTATTGCAATTTAACACGATGTAATACTCTCCAGTTTTTTAACGTTACAATAATCTTATAACAGTAGGCCTAACTTAATATCTGTTATTGTTTACAATCATTGAGAGAAAGTCCGATGCGCTGTATAACGTTGACATTTATAGTATAGTAGTATGTGACGACAACTAATGTTGTTTTTGTTGAGGGTGTTTGTTATAAAGGTATTATTATTGTTGTTATTGTTATTGCAGTTGTTGTTCTTGTTATATGTGTACGTGGGTACGTGCCTTTACCCACATACGCATGTATATATATATATATATATATATATACATTAATGTGTCATATTTCCTTCTGGCATCTATATAGTCTTGATGTTGTTGTTTTGTTCATGTATCCACATCACATCACATTACATCACATCACATAAAGATTCTGCTGATAGTAAAACGAACGATCGATGTAGCTGGAACATGTCATTAATAAATTGGTGGCATAAAGTTAAGCTAATCCGGTATGATATTAACAGAACATTTGTTAGCAGAAACAATTATATAGCGAATGTATCATCTTTGGTTGTAGGAATCACGATCAGTAAACAGGAGAGCGCATCAATAATTATGCATAATTTAAAGGTTTCTCCTCCTCACCCCTCATACCGCCTCTTTAAACATCCCCCCCCGGTTTTCTCACAAACGATATCGATCTGAAATGTTTTCAGGACAGCTAGAATGTTATCTTTATACGACGATTTAATACTTTAGTGAATGGATGAGAACAGTCCCGTGTAGATCCGTGTCTTAATCTGTCATTATGTGATATTGTATCCACTTTAGGTCAAAGGAAACCGAAAAGTAATAAACAAGAACAAATTTAACAAAAACATCATCCGCGGGAACAAACAAGAAACATTAAAAATAAATAATAAAATACATTCCTTGCATCAATGGTTAATCTGAGAATGAAATGGAGTTCGTGGTTTGCTTGGATTGGCTAATCCGTTTGAATATCTAGATATAATCAGTTCCTGCTACAAATTTGCCTATAATCACTTAACTCGGTATGAGAAATATCATAAAATATGAGAACTATGTCCATCCCATTTCCGATTTCTCTTCGATGTCGAAACTTTGATAAAACTGGCCGCCATCTTGAAACGGATAATACATCTAGTAAATAATTCATACAACCGCCTTGTTGATCAAACTGAAATGATGATGATCAAAGAGTGAGGATTAAACCGTATTGATAACAACGTAGAAAGGTCATAGTATCCATAGCCAAACGACATATTAATGATCACGCCAGAATACACTCTATAAGGCATCAGTATCTTATCATGAATATCATTGCCTTTTAATACCATGTCTGATAACATGTCCCATGTCGTCGTCCGTAAACAGCAATACGTCGACAAAAGTACATAGAAGTAATTAAATTATTTATATTGTTCAGAGATCGAATCTAGTTATTGATAGAAATGTATCTTACAACATGTTAACTTGTTTATTTGTATTTGCAATATATATATATATATATATATATATATATATAAGAGAGAGAGAGAGAGAGAGAGAGAGAGATCACTTTGTTTCCTTGACAACATTACGACTTTTTACATGAACTTTACCTTCTCCCCATTCACCGTTTGTCAATTGTAATAGATTTTAGAAGAACAAATTCTGATATCAGTTAGCCATACACAATATGCAACTTTATATCAGTGTGGACGAAAGTCTGATAACTGACGGACGATGGTGGCGACATCTGTACACGTCCAACCCAAACAAAATATCTAATCATGATATATATGATTTGCAATTGTTAACTTGCCAGCAATTTCAAGTTAATTGGCAATGGCTTTCATGAAAGGATATTTCTATGTTGACGTTATGATATACAATAATGCTAAGCAAAAAGGCTACAGCCAAAACATCTCCAAACGTAAATGTAATTAGTTCTCTGAGAATATGTATTATAATGCCAGCATTATTCTACTTCAATTAATGGACGACATGCAAGTAGCCATCATTCCTATCAGCCTTATGTACCGAACAAATATGAAGAAAAAACGCTCTATGATGAAATTATAAATAGAAAACCACGTTTGTAGCCGACAACAAACTTGTTTATGGTGCAACAGCATCAGAAATCTGGCGCAAACGTGCTGCAAATGTGATAAAAATATGTGTATGATTTATAACATTTATCTTGGGTAATAACATGTGAAAATTAACCTTTGAGAATGCTAAACCAGAACGTTCGTAATTTGTAAGTTTGGTTCCGATCAACTCCATCCCGATATTGACTCAGTTTCTCCTTGATCCAGATATAAAATTGTTATGTGGATTAGTATGCATAAAAAGCTACAGTACAAACAAGTGTATTACTCAGACAGCCAAATATGGGCGGCGTATTGTGCAGGTCTATAGCGTGTTAACAAACATTACAGTTTGTCCATAACAAAGAGAATGTACACTAACACAGTTTCAAGCCCTATATATAGCCTCAGCGTGTTAACAAACATTACAGTTTGTCCACAACAAAGAGAATGCACACTAACACAGTATGGACTCACTAAAGCGATTAAACTAAAATAAAAACAAAGTAGCAATACTGCACAATGGATTATTACTGGACTAGAACGAAATATCGTCTCAAACCTGAGTAAATACTATGATTTACTCGAACTTAACAGCTAATCCTCATACGTTTCCATTCCTCACTAATGAACGTTCATTCACGCCTAATTTAGCGTCCCTAAGTATATGCAGTTAGGTGTGGTGGGATCTAAATTAAAGCGCCTATCCACTTGATCTATTTGACCCATGGTCGAGAACAGCGGATTTCAGGCAGATCTCCGATACTGCGAATGACACGTCGGGATTATAATAGCTATACATTTAACAAATTTCCTATATCAGTGTAATCTAATTACTCATAATATGGGAAAAAACTCTGTCCGCAGCTTAATACCCATGGAGATGCCTGCCGGAGTAACAAACGACTCCAGGAGTATAAATCCATCAAGCAGCATTGTATGAATTAATAGGTCGTTTCGCCAGACCACATAAGAGGACAACAATATAGATTCTACATTATACATAACAAAGCTAATAAACTCAACATGTTTTAATAACGACATAACTTTCTTACATTGGTGTAATAAGGAATCTGGATGAAAATAGATAAGATGTCTGGCACGGGCAATGTGCGTTTTAGGGTACATAGTAAGAGGCAACAGGCACAGAGCATCAACATATCTAAACCTCCTTCGAAACCTACCTCCATAAATCTAAATACAACTATACATACATTAATCTAAATATTAAATGTTCAATACCTCCACATATTGATAAATGTGTGCGTATACCTAAGCATGTGTCTGGTCTACTCATCAGCCTGTGGGAACCAGCTAATTCGCTTTTCGTACGCGACAAATATGTCACGCCCACAGGAAAGCGGCTACATGCAGGCTACGTACAAAAAGCGGAAGCACGTAAAAACATACCATTTGATACCACAGCTCGCAACAAACACGTGCGTGTGGTTCAATGGTGCTTCTACATACATATCATAAACTATTTTGAGACCACAGTTTACTTCAACAGTAATTTTCTGTGGTCCAAAAAAATTATATAAAGCATTTCGACACCTCAGATCGACCTCAGCTTTATTCTGGGTTCGAAAGCTGAATAAATCCTACCTATATGAACCGTGTATCAATACACGTCCGACTGGTCTGGCGCGAATTTTTCCAACCTAAGTGAAAATTCAACCCCTATATATAGCCTCAGCGTGTTAACAAACATTACAGTTTGTCCATAACAAAGAGAATGTACACTAACACAGTTTCCCCCCTAAAAAGCCTCAGCGTGTTAACAAACATTACATTTGTAAACAAAGAAATGCACACTAACACAGTATGGACTCAAAAAGCGATTAAACTAAAATAAAAAAAAAAGTAGCAATACCGCACAATGGATTATTACTGGACTAGAACGAAATATCGTCTCAAACCGGGAAATTACGTTTACTCAAACCCTAACACTAACCCTCATACGTTTCCGTTCATCACTAAGGGAACGTTCTTCACGCCTAATTTGCGTCCCTAAGTATTTTAGGGGTTTGGGGGGATCTAAATTAAAGCGCCTATCCACTTGATCTATTTGACCCATGGTCGAGAACAGGGATTTTAGGCAATCTCCGATACGCGAATGACACGTCGGGGTTATAATAGCTATACATTTAACAAAATTTCCCATATCAGTGTAATCTAATTACTCATAATATAAAAAAATCTGTCCGCACTTAATACCCATGGAGATGCCTGCCGGGTAACAAAGACTCCAGGAGTATAAATCCATCAACAGCATTGTATGAATTAATAGGTCGTTTCGCCAGACCAAAAGAGGACAACAATATAGATTCTACATTATACATAACAAAACTAATAAACTCAACATGTTTTAATAACGACATTTTCTTACATTGGTGTAATACGGAAACTGGATAAATGTGTGTTGGGGGTGTGGTTTTTGGGTACAAAAGAGGCAACAGGCACGAGCATCAACATATCTAAACCTCCTTCAAACCTACCTCCATAAATCTAAATAAAATATACATACATTAATCTAAATATTAAATGTTCAAACCTCCACATATTGATAAATTTGGGATACCAAAAAATGTGTCTGGTCTACTCATCAGTGTAACCACTTTTGCTTTTCTGCAAAATATGTCCGCCCCCAGGAAAACGGCTACATGAGGGCCCACAAAAGCAAGCACGTAAAAACATACCATTTGATAAAAGCTCGCAACAAACACGTGCGTGTGGTTCAATGGTGACTTCTACATACATATCATAAATTTTTGAACCACAGTTTCATTCAACAGTAATTTTCTGTGGTCCAAAAAAATTTTATATAAAGCATTTCGACACCTCAGATGCGACCCCGCTTTATTCTGGGTTCGAATAACTGAATAAATCCTACCTATATGAACCATGTATCAATACACGTCTGGGTTTGGGGGTGTTTTGTGTGTGTG
>JAODUP010000420.1:255000-353293 GCA_025642065.1 Paralvinella palmiformis | reverse complement strand
TTTTAATTATAAAAGGAACTTCCTATTATCAATCCATCTTCCCTTGTTTTAAATATCAACTGGTTAGCTATTGCTAATTACTCTATTTGTTGTACCAAAATCTATCTTAATTACGAAAGATTTAAGTAATTTCATCATAATATAGAGACCAAAGATTATCCATAGCGATGCTAAAATTGTAATAATGTATGCAAGATATTGAATGATAAATGGCTAAATAATTTGCTACCACATAAACTATGAAAAAACATTCTTACATCTTATTCACAACATTCATATACATCTATATAATGTCAGGTAATTGGATATCATGCAATGTAATAAATCAATATAATACAATGTAAATAAACCAATCAACATGTGATTTTTAATATCATTATTGTTCAATAAGTCTCTGTGGCACTTTCACTGGATGTGAGCTACCTCTCTGTGCTACAAGCGGCTCTACAGTCTCTGGGCCAGTAGTGTGAGTGACTGCAGGCGTAATAGGAGGTCGGTTGCGTTGTACTTGTAATATGCTCATCTGAGTGAGAGGCATAACCATCTTTGTCAAGAAATTGTTCCTGTGTCTTCCTGAGATGTCTCCTATTGTTACGGAAACCATGCCCATCCTCGGTAATAGTATTATAAGATCTTGGGCTTTCAGAAGAAGTGACCACTTGAGCCAATCTACTCCAACACTTGTTGTTATCATCCTGGGTGAGCACAATATCACCATGCTTCAGGGGTTTAAGCTCCTTAGCACTTTTATTGTAATAGCTATGAGTGCTATTTTGAAATTTTGCATTAACAACACCACCACCAATACATACATTAATGTGGTCCGATAAGCTGGGAATCGTGTTGCGGAGTTTTCTTCCCATAAGTAACTCAGCGGGCGAGTATCCACATGCCAGTGGACTGGATATGTAACTAAGTAGTGCAAGATATGGGGCGTTTCCTGATTCTGTGGCTTAGTAAGCAGATGTTTTACAATTATTACACCCTTTTCTGCCATACCATTAGACTGGGGATATCTTGGGCTTGGTGTTGTGTGACTAAAACCATATTCTCTGGCAAACAAACGGAAGCGTTCCGAGCTGAATTGGGGACCATTGTCACTGATCACTTGTTCTGGAATTCCATGACGTGCAAACATGGATTTAACATGTGTAATTACAGTGTCTGAAGTTGTGTTTGTGAGCAATGCGATTTCTGGGTATTTTGAGTAGTAATCGACTGCTAATAAATATGTCTTGTTTCCTAGCTGGAATAGATCCATACCAATCTTCTCCCATGGTTTTGTCTGGTCATGTTGTATGATCGGCTCCTTCTGATGGGATCTCTGATGTCGCTGACATGAAGTACAGGATATGATGATGTTCGATATATCATTGTTTGGTTAGTATTAGCCAATACGTCTTGTCTTCTCAATACCCATATGTACATCATGCAAACGACTTAGTATGAATAATTGAATAGAGGAGGGTACTATTATCCTCTGGTCCTTCAGGAATACACCATTCACTAAAGATATTTCTTCACTAAAACTGTAGTATGGTTGACATAAACGAGTACATCTAGAATATGTTTCAGCACTTGTGAAAGTTTATACTGGGTGCCAGCGAGAATCATGTTATTGTAGGAGGACAGCTCCAATGTCATCTTTGGACGCGTCTGAATATATCATTGTTGGTAGCGATGGATCGTAAAATTTAAGAACTGGCTCAGACACGATCACTTGTTTAACATAATTCCACTCGGCTTCATGTGTAGATGTCCACCAGAATTCCACATCTGTTTCTAGTAAATGACGTATGTTTGCTGTTTCAGCTGACAAGTTAGGGATAAACCTGCCTAGATACTTTATCAAACCAAGGCATGTTTGGAGTTCATCAATATTTGTTGGTGCTGGTATAGCCTTGATATCTGCTACCTTGTCATTATCTGGTTGTATTCTCCCAGCTGTCAGCTTGTCTCCAAGAAAGCTGATGCTTTGTACTTGAAATTGGCATTTGTTTCTGTTTAGTTTCAGTCCTGATTTTCGTATACGATGCAAAACGATTTTGACACATTGATCATGTTTCTGCCTCAGATAATTATGTCATCTATGAATACCTGCACGCCATCTATCCCTGCACACATTTGCGAGACTGTTTTATTAAATATATCAGGACTTGATCATATTCCAAACGCTAGTCGGTTGATGATGATAATGATTGATGTTTTACGGCCACTTTTGTGCACAATGTAGGCTAAATGGGCCGAGCGACTTCCAAAGGTAATGAGACGAAGTGAAAGACGAAACAACCTTCAGATATGCTCACGCCGGGATTCGAATACGGGTGGTAGTGATCTGTGATCCAGCACGCTACCGCTAGACCACGGAGGCGCCCGGTAGTCGGTTGAAACAGTACCGTCCAAATGGTATATTGAATGTACATAATCTGGCACTGGGCTTGTCCAGCTCAATCTGCCAGAATCCATTTGAAGCATCTAGCTTAATGAACCACTTAGCTCCGGCCATCTCAGCTGTAATCTCCGTCTTTGTTGGTAGATGAAAATGTTCACGCTTAATGTTCTTGTTTAGGTCACGTGGATCAATACACAATCTAAGTTGAGCATACGGTAGGCTAAATGGGCCGAGCGAACTCCAAAGGTAATGAAGCGAAATCAAAGATGAAACACCCTTCAGATATGCCCACGCCGACGTTCAAATTCAGGTGGTAGTGATCTGTGATCCAAAGGGCTACCGGTTGGATCACTACCACTCGCACAGCAACCGGGATACGCCCCACACAATAAAGCGTCTCAAGAAATAATAGATTTGAATGGGATGTTACCAAATGTGCCAATCCATTGGGACAGAGGTCCACAGGAACCAGATGTGCTAGTCAATCTGGCAAGCAGAAGTCTACTTATAGACCGCTTAGTGTACTAGCATGAGATAAAATGTCAGTCTTTAAGATCCATGAAACATAATTATCTTCTTGAAGTCAATAATAACACAGTCAGATACATATAATTGACTGAACCTGACACTATACTAACTACCATGGTGTATTCCCAACGTCTTCCCAATACATACATCATGTTGTACGAGCTGTAGTACCACCCTCAAAGGTTTGAGGTCAATTGGAACATGAGAATAACAAATTCAAAGTCCGCGCTGAAAAATAAACTACAGGTGGGAGTTTCCGAGCGTTTGTCTCATCCACCAGATCCAATTATTGTAGATGGATGTCCGATCCACTGAGAATCATTCAGGACTGTTCCAAATATTCTGAAGATCCCGATGGCCTATGTTAGATGGCTGCTACAGAAAGGTTGCATTTACTTGAATCTTCAATCGATACTATGACGATACCAGAAAGAATGCGTCTCGATCAGCAGGACCCTGTAAAGAAGCCGGTCGACGCGATCAGCTGAACTTGAGCACGACTCCCACATCAAAGGACGATGGAAATGTTTCGGGGTTGTAAATATGTTGTGATTGGTCCTGATCTAATAACTCTAGATGTACACAATGGAGCTGTCCGGCATAGGACCTGAAGAACATATACGAAGAGGAAGGCATAAACAGTGCATAATAAATGACTTATTTCGGATAAGAAGATGTCAGGTCTATGCATGTCGTTTCAGATAGTAGAGATGTTATGGTGTTTCTTTTGCATTTCTATGATAATTGGCACAAGTCACTCAAGGGTAGACTATATTACTAAGCTATTCGTAGTTCATACCCTGTTAGGCACTACATCATCAAGGTGTTCAAGGCGGACCTTCACCACTTAAAAACACTGAAGCAACGCTCGTTGAAGTAGTGAAATAAACTACACATTTTATGACCTATCCAGAATTGCTTACAGTTTATGGTAATCAAATCTTGCTAATACCAAATTGTCTACACCACTGGGTAACCTTAGGCATTATTATCGGCCAATCACAGCTTCTGTTGAGCCTATTCACCAACATTAGATCCAGTACAGTATGGATGATTTTGTGATTTAGACCGCTGACATTTTGGTTATTTTGGTTATTTTTTGGTTATTTTGGTGATGCCGTGTTCCACGTTTTATGGATATAAAAAGATAGAAGAATTCCAAAATGAACAATAAACTCCTCTCCTGTGGTACAGATGTTGTTTGTTTAGTCAAATGACCAAGTTAACTATAGTATCTGTATTTCCATCATCTTATATCATGCCCTGTGTGTGTATTACTTGTCACACCTACATATTGTCATCATATGTGTTAATTGTATTGACAAATATTCTGACATCTTCATTAATGTAATACCAATTTGCATTTTGATGTTTTGAATTTTAACATAAGCACCATCTTAGTGATTATACAACGTAAATAACATACTACCATCATAAAGAACATACCTTTTTTAAATCTCAAGCATAATTTTATATGACGCAATGTGTTAGTTTCATTTGTTAATTTATTACATAATATTTGGGTCGAATAGGCAGCCATTACGATTGTTCTATTTAGTGTAATGTTGAAAGGATATTGGTGAAATGGATATTTAAAGCTTTCATTGACCAGTTTAATTGGATATATATATATATATATATATATATATATATATATATATATAACATCACTCACACACACTCATACACATCCTTTAAACTAGCATTGTTCAAACTGCAACACATCTTTATAGTCTTTATCAGGTTATTTTGGTCGAAATATTTAGAACTAAACTCTATTATCCAGCCCATAAACATGGCTACATGGATGCTTAGTAATGCCTCGGTCCATGCTTTTTGCATACAGTAAATGTGACTTATAAAACTAGCATATATTTCGATATT
This sequence comes from Paralvinella palmiformis, assembly GCA_025642065.1. Classification (NCBI taxonomy): domain Eukaryota; kingdom Metazoa; phylum Annelida; class Polychaeta; order Terebellida; family Alvinellidae; genus Paralvinella; species Paralvinella palmiformis. Next base: position 348,489 of record JAODUP010000420.1, on the reverse strand, counting down.
ACAAATACTTCTACACATAACTACTTTGTGCTTGGTCAGAACCTAGTACTAGAGTATACGGGCGCCTCCGTGGTCTAGCGGTAGCGTGCTGGATCACAGATCACTACCACCCGTGTTCGAATCCCGGCGTGGGCATATCAGAAGGTTGTTTCGTCTTTCACTTCGTCTCATTACCTTTGGAAGTCGCTCGGCCCATTTAGCCTACCTTGTGCACAAAAGTGGCCGTAAAACACCAATCATCATCATCACTAGAGTATACGAGTTAACTACAGGACAAGTAGTGTTGTTTATAGCCTTAACTCTTTGGAGGATCAATTTACAAACTATATATGCCTCATGTCCTTGTGTTAAAGACAGTTGTCATTTAGCTATAATTGTTTTGCCAAATCGCTTAATTGGAATTGAAAAACGTAACCTTTGCTCTAAAAGCTAACGTTTTGAGATAATGGCCTCAAGCTTCTGAAAACTATATAAGCTATTATCATTTTCAATAACGGGATTTAATGTTATTTATGACAATCACACTAAAACTAGCATTGAATAATGTAGAACAATTAATCATACACAACGATCCTGTTACATAAAATACGAATCCAGGACAAAACCTTACTTCTGACTTCTCTCGCTCAAAATCCAGCTCACCATATAAAAATTTAGACAATACCTCATTTTGTGGTATCTTTTGTTCAGAATTAGCAAAAATATTGATATGATGTAATTAATAATTAATTTTACTAATTTGTGTGAATATATTTATGATAGCACTCTACTTGAAAGAGACCGTTTTTTAATGAATTTCCGGTACTTTGGTTGTTAATTACATCCTTAATTACATGCTGCAAGAAAACGATCTTCTGTATGAGAGGCGAAACTAATTAGGGAAATAATATAATCAAATGAGATCGTCTATTTATTGTTTGTTACATACAACAAGGCTGATATATATATATATATATATATATATATATATATATATATATATATATATATATAAAGACACCAGAAAACTGCAACATTATTTATTCTCTGATAAATCTCTCTCTCTCCTATCTATCTATCTATCTATCTGTCTATCTCTAGTACTACACTAACCTGCCTGTATTATATATAAAGATCATTACTAACGATAAAAGTGGTTTAAAGCCGATAAATAAATCTTGTATTGATCTTGATGTTGACATTGAGTCAATACTCCCCGATATAGTGAGAGACATTAGACACTTTGCGAGATGGTGACATAGACATTAATTGTTCTATTGTTATAATTTCAGTGATTAAAAATCATAAAAGTGAGTGGGCCGTAGTCCCATTAGATTTTTTTATTTAAGCGAGATTTTGTCAGGTTAGGAATTTTATTCATATTCCTGAATCATATATATTTTACTGGCGTACTTCTTCTAATAGAGTCGTTTAAATGTAGGATTATCAGTCCAAACAATGAAATTGTATTGCTTCGATGACTGAAATAAAACATAACAGCTCTAGATCGACATTAATTTTAAGCTGCTACCTTATTTATAGCTTCCACATGTAGAAAACATGTCCAACCTCTCAACTACAGCATATTATACATCCTGGTATTTGCTCAAGTGTCAAATACCTCATAAATCTAGACTTTCGACTAACAGAGGGTGGCTTTATCTCAGTTTGCCATTTACGTCACCAACTCTTGTTTATCGTTTTATGGCGGTACACGAAAATATGCGGACTGGATCAAGCCGGGTAAAGAAAAAAATGGATAGCTAGAGATGTGTGTAGTATGGTGTATGTATTTGTTTAGTTTTGTTGTTATTGTTGTTGCTGATGTTGTTGTTGTTGTTGTTGTTGCATGAAACCGCACTGGAACAGAGTCATATATCGTAAATATATGTGAGGCTCAACCTGAATATAGAGAAGTGACGTTTCGTGTTGAAATATTTTACCAACACTTTTTTGGGTAGGTGTGTGTGTGTGTGTTTGTAATTGCGAAGTCCCCGTCCTCGTTTAGAAATGTACCGCAGCTGAAAGGATGCCACACTAAGTTACCATTTATTTTCTGATGTATCGTTAAAATCTACTAGTTCACAATGACTCACTCATTCACTCACTCACTCAACCAATCAATCACCGTCGCATTACGGATATTTTGTCACGGGTATTTACAATCGACGACCCGATCTGTGTCACAGGTGTTATACAACAAAAGAGAAGCCCCGACCATGCTATACAGAGGATTATCTAGGCCTACCTCTACCGCAGCTGGAGCCGGTGTAACAGCTGTCGGCTTATCATCTAAAACGATGTACAACATTCGGCAGTCGTCGTCATATTGTGTCTATCAAGTGACATCCCGTTAACTCTGCTGTGAAATACAAAACAACTACACGTATAACTGAACTATGTCACATATGATATAGTAGCAGGAGGTTTTGTTTTTGTAACATCCAATCTCTGGGGCGTAGGCTTATATATGTTCGTCAATATATCTGGCTGAAGCCATGACAATTAATGGTGGCATTTAAGAAGTGTTATTTTATTTCTAGTCCACAATGTCTAGGTTTATCTCTTTTATTTTACATATTAGTTCGGAATAATCTTGTATATATATGGTAATCACGTAATGTTGTAATGGTTAAATCTATTGCTAAAGTAATATTATTTTCCATTATACAAATGTGAAATTAAGGAATTTGTTTAGTAAACAAAACTTTATTTAAAAAAAATATAATTATGATGTTAATTGAACATTAAATTATCGTTTAAATTTGTGAGCTATAAATTTAATTATAATACATAGCATACATTTTCTTATTACGTTTTGTAAATTTTGCACAGATTCAATGAGTTGATACCCACTGATTAAATGGTTTCACATTATAAATGACAAGATACTTGACACTATTGTGTTCTTTGTCTAGCAATTTATAGGGCGCCTCCGTGGTCTAGCAGTGGCGTGTTGGACCACAGATCACTCACTACCACTCGAATCTCGGCGTGGGTATATCTGAAGGAAGTTTCATCCTTGACTTCGCTTCATTACCTTTGGAAGTCGCTCGACCTATTTAGCCTACATTGTGCACAAAAGTGGCCGTAAAACATCAATCATCATCATCTAGCAATTTATAATGAAGCGTATATATATATATATATATATATATATATATATATATATATATATACTGACGGTCTGTTATCATTTGTGAATAACTGTTATGTCCTAAAATACACAGATGATACAGCTATTCTTGGATTAATAATAGATAATGAAGACAGCTGAAATAGATCACTGTACAATTTTGTCTGAACAGAACAATCTTCTACTGTACACAACAAACATGAAGGAACCCATTTTCGACTTCAGAAAATCCAAACAATTATACTCTTCTGTTATCATTGGCGGCAGCGAGGTCGAGCTTGTAGATCACTTCAAATACTTTGTTACTACAATTGACAATAAACTGACCCGATCGGATCATTTTGATTCAGTTATGTCACAATTCCCATAAAGACATTATACTTCCTGAGACTACTGAGGACATTTCAAATTGATAACACCATCCTTCACGTGTTTTATTCCTCTGTTGTTGATAATACTATTCTGTTTAATATACTCACGTCTTGGTTCAACCTGAACTCTGTCCAACCTGAACAACTATCCAGGATCATGGGGTTACTATGCAACTATGTACCGATTGATGAGCATTATGTTTCAAATTGTATCAACAACGTTGAATTTCTCATATCGCTTTCTCATAACCATCCATTATCTCACCTTTATGTTTTATGAGATCCAACGAGAGCAAGAGACCGCGTATGCCATAATGCAGGAGTGTACGATAGCAACAGGAAATCATTTATTCCAAATCCCATCATCGCATTTAACTCATAGTCATAAATTCCTAATAAATTCATAATGTGATCCATAATATAACTCTCTCTATATAGTATGTAATATTATATTATTTATTTTATTATCCACCATACCATATGTCTGCATACGCAGTGAGAATCCGTTAATCCGACAAGGTTTGTCACATGATTATATATGTCGGATAAACGTGAATGTCGGAATGTCGAATTCGTGACATACCGGTCACACATTTTTAGATAGCAAAGACATCTGCCGGTGTATGTAACAAAAATAATACGCAACATCTATTGAAACCACAATGACACTTAATTGTGATATCGTGGTGTATTTATTTATTTTCAACAATTATGACACAATAAATGACCAGAAAATAATACAGACCGTATAAAGAAATACTCATATCACTTAGTCCATCAGATTAACTCATGATTTGCTCATATGAAAGGTTATACATTTGTGTTTGTAATTAGCCATGAATGATGATGATTGGCTTTGAGAAAGCCGCAGGCAATGGAAGTATATCGTATGTCTGTGTGTATGGTCAAGGACGATTGGTTACGATATAGCAATTATCGCGTGTGGGTGGATTAATTAACCATTACTGACAACATGTCGGCGTGTTTTGCATGACTGAACTAGCGGAAATATTTGACAACATTTTCGCGTTGTCGGATTATCAAGGTCATTTTATATTGGAATGTCATATTCTGTTGGCGAAATGAAGTGTCTGAGTCAAAACGTGGAACTCGATTTTTCCGGATTAAAGAGCCATTTATAATGGATTTAAATCAGTCACAGACACTAATGTGTCGGAATGTGGATTTTCTGGATAAACGATGTCCGGATTAACGGATTCTCACTAAACCATATTCGTACTTATCTATCTATCTATCTATCTATCTACCTACCTACCTATCCTTCTACTATCTATCTATCTATCTATCTATCTATCTATCTATCTATCTATCTATCTATATGTCTGCCTACTGGTTATAGACATTTTGTAAAGAGTGTTTCATCTTTCACTTCGCCTCATTATTTTTGACCAATTTAGCCTACCATATGTGTACAAATGTGCCTTTAAAACATCAACCTGTTAAAAAATGGTTATATATCCGTGTTTCTGATTATAAACGTTACTATTTGTTTAATGACATATGGATGTACAGGTATAGGTATAATTAATGTTTCACTATGAACCAAAAGGATATTTATCATGCTATCAAAACCTTTTTAAATACCGCTGTTGATAATAAATTAAACTAAAGAATCCATCAAGTTTTCTGAGGGTTCTTAAGACCGAACTGCTAGCATACTCCAACACAGAAAAGGATATTAATCACTGTACAATAAATAATTTAAAAACACTCGCTGTTGATACTAAAACTAAAGAATCCATCAAATGTTATTGTGAATCTCACGACCAAACTGGTAGCATGTTTCAGCACAGAACTTTAGCATGTGGGTTCAAATTAGAGGTATAATGATGGATTGGGGAATTATGAATCTTAACAGGGATCTTATTCGAATCAATTCGTTTTACGGACTTTAATTAATGCCAAAATTATTCCGATTATTACTTCTTGTTAGTATTAGTTTTCCAAGCAGAAAATCTTTGACGATTTACTTATTTCAATACGACTAGCGGTTCTCGTATCGTAATCGTCCTATCACTGGGTTAGATAACCCTTTCCCGTCTTTTAGTTCACGTAATCATTTTCTGTGTACGTTGTCAACGTTAATTAGTGTAGGACACGCATCTGAGTGATAACATGTTCATACACTAATATATAATTTAGTATACTTGTAAGCATGTGTGCTGGCAGCAATCTGATATATATATAATATATTGAAGACAAAACCGTTATTTTTTTGTTATTTAATATGCTACTCGAATAACGCCACCTCGCGTCGTGTAAGGCAACAACAGGGACTGACTTCAACTTTGTATTAATAGACATGCATTTAAATTTTACATCTGTAGGTGTCCAACAGTTTTTGAAAGGAAATTAAACGCCTAATTAATTATTCCCCGTCGAATTAGACGGTCCGGAAGCGCACTTGATAGAGGGCTTGAATTGAATCTCCAGCTGCAGGTTCGGATCCGATTGTTGGCTGTGTTTGTAAGTTATCCCCCTAGGCAATCGGCTTACAGCCATAGAAATATATATACCCGAGGGGTTATTATAAAAATGTCAATTAATTTATTAATTTTTATAGGTATTTACTTTATTATTTTTAATTCGATCTCGATAAACTTTATAGAGTTACATAGCTTAAATAATAACTTCCTACCACTACCCATCCGATTATTTTAAATGTTTAAAAACAGTATAGCTAAAATGAGAAAATTCTCATAAATACGCTTCCTCTTATTTTCATGAGGTAACTAGTATTATTGCGGTCAAGGTCGTATTTATTACCGGAAGTAGATTTGAAGAAATATTTGTACTCTAGTCATTAATCTGCTATACGATGTCAAGTATTGTTTGCCTTAAAACTGGTGCTCTTCTCCTGATAAAAATGTAAGTATGTTATATTAGCATAAAATAATTATCAGCTATTGCATTTCTGCGTCTAGTTATTGAAATGATGTAATGACCCAAGAAATTGCGCTGTCTCCTTGAAGTTGAAATAACACGTTCGGCATCTGACATGACACATGTCCGTTAGACCCTCTATTAGTCTATATATGATTATATCTATATTAAACTGGGTATGTGCCAAAACATTCAGAATTCATAGATCTAAAGGAAAGTAGTAACATTGGAAAGGCAATGGTGGGAAAGTTATGACAATTTAAATCTGTCCAAGAAACTTACTTTGTGTCACTCAGTCACATGCGACTTTATTCTGCTATAGGTAGGGGCATCGTTACGTCATGAATATTATTTGACAAGTGCTTTAAAATGATGCGTGAAATGAAAGTCGTTTTTGTTTTGCTTGTGGTTGCCTTTATATTTCACGTAATAACTATAAATTAAGCAGAATGCATATAGCTCTATCCCCTAACCTAATCTGTTTTGAAATTGGGGATATAATTGTTAAATGACCAGACGTCAGAAATGAAGCGCAGAAGATTTTTGGACATGATGGTCAGCGATGGGGGGGTCTGTTTACCCTCTTTGCGCATGGTCTTGGCAATACCTATTAACAAATGAAGCTAGTCATGTTGTTGCCAATATTCCACTCTTTGTAAATGTGCTGGTTTCTCTGTGAAAATACGAAAACTAACCTAGTCTGTGATCACTTTTAAATCTAAACCGCAATAATACATCTATTAATAATTGGGATAGAAAAGGGAAACCACCACTGTGATAAAGCTGAGAATGTTTTCTATTTAAAGGTATAATTTAATTTTTCATGCAAAACTATCAGTGCTGTGCAATAGGGAAAACCCAGGGGTCCTCAAGCATCAAATCTCGTAAATTCTCGCAGCCTCAGATCAACATATTTAGGTTGTTGTACAATCCGATCAAATCTATACATAAAATATGATGCATGATTTAATTAATGAGACCATGTATTATGTCCACCATTAAAATTGATCAATTCAATGGAACGTCATCTTTTCCATTGGATTTGTCCGTCTCACTTGAAAAATAATTCATCACATTTGTCACCGTAATATGATTTACATGCATATAATATGTACCGTATTCATGCAAATAAGGGCCTCTGCTCGAACCGGGACATGTTTGAACAGGGGCTGGGGGTAAATATGGTTTGAAATAAATAAGCGTCCCTGTTTGAAAAGCACCCCCCTCGAAGAAAACAAACAAAGAAACACATGTACAAATACTCTAGTATAGATTCATTTATTGTCAGCAGCATACTTGCCATTGATGTTCATGTCAGTTAATTTATACTGGTATTTTGGAAAATTCTAGGTGAAAATAATCATGCGCAAAACTAATTCCATCATATAAATTGTCAGTTGCTCATCAATTACAAGTAAAATTGTGTTTCTAATTGATCAATCGTCTTTGTTTTTTTCTCTGTAATCTACGCCATTATTGAGGGTCACACGATAACTGTAAGTACAGGAAGCCAAGATCATTTTAACTCAATGTCTTTTGTCAGGAAGAAATGCATGCCGAAAAAAGCAGGCATGTCAGGTGATCAACATGTCATTTATAAGCAGATTAAAGGATCAAACGAATCCATTAGTTACATAACATCAGATTATGTCTGGGTGTAATTAGCTTCAGACCAATGATACTTCCTATTGACGGTGTGGTGTTGTCTGGTTGATGGGCCTGTTACACACTGTGACAAGATTAGCCCAATCACAGAGTGATTGGGGGATTATTATCTTTTAATAAAAAGGCAAATTTCGTACATTTCGTTGACATGTTTTTGGATGGATGAACACTATCTTCAGTATGATAATTGTTTGTATCAGACACCAACATGTCTTAAAAAGAATAAGACCCTCTGCTTGAATAAGGGCATGCTTGAATAGCAGCCGGGGGGAAACAGTCAATCAAAAACAATAGCCGCCAGGGCCCTTATTCGTGTGAGTACAGTATTTTATAACTACATTCTAATCATAAAACATATTGTACTGTGGTTAATTTCTTTATAAAATATATATCAGCACAACACCTGAACTTCTTTTTCACTGTATGTCGATTTTAATTGTTTTTTATGTCTGTGTATTAAAAATATATGCATTGGACCTTACAGTCATCATTTTCTACCGTATTGAGGTATATATTTCCTAAATAATGTAAGAAAACCATGTTAAATTATATATATGCTTATTAGTCTCTTCAAGACCTATCAAATGAAAACAAATGGATGTTCTACGACTAATTTCACAATTTCTCACTTTGGACTGCCCTGAAATAAACAGTCCAAACTTGGTGTTTGAGCCAATTTGGCAGCCTTGTTTCTGAAAAATGTGATAACTTGATACCTATTTATTTCTTTTTATGTGTTATACATAAATATTATATTACACAAATGATGAAAACAGGTCAGTGGTACAGTTATTTGGTGATTTATGACGTTCATAAACCTCTGGCACTGGTACATTTCTGGAATTAGACTTTTGTGACCTGTCAAATAAGTGGCGATATTTGGGGCATATTTTAGCCGATTATTCAATAATTATAAAAGATAGCCCCATTAAACTATATATTTTCTTCTTGGTTATGACAAGACCTATCAAATGAGCCACAAATTGAAAAATGGCCACCTTCCCTACCATAGGGTATAGCTGAATCATCCAGATAAACAGATGTATATTTTGATTAAAAAACAAACATCTGAAGAATAGAAGAAATATATTGACTGGGGTTCCTGTTAATAAACCCAATTGTTTTATGGCCACTTTTGTGCATATAGTAATTGTCCTACCAGTTAGTAATTCAGTCGATACGCTTCTTCCAAAATATGGGTGTAGTATCTTTGCGCGTTAAAATATTGTGACTTCATTGAAAAGGTCCTTGAATTTGACATTGGAAAGTCCTGGAATCTGAGATGTCAAAATGAGTATGGACCCTGGATAAGAGACCTTATATAATACATCAGAGTACAATAATCAGTTACATTTTCACTGTACAAAATATATCTCATAATAACAAAAACATTTTCTTGTGGGACTTGTTTTATAATCATAAAGTATCAGCCAATCGGGTTGCCAGAAACTGGTCACGTGACCTAAATCACAGCAGCTCATTATATTTCATTTGTGGGCAGTATGGTTCAAAATTCTCCTTGATTGTCATAACATATTCATAACATAACAAAATAATACCCCTTGAAAATGAATACGTCTAACTATCAAGGTCATTTGTACTGACATTTTCTCAGAGTTTAAATGGATGCTTAACATCTGCTCATTGTGGTACTCTCCAGAAAATTTCACAAAAAGTTCACAAAATCTAAACAACTGATGAAGCTAAAATAAGTTCATAGTATTAGTAAATAATATGCTCACCTTCAAGATTCAAGCGAGAATCTTTCAAACTTGTCATATTTAAAAAATTTAAACTTCTGTCTATGTCATCAAAATGTGACATTTAGCTGATATAGGAAAGACTGTCTGCATTGAAATGATTACATGTGTTCAATTGGCTTCCTATTTGACTCATTAACATTTGGGTGCATCTCTGGCCAGTTATCTTTGTTTACAGTAAATAAAAGCACACGGTCTTGTTTATATGGTGCATTTTATGTTAATAGTATGATATAACTGTATTCATACTTTACTGAAGGAATTATATACAGTTTTTGGTAACTTAATAATTGTGTTTCTACCTTGATCTGCTGAGTGTGAGAGGCAGTTCTCCTCTATGAATAGCGTTAAAACTTTGTTGAGGAACTCCCTTGGCCAGGAAAATATACATGATTCGATGCTTATTGCATGTGATGACCTACTACCCAAAGAATTTCTTCCAGGTCTATTGATAAGTGGCTGGTATCTGGTAATGGTGGTCTTCACCTGAACAGGCACAAGAAAAGAATTCCTCAATGTGTTGATGAAAATTAAAACATCAAATTGTTCTGTGGCTGACTTTGACTATGAGTTAGCTGTAAATATGTGGAAGGAGAAGAAAGCCTGTAGAATATATAAAAACGAGTCTCATCAATAACATTTTGAAGCATTTCTTTTTTTTCATGTTACAGATATAAGTGATATGTATACATTTAATTATGCTTATGCTAAAAGTATGTGTATAAATATTTCAAATAGGATGCATATATCATCATTTTCAGATCAAATATTCCTGGGGGTATGCATTTGTACCCCTAAATGGTTGTTGTGCTAAGTGCCCATGTTACATTAAAATCCCCCACATTTTTTAAACCTAAGGGGGAGCTCCCCCTATATAGGCTAGTTCCTAGAAACAATGCTGAAGACATCAATCATACACAAATTTGTGATCTGGTGTTCTCCGTCGATTCCAGCACAGTTTTGTTCTGGCTATTAGAACAAAATTGGTTTTAAAAGCTAGTAAATTTGGTTGGGCTAGTGGATTTAAATTTTGCTAGCCCAAGGGCTAGTGAGATGTAGAAATATTTTTCTGGTTCTGGTTCAACTTCATTTTGTGTTATTTGGATAGGTTATAAATGTCTGACTATATATTATTGACAATTGTATCCTGGAAATATACATTTGAGAACCTTGGTGATTTTACATGCAGAGAGTATGTTAATTTTTCAAAATCTTTCACATATAATGGATACTTGGTAGGCTAAGTGGGCCGTCCTGGGACAGAGAGTAGCTGAACTATTGTACAAAGCTCTACGACACACCACATTTTTTAATGATGTTCCAATATCAAATCCTTGGGTCCATCACCTTTATACACGATTCACTGAGGGCGGTCCATAATTGAAATACAATGCAATAAAAGCTAGAAAGCAATATCTGAACACACACAATGTACCAGTACTATGTTAATTTACTGAACAATGCTGTGTCACTGTTAAAAAAAAGAGAAAGAACAATATTTGAAGAGTTACAGATGGAACCAGCTATTTATTCCATCAGTTGAATGAGCGGATCCCTTACGCCATCACCATGTATACACCTTCAGCCAATGAGAGAATATCTGTTCAGTTCATGTATTATAGTGTATGGCTTCACCTTTCACATCTAATTTTGCTGGCCCAAAGATTACTCCAGTCAAATTTATGGGAAGTATGTGACTGGCTAAATCAGTTAATTGTTGAAGCATATAGTAACTGGTTATAACTGAAATCTAATTGAACTCTGTATAATCATATATGTGTTCTATTTTGAATTTGGACATATACTCAGATGATTAACAGAGTTATTCCTAGGATCGCGTCCTGTGTCAATGGCACACCCATACTCAGTATGACCCAACTAAAAAACATGTCGTGGGCCCAAGGGCGCATTGAAAGTTTCCTTTTTCGGTCCTATTTTTTTTTTGCTAAGCACCACACAAATGGACAATTAATTCATCGGAAATAAGAAATGTTTATTTGTAATACAATGTGCGATCCAGAATTCGCAAAATCATTTAATTTTGGTTGATCAAATGTCCCATGGTATCTCAAAAAGTACCATGAAATTTAGATCTAATGGGCCAATTGATACATGTAGCCCAAATTCAAGGAATAAATATAGGTTTTTGTCGTGGAAATTAGCGGTGCTCAGAGGAGCTCAGAATCTGGTGATTTAGTCTTCAGAAGAAGCTGGTTTCTTGAATTATTCCACGGTGTGAAAGAAACAGCTTATTTTATTGATATATCCTCTAATGGTTATTCAGTTTGTAATTGATAATGTGGTTAGTAAATATGGATGTTGGAAAGGGTATCAGGAAATGATGATTTTCATTATTTTGTTTAACATGTATTAGTGTATTATGTGGGTGTATTATTTCTCAGTTTTATAATGAGAATTATGTACATTGTCAGTTGTATATGTTGATATATTGTTTGTCCAAATTGTCTTTCATGTTTAATAATTCAGTGTGGGTTCTATCTGTATCTTTGACATGTCAAATAACCTGCTGGTGTTGGGTTCATTAAGGAATATAATATGATAATAATACCAACAGCATAGCTATTGATTTAGTAAATTACCCAACAAATTATTGTAAGATGTGAGATGACTGAATCATTTATCAGAACAACATGGAAATCATTAAGAGTAACAAAGGTGGAAACAAAATCTGTCATAATGGGTAAAAAGTCATGCTTTAGGAATAACAAGATGTAGTGGAAGTGCTTAAGTACCACCCTGATGCCAGGCCTGGACAACGTCATGTTCCAGATGACACTCAGATTGTCTATACCGGATGCCGGAATGCTATGCGTGACCAACCGTCACATCCCTTAACAGACCAGCACCAGTTGGCCACAATATTCATGTCAAAAGGCATCCTTGAACTGTTGTCATACCATAAACTTTTGTCGTGCTATACATAATATCAACTATTTGTATTCAAGAATATAATCTTAGTTCACATGTTTAAGTGCCATAAACCATATAAAAATGCATTACTTTATTTCCTTTGTAATTGATACTTTTTTCCTACTTAATCTGATACATTTATCGGTAAATATTACTAGTATACTAAGTATCATTTAGTGTCTAGCCTCTAGAGATTAACCGGTAGTTTAAATTTGAAAGTCTCTATACATGGGGGGTGGAATTTCTGTCATCAATATCACATAAATAGCAACTTAAATTACATCAAAGGGGCACCATTATATGTTTTAGTACAAGTTTATATGCTACATTAAATATTGAAGTGCTGGATGTACTGGCCAAATCTTTACAAAAAAACAAACTGATACTATATTTACTGCTATTCTTGTGAAGTTAATTATATGCCGATTTTTTTAGTTTGTAAAAACCTTTATGTATGTGTGCCAATAAATTTTGATCTAGTTAATAAAGCAAACCATAATGCAACAGTAAATTTAATTAAAATATGTACATTTCTTACTAGTTTCTTCCAATGCTCTTATCTTTTTAGCAGTGTCTTGTTAAACCCCCTACCTGCTATTCATAAAAATATTGATAATCATTAGCCCCTCCCCCCCCCCTTAAATTTTAGCGTTAGCTATTTTGTATCAGTTGATATGATTTTCATTTCCAGAAAGCATCTTAATTATAACTTGCAAGTGAACTTTGAACCTTAATCTTCGACCTGTTTCTTGGAAACCATCACACTGGCTGACCTTGGACAAAATGCGCCTGGTGCAGACATAAATGGTAACCATGACGACCAAGAGGAAGTATATACCTGCGGTGCAGATTTCTTCACTGCAGTGACTTCTAGTATTGAAAAGATCTCGGTTGGCACAATCACAGGTATTTATTAAATTTAGACAAGTTTTTGCATGTTTATGGGCCTGTATCAGTGTGTGTATATATGTTTGTTTCTGATATTTTAGTACGACATCTTGGACGTAAAACGCTTAACATCAGACAGTTTTATGTCAATGTTGTGTTACAGTTACTGAAGTAAGGTTATTCTTAACATTTGCCTACTATGCACAGTGGAGAGTGAAAACTTTCCTAATGTTAATCAGAAATGATGAATGGTATGGCACAGCGTAGTATGATCAGGAAATGTACAAAAAGTGGGATGGTTAGTTCCTCGGTATTTACGCCAGATAGATACATATATTGATGGCTTTCCATGATAAAATTTCTGAAAATCATGGGTCCTGTGGCAAAATTCAAACTCAGTTTAACACTTTTATTTGTCCAAAATGATACCAAAGCTCATTAATTACTAAGTTTGTCATGTAATTGACGCAAGATAGAGTAATAAATGTTTAGTTTGAGACGTTATATATTAGAACTAAAATCTGTTAATTGTTGGCCACAGACCTCTAGTATCTGGGTAAGAAGTGTGATTCACTATTTACTTGGTCTCATTACTTTCGGAAGGTGCTCAGCCCATTTAACCTACCATATGCACAAAAGTGGCCATAAAACAGCAATGTTTACATTTTATTTGACCTTATACCATAGATAGAGACTTACAGTGCATCATTAAGAGGTACCATATTACTACCATCACCAGAATGTGGTTTACCTTGATTCTACTAGTCAAAGATTTCACATATAGAATCAATACTAAGACAGCAATATTAGAGAAAAGGTTGTGTTTAATCAATCCAGTAAAAACTAAAATGACAAATATAATAAATACTGCTGACATACATCATCATTGTTAGACAGCCATACCCACAGAATATAGTTACTGACAATAAACAAAAGGTGTGTTCTTTCATCTGTTGGAGAGACGATATCTCAGCAGTATTAACTTTATCTGGTGGTACCAAAATGATCCAGAACTTTGGTTCCTTATATATATATCAGATATGTACACCGACTGGAGCACATCGACCGACCAATTAAAATGGTCTGGATACCGTGGGCTCCGCCCACAACACTGACACCACCACATAGCATACCTGTAATCTATATGGAGATGTTGCTATTTAGGAATTTATCCCCATTCAGTGTTTAGAACAGGCAAAAACAAATCTGTTCTGTATTTGTCATTGAACACTATTAGTTACCCATATATCAGTAGACAGTATTTATTTATGGACCATGTATAATGTAGGCCTGTATTTGTTGGTCATGAGTTCACATTATGATAATCTGTGTATGATCCAAAGGGGTTTATTTAGTAATGTCAGTTTATTAAAGTGCTATAACTAGCAAGAGCCATTCAGAGGTACTGGAGCATGATAGCTCAACAGGATGCACTTAAAACCAAATAAGAAATTTGAATGATAAAATCATTTACTGGTGAAATCTCTCCCATCCATTGTATAAGACTCCTCCCATTATATAATTCCTACTTGTACCTCAATTCACTTTTTGTGTTTTATTAGTTAAATGTAGAGAAAGTCTTCACATTTAAGAGTGCCTTTGTTGCTATCATTATTATAACAAGTCTCTAAAGTTGAATGTTATCCCTAAAAGCACAACACTGATATAGATGTAAAGCAGAGAAAATGTCAAAACTAAAATCCTATTTCATTAGAGAAAGATCAGAGGTGATGGCAATAGTGTGGCAAGCTGAATCACAGACTGTTCTCCGAAGATGGTTTGCCAGATTCTACTACTGAAGTACGGCTAAAAGATGACCAGAAGCTACACTATTTTCTTGATGCCATCAACTCAACTGATGAGTGATGTGATGGAATAAAAGAATACCAGAATTGTGGATGACAGTGTATCGTGATCATCGCACAAGTTTGGAAAGAGACAGAGTCGGAATAAGAGCAACCTGCTGAGTTAAAGCCTATTTCCTGTACTGTTGAAGCTGATGTGGCTTCAAATTAGGACTGAGATGGCTGATAACACATAAATAGTCTATCCTAGCAAAGTCATTACAAGATGGGGGGAAATTATAAAATAAAAGGGGTAACAGAAATTGAAGGGGTGCCTCTCCCTCCCCAAAGAAAAAATATATGCTTATACTAAGTTTATATTATAACAGGATATTAGATGGGAACATACATTTAATGACCAATAAAAACATTTGTTGCCACTATCTGATGGGATAAATATGAAGTATTGTTTAGTTATTAATATAGTATCACCAGCATTAGTCACATATCTACAATTCATTAATTTAACTCGATTAAAACAAATATATTGTGTCATTTATATGTAAGTACAACAACGTGTTGATGCTTTCCCTAAATAATGTGGTTTCTGGGTTTGAATCAGGCTCATACTTGTGTTTGTGAGATTCGTTTCTCAAGACACTCCTCAGTCAGATGTCCGATGTGTGACCAGCACCAAACTTAAACAACTCAACTCCTAAGCAGTGTGATGCGGTGGTACTTATGAATTCAGTTTCTGTGTGGGTATGGCATCTTACTTAGAAGATGATGAGCTTGTGGCCAGTATTATGGGCTCAGTCACTAGTTTATGTTAATTCCCAGCCCTGATTATGTATCATTCTGTGCCAAAACTGAGTTTTGGGTTGCTGTTAGAACATGAAATATTTGTTTGATTGTGCTGTAAAATAAATTAAAATTGTCCAAAAATTATGAAGGTTAGGGTTTAGTTCATTTTCCACAGGTGTCAAATCTCGCCTCTTTCAGGGAAGAATCAAATGGAATCATCACCAGAAGGAAAACTGAATGGGATACAGTCAAATTTATAAACGCTTCTCAGTTTAGTGGTATATGGATAATGCAGTCATCTTGGAAAAAGCCTAGATTTCCTATTTATGTTAAGAGAATGTGAAAACTGTAGATGAACAATTGATTAGTTTCTGTTATTTTGCTGTGACATTTGAAAATTGCTCATCTTATTCACCGAACACTAATGGTGCAATAAGCATATAAATCGAGAAACTTCATTTTATTGTTGTGATCATAAAAATTCGAAAGATGGGCCCAAATCGTTTTGTTAATCAAGTATCAAGGTAGACTGTTCTATCATAGGCAAATTTGATGGTTGACTAAATCGTGACAACATAAAAAAGTAATAATACTAATAACAATTTTCAAATTTGAAGTTAGCCTACTTGTATAGCAAAGACTCTCATAATTATGATTTCAGTACACAATACCTTAAAGATATTTTTTATCTTTGGTTGATTGGAAGATCTAGGTCAAGTACATATATGTCAGAAGGCATAGCCAATGAGATGTCTTAGTTATGTGCTGTCATGGACCACCATGATACATATGTGTGACACTTGGGTTTTTGCTTCTGACTGTTTGATTTTACATATTAAAAGACTACCAAAAAATCTTTCATTTCCTATGTAAACGTATGTCTGTGTCACTCCAAATAAAACTATAGTGTACTCAGGAGCCATATTTAATAGTGTAAGAGAAGGTTGAAATGGTAGTTGGCCCATATACCTTCAGTATTTCCAACCTGTGAAGTGGAGGGACACATTTTCATGCTATTCTACATAACCATTTAGGTGAGAGAGAAATGAAGCAGATTTTATTATTCTGTTCTCGGCTAACCGTAGGTCTGTAATAACATTAAGATGGAACTATAAAACAGTATTGCTATATCATATGTTGGATCCAGTAGGTATTCATTTATGAAATATATCTCTTCATGCATGTTTCACTACTGAAAACAAATGGGTGCATGATTCTATTGTATATATCGTATATAATAAACAGTGTAAATATTTTGTATTGGAGACACATTCTCGTAATCCTGTATCAATCGGTATCAAATAAATCTAGTATTGAACCTGCTCTAATGTGTGTGTGTTTATATATATATATATATATATATAAAATATACATATCTACATGGACTTTTTCTGTTTCTTTAGACTTGTGCCATTCCAAAGATCTACCAGAAGTAGATTTAGTTAGTCTAGTTGAGGAACAGATACCCAGATACAGATTAAGAGCTGATACGATAACTAGTTTTTCTGGATATAAACACGATGACTTCATCAAAACTCCAGTATTACGACCTGATGTTGAACTTGACCTATCGCTGGAGCTAATTGAGGAGACACTGAAATATTTCAGTAAGTATGAGAAAATAACATTTGTATTCTATAACAATCATAACACAGATATCCACAACACTGCATTGAGGGTTACTGGCAGTGACATTGAAGGAGTTCTGTCCAATCTGCTACAAATAATTTTCATGTTGAAAATGTTCCTTGGAAACTTTCTTTTGGTAGAAAGAATACAGAATGATAGAGATCGTGTTCTTCAAGCTTTGATAATGATAACTAGTCATTCTGAAGGACTTTTCTCAACTCTAATTTTATTGTCTCTTGTGTCTTAATATTTTTAAGAACAAATCAACTGTGACAAAGTGATTCACAATGATGTAAATTTGTTCCATGCGACCCTTCAGATGTGCTAAGATTTATCACTGGTTTTATGCTTAGCAGATTGACTTGACAATATCACTCAATTCAATAGAATGGTTACATTTTCTGCTCCTCTGCAATTTGAGTGATCTCTGATGAGCCTCACAAATTGACAGTTTAAACCATCAAAGACTTCGGCTTACCATCAACATACTGTCGAATTATTAATTGAAAAAATGGTCATATACTGTTAAATTTCGCGTTCTGTCTAATTCTTGTTAAAACCAAGCTTTAATGCTCTAGACAAAAGATGACCCGTATCTCGTCATGTTCAAAGATAACTGTCGATTTGTTTGAAATAAACATAGAGAAAGAACTGTTTATAGGTTATACTGATTTTTGTTATTTAGTGGCTTTTCAGTTGCAGGTTTTGATTGTCAGTTTTTCTAATGTAAATTTACTGGATGTGAACATGTGGATGTTGGCCCAAAGAAGGGCTTATTTCTGAAACGAATATCAGGTGGATGACGATCTCAGTGAGCAGATGGACATTTGTGTGATTGTAAATTAATTTTAAATATTGTTTGATGACAGATTGTTTCTGCTGAACGCGTATCTGACATTTGTTTATCTCTCGATGAAGGTTTGGTGAAATCTGTTTGAGCTGAATCTATAGATTTGACCGAAGAAACATTTCAGGGCATTTGAAACAGCTGCTCAGTGAAATACGCCTGTGTAGAAAAATACATGCTGGTACACATTTTATTCGGCTAACACACCACCACGTACATGTTTGTACATTCAGATATATGTAGTTAGAAAGAAACGGGGTCTCTATCAGTCTTTCTACGTATGGCACATGTTGATAATGGTATTAATAGCATGCATTTCTATAAAAACCAAAGATTAGCCATCTATATATCACATTTATTCAGTTTGCTTAGAATTTGTCTGCTTTATTTATAATTCATCAATTGTATTGAATAGTGTTTCATTGGATCTGTAGTCTAATTTTGATGGACATTCACAAAGTACATATAGTGTGCCCAATCAATGTTAAGACTTGATCCGATTATCATTTAAATAAATGTATGAAATTAATTAATTTAATACAACTTGATATAATTCAACAAAACTAAATGTTTTAAAGCAAACCATGAATTTTACCAACCTGTGCTTGCATGTTTATTTCAATGCAACCTTGTCGAAGAGTGGTAAGACTGATGTTGACAAATGTTTAAAACCTTCTAGAAAGGCATTTTTCTCTGCAGTCCACTGGTTTATGTAAAGAGGAAGTGTCTCCTGACACCATGACTCATATATGGAAAGTTGCCATAAAGCAAGTTCCGTTTTTAACACCCACAATCTGTTGTTTTGAATCATATCTTCAACTATTCAATCAAACAGAGTCATGCTGTCTGAAAGCCGCAAGTATGTAAGAATTGGTAGAAACACACCTTTATTTGAGGTCATCAAAATAAAACAAAAATCCAGATTTATAAAATGGATACACATAGAGGTTATTGAAAGTCTAATTAAATAATAATTTGATGTCACAAATAATCTACACATATCTTCTTAAAAACATATCTTAGGTGACATAATAGTCACATTGACTTAATGACCAGATGTAATAAAATATGTCAGACTAATGGTACTTCCACGTGGAAATTATGTTTTTAAGATAATTGTATTAATGCTTGTGAAATGAACTAAAATTTGTCTTAATGAAGTATATTAATGGAGTTTTTTATTATTATTATTACTACCCATGGAATTATAATATAGCTAACGATAGAGAGATGGCATTGAATATTAATTCCCAGTTGATGTATTGGTTTTGTTATTCTAGTTCTATTTTATTTTGTTATTTTTTATAATACTTTAATGTATTTTAATGTGTTGTGCTACGTTCAGGAGGGGAGAGGAGGTAAACATATGAGTAAATAAATAACTCGACTAAAACAAAAAATTATTCTGTAGGCGGCCCGCTGCTGACTTTCTGAAAAACCTCATTTGATAATTAGTAATGTTTTATTTTAATTTGTTGTTGTTTTTTATAAAGGTCTTAACTTTTTCTGGGAATCAGTACCAAAATATTCTGACAATTTATGCAAATAATCCACTTTGGCATGTTAATCCCGAAATAGACTGTTTTTATTCATAGTATGGCCGATCAATAGTTGATATGAGAGCACCTGAAGGTTATTGACTCGCATATTTAAGATTCTGTGGTGATGGTGGTCCGTCGTTTGTCAAAGTGATCGATTCGGTGTAGCGTTCTGTTGGTTGTTGAGTCCCTGTGTTTTGCTAATAGGTGTTAACGTTTTGACAAATTGACAGTCACTCACTAATGGAAGGTCTGACATTAGCCGTACCTTTGTTTTTCCTTGCCATTTCACTCTTAACCCGGATCGTCAGAATATGTATCTATCTGTACAAATATTTATAAACAGTTGTCTTATTTGTTTATTCATGTAACCCAATAATTATTTGATTAATTACTCAAAGTCAAACTAATTGATTACGTACATTTGTAGAATACAAATATGTTAGAATTACTTTGCTGTGTGTTTATGTTATCCCTGTATATGTACAGAGAATATATGTATTGTCTGTATGTGTGCAAATTATTATATTTCTTGGAATAGTCTTGACACCACTTCATGTCAGCAGTTAACTTCCCAGTCACTGAGTGTCCTCTGTGAAATATTATATCTAGGTATGTTATTTCACTGCAGATTCAACACTGACCTATGACCTATTTGTCGCCTGTACTAGAGCTAAGCAATGCATTTAGTTAATTATAACAATATTTCACCGAGTCATTATTGTCCAGAAAAATCTCAATGGCAGCAGATTGATATTGGACGTGGGTTTGTAAACATTGGTCAGCCGGCTGATGTTCTGTCAAAAATCTGATTTTAGTGAAAATATAGACCCATGTAGATCATTTTAGTTTGACATGAAGAAAAGACTTATTTGAGAATTTGGATATGATAATTTGTGGTTAGTCAAAGTGCAAGTGACCCATTGTTTCAAGTACAATGTGCAGTCACGCTAATCCAACGTCAGTTTTAAATGCGGGGGTTAGATTTTTATTAGCATGGAAGATTTTGGAGGGAGAATTTGTGTTCTAATAAAGTGCAAGAAAAATGACAAGTTAATATAGCATTTGTCACAATACTTGTCCACCTTGTTGTCACAACAATCACAGAACCTGCAAGACAAAACACATGTTTACGGGTGTTTTAGTTGTAAATTCTGATCATTGTAAAATGGTCCGTTTTACATATCAATAATATGAAACATTTTATCACATTTCAAACATGTTTCAAATAATTTTCACCATCGCGTTGCTGATAATACAAAGACTATTGGTTATAGTGTCCCCTTAGTGGTATAAAAGAACTCCACCTTCCATAACTGTCATAACAGCATCTTGTATTTCTAATGTAAGGGCAACAGTATGTTAAGACTTAAAAATAAAGCTTGTTGTTCACTTTGGGATATCATCCCATTGACAATATGTTCTCTCTTCTTCCAGTAGACATGTCAACATTTCATCTGATTTGAGATGCTTAAATTGTAGAAGCTGCCATTCCATCAAATTGTAGGAAACGTAAATTTTTTATGGCTGTCCAGTGTTTACTTTGATATGAGTACTTATATGTTGATTCATAAACATCCGTACTTATAGGTAACTTTCGGCACCCAAATTAAATCTATTTGTCTTTAACATAACAAGTAAAATATTAATTTTAACTTATGAGCTGCTTAATTTAGGAAAATAAAATAATTCGAATTATCATTTTAGTCACAACAAATGCCACATAGCTGACATTGATCATTGTTATTAGTCCTACAATATATGTTATATCGAAGTTATTTTCCTATCAGTGTTGATCATTCTATCAGTAACTATTGGTCTCCTAGAATTGTTCATTAAAAATTAGTATTAAGTTTGAAGGGAAAGCCAGCAGATACTTGAATTGTTGAATATAAAAAGAGGGTCTTGAGTGTTACTGAGACAGCTTCTTCTCCCAGTAGCGCATATTACACGTTATTTAAACAGAAATATATATTCCGGCATTCAGTTGCCTTGTATTGTGTGTTTGAACGTTTTCTGATGAACAAATCATTAAAAACGTATATTTGGAAATTATTGTTTATACCTGTTTTCAGTAACCTGAGATGAATATGGCTTTTATTCCTGTCCTTATCTTTATGATTCAGGACACTGGTTATACCATTTACCATCTTTAGGGTTACATAAACAATCGGTTAGAGTCAACAACTCAGTACACTCTTCTGAGAGCTGAGCAGGTGTACAATAATAGATTTGTATATAATATGATAAATCTCTTTCTACGGTCGGGTGCTTTGGGGTTGGAAAAATTGCAGCTTGCAGTAAACATGACCGTAATTAGAGTGAAAAATGTTCTCTACACCACTCTGTCTTCATTCCTACATTTTGTATCCGTATTTTATGATACCTGAACGATTTTATTTACCAAGGTGAGCAAAATGTCGGTAAGATTGAGAGGTTTCTATATGATATATTTCAGACTACTATCATTGATTGATCATCCATAAATGTTACACATTAATTTTTCCTTACAAGTTACATTTAGGTTTATTTGTCTCGTGTCATTAACTGGCAGCTATTGTTCACAAATAGTCATATCCACGTACAATTCCATTCAACATCATGCCCTAATGCCTAGATGAACCTTCCTGCTAAACTATGAAGGTCATAGTATACAAAATATTATTGTGGGGGCGGGACGTTGTAATGTTCACGGAGATCTTGTGAAGTTTAGGAACTTGTTAAATCCTTCTATATGGTTAACAAGGAATTCTTACAGATTTCTCAAACAAAACAATTTAACCTTATCAGGCTATACCACAGAACCTACTCTGGCCCTGTTGTACTGCTTCTGGAATAACAGGTTTTTTTATTCCACTATAATATAAACATAAATTAAATGATCTACATTATAAAATACACAAACAATAATATAATTCCTAGTTGGCCTATTTAAAAATAAATATAAAAAATGCTGGAAAACACAAAAAGTTGAACAGAACTTATTTCCATTTTGGTCCAGAAATTTCCATTGTGGTCACCATATTTCTAATATAGTCCCCAAATTTCCATTGTGGTCCCTGCAATCTGTGCAGCGGACACACAGACACAAAAATGCGTACACTGCTCCTTTGTGAACAAGTGCCCGTTAAAGGTAAGCAATGGTTTTGTGGGTAGAAATGTCTAGTATTCTCTATCACGAGTACTGGCCCTCAACTATGTCCTAGTGTATACCCCTTTGAGGCTTTGAGTTGACTCTCTGAGTTACTGACTCAAGTCACTGATACACTGTATTAACGGTTGCAATAAAAACATTATTGCATGCCAAATAGTTTGTGGTATCTCCTTCAGTGGTGAAAAAGCACCATTCAGAGTTGTATCATGAATGACGATCTGATACCTTTAATTTTAGATAACTACCGCGGTGTGTATTTCCGATGTTTGAGTGTCGGATATATGTACGTTGCGTGGCCGAGCTTTAATTAGAAACGATGGTCATGAGTATGTAAACACATTTCCAGGGTCAGCGACTGTCTTGAACAAAACACAGCTGGCTATTACTGCTCTACCGTGTTCTCTCTCACCCGCTATATTTCAGAAGCCTTTTTTTGTAATAGGATTAATCAGGCTGGGTGTAAACACTGATTAAAGAGCTTGGTGGGAGGCTATTTAAGAAGGTTATACAATTGGAGCATGTTTGGAAATTTGTGGCATCTGATCATAGGGTACCCGATTTACACGCTAAACACCGTATGTGTGTGTGTGTGGTGGGGGCTTGGTTGTCCATTCAAAACATTATTCATTTATATCATTCCATATATGAGGAAGAACGAGGTTCAAGGTTGTCCACTCATTCGCCATTATTTATTTATATATTTCTGTTCCATTATTTATTATTCCTATAGTTTAGATCTGACAAAATGAAGGGCCAGAGTCAGTCAGATAATCCCTCTCATTCGATTGTTTATGTCGTATTATTTATTCAAGCTTTGGAATTTCGAAATTGATGACCTGTGTGCTGTATCAGTCGTCATACAGCCTGTTTAATGCCGAGGTCTAGAGCAGCCTTTTGATGATATGTGACTGGTGTTGTTTTGAGTGGATGATCAATATAATGTCTCGCTAAAACGTGAACTATGAAAGGTTAGGGCCTGAATGGCATTTTAAGTGGCAAGTTAAATCCATCTCAAATGAGAA
The DNA here is from genome assembly GCA_025642065.1 of Paralvinella palmiformis. Lineage (NCBI taxonomy): Eukaryota > Metazoa > Annelida > Polychaeta > Terebellida > Alvinellidae > Paralvinella > Paralvinella palmiformis. Next base: position 324,077 of record JAODUP010000420.1, on the reverse strand, counting down.
ACAATGTCGTGCATTTTCTCAAATGACACAAACGGAAAATGAGCAGAAAGATCATTTTTGCGTGGTATCTCGTGAAGTTTTGTTAAGCTCAGTGACGATGCTCTTACATCTTGATGATTCATCGGTGCATTTAGTTAAATACCACGTTTCCGTCTGATTTTTCTTTCTTTCAGCGTTAACACTTGTCGAAATGGTATAATAATATTCTGATTTAAATGGTAAGTATTTTCTTAGACCATCTGGGCAGAAATCTTCCTATTTGTACGGACCAGAACAGTCTCACGGTGTCAACAATAAATAGGCTGAGCTATAAGTGTTATGTACAATTCGTGTTTGTGTTATTAAAAACAGACATATCATCCATCACAGGATATAGCTACCTGTAGGTAGGCGGAAATCTGCGTCCATATCAGGACGTGTAGTAGGTTATTGTTACTGTGATGAACACCTTATCAGATATATTGGTTTTTGGCTCACTAATCGTTACTCAGTAGATGTCATCAAATACAACATGTAGGAGTTATTATATAGATCACATAGATTTGACTGATAATTTTGGTTCGTTTGTTTGTTTCATCAATTCTGGTATCTACTAATTAGTTAAAGTTTAATAATTATATGGAAGAAAAAAAAATATATATATATATATATATATACAGAATAACACTATAACTGACTTGATTATTTGACGTTTCATTTTCACAGCACACAGCAGACACAGGTTTGTTGAGTAGAGACTTCAATGTATAGATTTGTGTGTTTTTGATTTTTATGTTGTGTGTGTGTGTGTGCGTGCGTGCGCATATAAACACACACGTACACACATATACGAACACACCTATTTAATTTTTTTAAATAAATATACATGTTAGTTTCTGGATTAGCCACTAGATGACGCTATTGTCTGTACACTAAACATTATCTATGCCGAGTAGTAGTGTGTATAAACATTTCTATGTCAATAATTCTCTCTATCTGATTGTTTTAAATGTTTCTTCTGCTTGTTCTGTTTACGTGATCTACAGATCAGGTGATCTAGAGATCATGTGATCTTCAGCAGATGTTTGAGATATCTTTGTATTTATTACTCTTTCCGGTAGTTATGTTATCTAGATTTATGTCTTAATGGCTGTTAATATATTTTCTTTGTAAAATACTGAATGAGAGAGAGAGAGAGAGAGAGAGAGAGAGAGAGTCTCTCTCTCTCTCTCTCTCTCTCTCTCTGTGTGTGTGTGTCAGGCTGGGGGGAGGGAGAATTGGAACAGAATGCTAATCCTGTACACATAGTTAAGAAATACGATTTGGGGATATAGTGCATAAACTATACTTTCTGAATATTAAATTCTCTAATGCTTTCTCTAGAACCACAGTATTAACTGTAATAAAGTATTGATTAATCGCTGTATCACCTGTGTTAGGTTATACAGGAGTTAGATATTAGCTTGAATTTATGCAAAATGTTAAAGGGGTGTACACCAAATCGGGTATTGGTTGAAGGCAGTTTTTGTGAAGATTATTGTTGGTGGGAGATTTAAAGCGGTATATCCACGTATAGAGACAACAATCGGACAGAAAACATCAACTCAAGCTGTAATCATTCATTTATATTTCATGTTGTCAGTCGTGATTGTCATATGACCTCAGCTTTTCAATATATAACACCATGTGTACTATATAATGTGGAAATTGATCTGTTTCAGCTGCTATTTTATTGCTGTTATATTTTATGGGGTTTTTTTTAATAAATATTTTAGATCTATATCACACACTATGTTTAATACATATTACACAAATGTGTGCACGCACGGATGCTCGCACGCACAGATATTCAATCTATAGGTATCTGTTACCGGGCTTCGTGGTGTTTGTTTTTAGATGTTTATTTGTTTATGTTTGTCATACTATTTGTATTGTTTGTTTTTGTATATATGTCAGTGTTTGTCATATCAGTAACATTAATTAGTAGATAGAACTTAAAGCCCCCTGCTGCTCCTTAACGGGCTGAAGACCGTATGCCTCCTGGGGCACTGAGGAATGATAGGAATATAAACACATATGGGCTCTAAAACATACCAACAAACACACATTGTGTGTGTGTGTGTGTGTGTTTTAGGGTACAAAGTAAGAGGCAACAGGGACAGAGCATCAACATATCTAAACATCCTTCGAAACCTACCTCTATAAATCTAAATACAACTATACATACATTAACCTAAACATAAAATGGTTCATACCTCCACATATTGATAGATGTGTGCGTATACCTAAGCATGTGTCTGGTCTACTCATCAGCCTGTGGGAACCAGCTAATTCACTTTTCGTATGCGACAAATATGTCACGCCCACAGGTGTGTGTGTGTGTGTGTGTGTGTGTGTGTGTGTGAAGGCTTTCCATGCTAATAGATCCATAATCTGTCCTCATAATTTTTAATAAAGCCTGATGAGGAAACAGATCTAGGTTTATGTAAAGAACTCACAATCGGCAGACTCCAGGACAGCGATGAAAGACCTTAGATAATTCCCCTCCCCCTGATCTGCTGCTGACATGAGATCTGATAAGTCAGATAACATACAATTCTATTTACAGTAGTCATGAGATAGTTTTAGCATTTTAGCACTTTCTTTTCAAACACACACACACACAGAGAGATTAACAAAACTAGATTCCGTGAGGAATCCACAAATGTGGATTTTCCGTTATCAAAGAGCCCAGATGTGTCAACTCGAGGACAGCCTTATATAACCCAGTCTGTTTTAGTCCATCCCATTTCAGATGTCTACCAAACGTCACATTGAAGGTACCCAATATTCAAAATCATGATCCGTAGTCAGATCCCAACATCTATCTGTGATGCGGAGGCCGTGAGATTGGCTCATCTAGCAAGTTTTGCTTCACAGATCTCCGAGTTGAATGTCAAGAATTTTCATTCTGACTAAAAGAGTACTTAGCCTACCATCTGACAACACATTTACAGCGTGTATTTGTATTTGTTTCATTAGGCTGGTATAGGAGAACTTTAGTGTGTTGAGTTAAACACCTGATATCAGTTCAGTACTAAATTGATTAAATATCATTATTGATCAAACAAAACGTGGTTGCGATGATGCACCTATTTTCACCACTATTATGATTATGTAGCGGTGATTTTAATGCTGTCTTTAGACATAAATTCAAATATTTGGGAACCACACTTATGCACAGTGTACTGAATATCTTGATTAATAGAATCATATTGTAGAGTTCTTCCTGTTTGAGAACTCTGACCAGGTTTCACACGAAAATATTTCTTTATTCAATTTCACATTCATAATGTTATTTTCGTAATGACCTTTACCTTCAACTGTTCTTATTGACAGGTGACATATATTTCTTTTCAAAATTTTCGTGGTACAGTGGTGATGGTTGATAAAGAACGTCTTTTGTCCATATAGGGACCTACATATTTTATTTTTTCTAACAACCTGTATGCTACATTTGGTTTCTAACTCACGACCCTAGTTTAGAAATATTATCCCAACAGGGGGCACCACTGCTGTTATTTATTTCTTACTGGAGATTTCAAGCCTGAAATGTTTTCAGGGGAAGTAATAAATTGTTGCAAAACATGCGTGAAAATGGGTTTTTGTTTTGTTTTTTATTACAAAGTTTATCGTGTGAAAATGTGTACTGCCTCGGTGCTGTAGGTAGTACTCCGCATTGATACTTGTGGATAATGCCGATGTTTAAGAGACCACTTACTCACTCTCAGTGGTGGGATCATGTGTGAGTGTTACATCTGTGTCTGTGTGAGATGTTTCACCAATCGATCAAATGGCCTTGGCCTGATTTTCTCTTTCCCTTCGCCAGATGTGCATCTAGGTCGGAGGTGAGAGCGACCAGACTAAACACAGTCATCACTCACTCTACTCCACCATCCAATACCATCGTCAGTGTTCTGGTAGCGTGATGTTTCTAGCCGTCAGCTGTTTAGTTCTGTTAGCTCATAACAAGCTCTCCTCCAACCAGGTATTGTTGTGTGTGTGTTTAGCTGAGTCATCCAGTCAGCGGGGACTGTCCCTCAGGTATTGTATGGCGAATCAAAAAGCAAACGCCCTGGCCCTGCATGTTTTTGGGATGGGGTGGGGAATGAGACGAATACTAATTACATTGTGTGTGTGTGTTTTAAGATAGATATATAGTGGCACTGGCTCAGAACATCAAAATCTCTAAACCCAAACGCCCTGGTCCTGCATATTTTGAGGATTGAATCGAATGCTAATTACTGTGTGTGTGTGTGTGTGATGGGGCACTGGCACAGAAAATTGTGAATACAACCTTTAGTTACAGAGGTGACTTTTCATGTGTGTGTGTAATGGCAGAGTTGTCCCGAACCCTTTTAGGGTTCGTACTACCAGTTAGGGTTCATCAGAGTGTCTAGCACAGGAACATTTACACCTATGTCAAACCCTGGTCTATTACCAAGGTGATTGATTAATATTACCATAATGCTGATATGGCATATGTGGTATTTATTTTGAATATGTCGTAGAATGCGTGCATGCTACACTTTGCTACACTTAATATTAAGTTATAGGGACACCACAATGAGTGTCTTCGGAAGATAGGTATCTATGGGCCACCTAATATCTTGCAATATTCAGTGTATCCAGATACTATCTTGGTGTTCACAGTACACGTTGTATACGTTGTTAGATGAACTTTTATCGATTGATCGGTCAATCGAATGGACTGAAGCCAAGTGGTGGCGACGTCAGAAGAGTGGGTCGAAACATCTGACATGATAGGGTTGAAACTCGACCGCACGACCCTGATATAAGTGTCGTTCGCCTCTATCATCTGGACTCCCGCCGTGCAGCCTCCGTCATCACCATCATCGTTATCATCATCAGCACGCCATCACACATTCCAACTGACGTAAATATTGATGCGATGTTGGCACGAGACCTCGGTGTACCCGTCAGTTGGTGGTTAACGAGTCCATCCAACCGTGGAAGTGTCCTCAAAATCCTACACCTATATCACCTTGACAGTAATAAGCCTGACGCTGTTATGTACGACCCACCGAGGGTCTACCTGACTACGGACATGATCTTGCCGAGAGCAATAAACGAAGAAAATTTCACCTTAAAGTGAAAATTTCGCGTCACGTGGTTAACGTTCGGCGCATGTCGCCTCGTCCAGATGGAAAACTTGGATTTGGCTCACAGGGCAGTCTGTCGAACGGTCTGAGATGAGGGAGTCATAGAGTGAATGAAAGAGAGAGATAGAGAGAGAAAGGCGCCTATTTCGTATCTTGTCATTTATCTCGGTGATAATTCAGATAAGTTTTTGGTAAGTGTTTATAATGATGATGTTTTGTTTTGTGTTTTATCTCCCGACGACGAAGACCATTTGTGTTTGGTGGTTAATTTATCACTTAATGAATGGCGATTTTTTTCGTACCATTTGAGTTTTATAATGGCCTTCAAATTTTTGCCTCTCACAGTTTGTTTGTGTGTGTGTCTGTGTGTGTGTGTGTGTGGAATAAAACACTTGTACAGAAAATCTTGAATTTAAACCATGGACGATTCATCAGGGATCTAATCCAGAGAAGTGATTTTTTATGCGGATATTTTCCCCTACATCCTCAGATGAATATGGCTGTGACTTCCTTTCTTCCTCTTCAGGATTACATGATTGCAATGCCTCATTATTCCATTGGTGATTGTGTGTGTGTGTGTATGTGTGTGTGTGTGTGTGTGATTTATGTTACATATAATAAAGGCGTGGGCTCAGGTTTTCGTGATGTTTATAATTCTTACAGAATTATGATCAAACGACTACTACCTAAATAGAAAACAAATTTTATATATTAGTACATATATAACGCAGCTATAACTGGAAATAAAGCATGTATATCAGTAATTATATACATATTAGTCAGAACAGCGCGCTAACACACTTCCTACAGTATATAGACCTATAGCCGGTTTGTTTGTGGTCATTTAAGCAATAGCTTAGACTAGAAAGATAACCTGATACAGCATAATCAATAGAATGTAATCTAACCAGACAGAGCTATCATATCTCAATCTTTAATGATGTCAGCTGTCGCCGAGTTAGTCTCTTGTTTATAAATGGTATAATAATAATAATAACAACGAAGGATTGTCCTGATATAGGTCTACTGACTGGGGGCAGGTACAAGGACAAAGTTAATGTGTGTGTGGGGGGGGGGAGGCTCCAATAAGGGCATGTGGAATAAGGCACTGGCACAAAGATTATCATATCGCGAATTCAAACTCTTGATGACTAATCGTGGGCTGAATTCAGTATGTCACTAGTATGGGTTGGATCTATCATAACACACACGCGCACACAGATATATATATAGTGTGTGTGTGTGTGTGTGTTGTCCTTGTCCCAAATAGTCTCTGATTCAGTATATCAGGAAACATCATCAAGACATTATGGTACTGTTATTAGTAATAATGTTTTACACACACACACACACAGTATGTCGGTGCCCACATTCAGCCCTCCTATAGACATGGGCCTACATGTTCATGATGTTGTTTAATTATAATGTGTATATTCATTGGTTGATAAATTAAATGATAAAGAAGAAAAAATCAACTAATAATGGTTTTAAAAAAAAACATGTATATAAAGACATAATGACAATATTTATTGATAATTCAATAACCTTATATGGAGATGACAACAGAGATAATACAATAATTTATTGTACTTAGTAACATGGCTGTCTTCAATTGTCGTGACCTTTTTAAAGGGCATTTGTCTCTTCTAATGGTATTAGGGAGACCTTAGTATCTCATTTTATGGACTAATGGCCACTCCACTAACTGGCCCCACTAATTTCAGATAATTATATTGAAATATTTCCCAAGTCATTCAGTGATCTCGTCTATTGTCTGATATATCTTAAGGGGAGTGGGTACAAAGTGTTGAGTACAACTACAAGACAACATCAGATAACAATCTTACATATGATCCTCTCTTGGTCCTACAAGTTGACCAACTCCAGGGCTGCTTCGGCTGAGTTCCATGATAGCGTACCACAAAGCAGATTTCCGCGTTCATCGTTGTCCATCTCTGTGGGATGTTTCATACATAAATCAGTAAAAGGCCTTTGACTTGATCGTCTCTTTTTGCTGGAGAAGAATCCTTTGTGTTTACGGCTCGACACCCGTGTTTGTGAGATGCTTTCTTAGTCAGTTAGTTCCCTATGTCCCAGGTGTGAGCGTAGGATTTAGAGTAAAGATGCCACTCACTGATAGGAATGGTTGTGGCTGTGGTATGAGTGGTATAAATTAACCTAATTGAAAATAATTTGACCTTCTAAGGGTATATTTTGGCTGCATTTAAAGTTATCCTTTAGAATGAGTTGTTGTTCAGTTTTGGGGGGTTTACAGAAATAATAATTTATCAATCTGAAATCAGTATTAAATTAGTTTTGTCGCCTCTGTTTAAAAAATCCACAAAGGTGCACCGTTTATTGTCAAACAAATAACATATACGTTTGTGTGTACCTAGGTAATGCTGTAGGTAGTCATTGTTGTTTTTTGTCATTATTTTATTAATAAATTACTGACACCAATAATAATTAATATTCACTTTTTGCTTTTAACCTAATTCTCAGATTGACGGTATTCGAACTTATGTTTCATACACACGCTAAGCTTATAATGTTAATTTAGCAGTTTATCTTTTTAATAATATAAACATCAATTTCTTGTATCTGACTTGTATAACCCACTTGAAGCTAGCAATCTAAGTGTTCAAACCTCTCAACATACCAGACCTATTCCGGTCCTTTAAAATGTAGCTTGTAGGAGAGAATCTAAATGTGCTTTATTTGTGTGAGGCGCAATGTGATATGTTATAAGCTGAACCATAAACAGTTTTATGTTCTGGTTTATATCAGATATTTCTGTAGAGCTGGCATTAGAATAACATGATGTTTTATTATTATTGGTGTACAGGCTTTTATTCCTATTCTCGAATGACTAAGTGTCTTCATGATAAAGTTTTGATCTGGTTGTATAAATAATAGTTTTATTTTCTGTGTGTGTGTGTGCGTGCATGCGTGTATGTGTACGGGCGTGCGTATGCGTGTGTGGGAACAATCGACACAAGGTGATTTTATTCACACATGGATGGCTGATCTTATTAAACAGAGCTGACTCGATATGTTTAGTGGGGACATTGAAGTCACCCCGAGCAACACACCGAGAACATTTCATCTCCGTCATACCGCGTTACATAGGAAGTAGTTTGAGTTATTTATTTTATGAGGATAGCGCTGAAAATATGTGTGATAATTTATCCCTTCTGCGTGATCATAAAGATAAATCACGAAAGAAACAAATCATACCAAATAGTGTATTAAGCATGTGCTTTTAAACTGGAATCACAGTAGCTTTTTTATGAGTCCCACTTAGCTGAACTCTCACTCAATATCTAAACCGAGTGCTGAGATGGTGCAGAAGATAGAGCACTGCACTGCAAAGCTCCAGGTTGTGGGTATGAATCTCACCAATCCCCATGTTTGTGGGATGTTTCAACGAGGAGCCGCCCCTCGGCCATATGTCCCAAGTGTAACCAGTGCTGAGGCTAAATCAATCAAACACCCCCTACCATCTTAAGTTTTTCATTACTGAAGAAGATTATTGGCTGAAACATGATGGGTATTGTTATTTTATTACTTAACTATGTAACAACAGGACTGGCTACTGTCAGAAATCGGCGGGAATGTAAGACTAGCTTGTTGCACATGTTACTTTCATATTTACATAATTTGTTTATTCATTAGTGGATAAATTAAATAATAGAATGCATCAATGCCAATATTTATGTATGAATAAAAGTAATTATGCACTTTTTTCAGGCTTCATCCTTTACACCAGCTCCCCCCCCTCTCCCCAGTCAGCCATTACAGCTAACATGTTGATCTGTGTAGTTTGGACTGACCTGATAATGGTTGAATATAACGTCATGGTTAAACACAGACCCAAATAAATATCTGAACTATTTTGAATGACTTAATTGTCAAACCTTTTATGATGAAACAGATTACAAACAACCAAAATATTCTGGGTCAGTCGGCATTCTTGATGATCTGCTAATTGATTGATATTCTTTCGTTTCATGAGGGCTCCTCGGTGGTCTAGCGGTAGCGTGTTGGACCAGAGATTACTACCACCCGTGTTCGAATCTTGGCGTGGGAATATCTGAAGATTGTTTCGTCTTTGACTTCGCCTCGTTATCTTTGGAGGTCGCTCGGTCCATTTAGCCTACCTCGTGCACAAAATTGGCCGTAAAACATCAATCATCGTCATCTTTCGTTTCATGATCTGTGATCGTGAAACAAGGATAGCCCACACAAACGTAAGCGTGGTCCATTTTGTTGAGCGGTTGCTCAGATATCCTCCCCCACCACTCACAAGGGAGCAGTACGGAAAGATGGATCCGAAATGCCCCGAGGGTGGTCGCTGCCAGAGTTTATTACGTCATCAGAGGGTCTTCAATGGCCACCCTTTATTTTAATCAAGTCAGTGGCGACGGCAGCACCATTTAACGTTGTTGTGAGTCGAGAAATTAATCTCTGGAAAAGTTTCGACCTCTTTGTTGGAATGAACCTGTGATCCTTGACACTGTGTCAGGTGCTTAACTACTAGACCACCGGAGAGATCAAATTAAAAGAAATGTTTTGAAGAGAGAGCAATGGTCATACTTACTAAATAATACAACCTGCAAGTGTACCACTGTAAGCCCGACACCTCTGACCCTTGACCTGATAGATAAATATTACGCTGACTGGCTATAATAGGTGATGGTGAAGCTTGTCTGTTATTTAAAACTGACCAAAAGGGATTAATTATGAAAATTTTAAAATATGGAACGGATGCCATTTTACGGATGGCAAAACTTTCCTAGTTATTCCCCGAAGTAAGAAGTCCGTCCGATGTTCTAACTCACTGGATCACCGAATTTCTCCTTTGATGCGGGGATGTGACTAAATGGGGACTACGAGAAGCTATATCTGTGATTGCGTGTCTTCCTATATACGAGAATTCGTGTATCAAACTTGCTAATACCAATAAAACATGCTATAAAGGTGTTATATATTGCTGGTTTGAGACAAATAGTTGTTTGGCGGTTAATAAAAACTGTCATTTGTAGCTGTTCTAAAAGAAGCCTATTCCTATTGCTGTTTTTTTCTAGAAGAGCTCCTTCAGTCCAGTAAGTTTCTGACTGGGGGGGGGGGGGCCGCCTTACTGTGGGTGGTATTACGAAGCTCTTGGGGTGGTTTTAGTGCGCTTTTTATAGGGCTGCACCGACTGTTTTGAGCACTTTGGCCTAGAAGGTTTGTTGACTCGTTTTGGTATGATTTCACAGGGGAGCAGCTGTCCAGCTGCGATCAGCGCCTCTGGAGGCTAAAATAAAAATCCTTACTCATATAGACAACTTGCTGATGCCATTTCTCTCTCTCTCTGTGTTGTTTATTTGTGTGTGTGTGTGTGTGTGGTTATCTAATCTTACTGAATTCCGATGGAATGATAACAACATGAAGAGGGCGATAAAAGAGGTATCTCAATGGATGAAGTAAAATTAATGTCTAATTATAATACCTTTTATGTTATTGTCAATGGGAAAATATTATAAATATGTGTACGCTCAATCCGAACAGTATAACTACAGGTACAAAACTGGATCAGTTCCAGTTACAATTAATATTTTAGTCGTTATTCCAATTATAATTTAATTAGATCCGGATAGATCTAATTTTAATTATGAAATATTGATAATCCGAGTAAACCACAAATCTGGAGGTTTAAATGATTACATTGTAATTGAATGATAATTAAACTAGTCAGTTTGGGTTGTAATTAGAACGGAAGGAAACCAATTATTTTAGAATTTAATTTATTGTGTTTATTACGTAATATGTATTACACATTCAGAATTAAAAATTACTTCCATAATTTAATAATTACTACCTTTTACCCCTTCTAATGGGAATATCCCAATTGATATTCAGACTTATATTTCAAATACCTGCTAATTTTATAGTGTTAATTTAGCTATTTATCTTTTTACTAATTAATAAACTTCAATTTCCTGTATCTGACTTTTATAACTCGAAGCTAACATTCTAATCACCTCTCAACATACTAGACTTATTCTGCTGTTTTAATGTGTAGCTTGTAGGATAAAATTTAAATGGCCTTTTTATGCGTGAGGCGCTATTATGACATATTTTAAGCTGAACCATAAACAGTTTTATACTCTCGTTGATATCAGATATTTCTGTAGAGCTGACATTAAAATAGCATGATGTTTTATTATTATTGGTGTACAGGCTTTTATTCCTATTCTCGAATCACTAAGTGTCTTCATGATAAAGTTTTGATCTGGTTGTGTAACTAATAGTTTTAACTCTCTCTCTCTCTGTGTGTGTGTGTGTGTGTGTGTGTGACACAAAAGGGTTTGATTCACTCAGTAATAAAGTGGATTATTGTTGTGAGACAGCGTAAAATAGAGGGGAAAAAGACAGGACTGGAAAAAAGATAGGCATGCCTGTATACGTGCGCCCTTACACGAATAAACACCCACATGCGCGCGCGCGAGTAGGCCTCACTCATCCAACAATATTTTACCATATTAAAAGTTGCTGTCTCTATTCTAAAGTAATTTTATATCACCATCCACCACCCAGCTGATAGTCACTGACCGATAAAGCCACTAATTAGATATTGTCGCTGCCTAGAAAACAAATCCTTGGCTTTGTTTCAACATGTCTCCACCAAACATATTGTATCTTAGATGAATTGAGCTTATTACTGGCTGTATTTAGAGCTTAAATTGCCAGCTGAAATTCTCTCTCTCTCTCTATATATATATATATATATATATTTGTGTGTGTGTGTGTGTGTGTGCTGATATAGGGTGTTATACGCTAGTGTAGACAGGCTATTAGCGTGTTGTAGTTATCAAGTTTTAATACTTATCACAATGTTTATTGTTAATTAAGTGAGGAGTTATTAACCCACGCCGATTGGCTGATTACATCAGTGTGGGCGTGTGTGTACGTCGCCACCTGGTGACGTGGGCAAATGGTATGTGAGTATGTTGTCTATGATATTTCTGTGGAGTAGAAGTTTGTATGACGTGCCTGTGATATATTATGTGTGATTTATAGTATTGTATATATAGTATATTATTTGTTTAGTATATATTAAATGTGATAAATTGTATTTAATGTGGTTTGTGTGATATACTACTACTGATGTCTGTGTTTGTGTGTGTGTGTGTGTGTCATGTTACATGGGGATATATATATATATATATATATATATATATATATATAGTCTGTAATAGTTTGTATGTAATATATGTCATTTGTTAAATATTGTGGGTATAATAGATTTTTTGCATGCTGTCATACCATATCACTTAAATGTGATATGTTCTGCATGTCACACACGCGCGCACGTGCACGCACGCACAAACACACAGAGAGAGACAGAGAGAGAGAAATGTTGAGATATTATTATCTGTACGTAGTGTGCGTGTGCGTGAGTGTATGTCTGCGTCGGTGTATGTGTGTGCATACAAGAGGCTCATATATCACCTACTTGCTGACAGTGTTTTACTACCCAATTTCAAGCACCCAGAATAAGATTATCTTGAGCCAGACATTATACAGGTGTTATACAGATGTTATAGTTTTATACAGATGTTGGTGTGGCTGTTACTGGGAACTTGGCTGTGTTTGTTCAGATATGTAATTATCATTGGTTGTTTGACTGATTGAATAACTGTCATCTTTGTTGTGATTATTGTGTTTTATTATTATTATATGTTATATACAAATGTGTATTACCTTTTATATCTCTTCATCACCAAATCCTTTTTGTTGTTGATTTGTCATGTTCGTATTTTGAATTACTTTTTTTTAATTTCTGTATGTCAGACAGTATAAATTAGTGCTCTAGGTCAAGTTTTTGGTGTGTGTGTGTGTGTGTGTGTGTGTGCGCGCGCGCGCGTGTGTGTGTCATCTCAACCACATAGAGAATTATTATATCCTTATAACTCATTACTTCCGGAGTTATGTATGTTGTTATTGCATGTTATTGTATATTATACATTCTCATTGCCCATTATGACCCTCAGTGATGTAATGTGCTCGTATGTTTTTGTAGCTCAGCCAATTATGACAAATGTTCATCATAAAGAGGCTCACGATGACGCGATGATGTCGAGATCATAACTTTTTACACAATATCTGATATACTATTGTCCCGTCTATTGATGGTTATGTGCGATGATGTGTTGTCTTCTGAGAGTGACTATCATGTTGAGGAGAGTGGCACTAGAATGTGCTGCCCCCTGGAGGAGCTCATACAAGAAGGTAACCTTGTGTGACCTTGGAGTGGTGTGAAATGTGTAGATTTGGCATTTGGTAGAGTCTTCACCTAGAAGCGACGTTATGTAATGTTGGTTTGTCCTTTTTTGGATCCCAATATAGGAGAAGGTTTGTTCAAGTAGATTGTTGGCTTTTGGTGACATTAAGGTCGCATACAGACTGTGTGTTTATGGTGTGAACCAATACGTGGATCTAATTTTAATAATATCACTTTTGTGTGCAGTAGTTAAACAGGTAACTGTATGGAAAACCGTGGCTGCTCTATTGTGGATGGATAGGCTGACTGTGTGTGTGTGTGTGTGTGTGTGTGTTTGTGTTTTAGCCATATAGAACAAGGCACTGGCACAGATAATCTCGAAAGTGAATTCAAACTGTGTGTGTGTGAGAGAGAGAGAGATGGATGGATGTGAAAATTAAAATAATTGTGTTTATATAAACAGTAATTCACACACATGGAAAGGTTGATGGATGTTTGGTTTATCCATTATCAGAGCACCTTCGTGGTCTAGTTGATAGCGTGTTGGACCACAGATCACTACCACCTGAGTTCGTTCGAATTTCGGCTTGGGCATATCTGAAGGGTGTTTCATCTTTGACTTCACTTCATTACCTTTCTAGGTTGCTCAGCATATTTAGCCTACCATGTGCACAGACGTGGCCTAAAACATCAATCATCATCATCATCATCATCAGTTATATAATAGGTTACTACTGTAGTGATGTCCAGATGGAATAATCTTGTAGCTACATAGTAGTAATAATAATATGACTAATAACGGCATCAGTGACTATTATTTAACCAGCAAGACTATCACCCTGATGAAGACCCAGATGGTCTTTGATTAATGGTTCTCCAGTTTTAAATAAATGCACCAATTTAAAATAATTAACAAAAATTAGCCTGGCTGGGATGAGAATCTTGACCTAGCCATGAACAGAACTTTGACCTCCCATGTACCAAGAGACGGCTCTCTCACAAACTCAGACAGAGAGGTAGGCGTTAATGTGATGATGCACATCTCGCCATGAAAAATAGTTTTTGCCCTAGTACATTTTCACACACTGCTTAAAGATGCACTTCGATGCATATGCAAATGTATGCAAGCACACGCATGTTTACGCACGCACGCACCTATACAACGGGCGCGCGCGCGCACACATACACACACACACGAACACATCAGGGGAGATGTAAACATCACTATACATCAATAAGCTGACCTTGTGCAGAGTTTTATTTCACAGAAATACAGCTTACTTCACATTTATGGTCATTACTGTACATGTTTATTATCCCCCCCCCTCTGGATGTAAACAACCAGATTAATTTACATATTTACACCTGTGCCATGTTATTGTTATCTTGTCAGCTTTATGTCTTCGCCACTAGGTCAGAGCTATTTATTATTGTTGATGTGTGGCCGGTGAACTTGTTCAGAACTCTCTCTCTATCTCTCTATCTCTCTGTGTGTGTGTGTGCGCGTGAGATTCTATTTTTGTGCATTTACATGCATATACGCATGCTCATTGGATTAAACTTTAAGATATAATAAAGTAGCGGACCATAAGTGTGTATGTATCTGTGTGTGTGTGTGTGTGCGTGCGTGCGTGCATGGGGGGGAATTATAGTGAGTAGGTCAGTGGCTGGTTGCTTACCTATCTTTTTACCGTTGCACATTTGTCTGTCTGTCTGTCTGTCTGATATGTGTCAAGAATCCCCCCCCCCTCCACACACATACAATACAACTATCAGATCCTTTCTTAAGTTTATCAATAACAAGAATACTTAGACAATCTAGGAACCCTCATAACCAGATAAACAATATATAGCAACAATACTTCATGTATAATGTAGATTATATGATAGTAAATGAGGGCTCAGTTGGTATTGTTCTTGGCTAGAATCGACCATATGCTGCGTTCAAATCCCACCAATCAGTGGATCTCTTACTTGCCAATTGATGAGTTTGGCCCGGAATGATAAAGCTGGTTTGGATGAGATTGTTGTTGTAAATATGGGGGGGGGGGGAACAACATTAATAAGAAGCGGCATCCCCAGCAGACAGTGACTTGATGAGCCAGATAGTGGATTTGATATGATCAACCACTCTTTTTCTGGCTCGGCACTTTACCAGTGAGCTATCATGACCTAGCATCAGGATTCAATAACACTCGAACTGCGACATTTTTCTTATCTTGCTGTACATGATTTCCTAGTGTTTGTATTTTTATATTTCGGATGACCTCACAGCTTCCTGTAATACTCAATCAATATTCACCTATTGATTATCCCGTGTAGTTACCTGGTTCATGATAAATCTCATTATTTTGACAGCTAATCTTTGGCCCAGATGAGTTTTTTTTTTGGTACCTGGACCAGTTCGTATTCGTTTTTTTTTTTTGGGTGTGTGTGTGTGTGTTTGTGTTTGTGCGCGCGCACGGCACTTGACATACCCCCAGCCTCACAGGGTGATTTATGAGGTGTCTATGTGTGTGTGTGTGTGTGTATATAAAAGTCAGTGTATGCTGAGGTTTGCCCCAACTTCTGTCTGTGTTTGGTGGAGTTACTCTGACTTGCTGTGATGAACTTCTGGAGATGGCTGCTGAGTACAGATTTTTGGCAGATGACTGCTCTAAGAGTAAAGATTTGTGGAGACAGCTGTTTAGAGGACAGATTTATGGAGAAAACTGTTTTGAGCAAAGATTTGTGGAGACATCACTTTAGAACAGTTGCATAGAGTTAAGGACATTCCTGCAATGAAAGTGTGGCAGTTTACCAAACATGTGACTGCTAGCTAGCCGATTATGTACATAACATTTTTCTGTGTTCATCAGATGTACAGAACAAGGCTTAAGTCATCATAGAATGTGTGTGGTACATAGATGGACTGAATATTTGTTCATCTTGTGTACATCTGGAATGTGGAGCCATGTGAAATAAAAAATATTCCTCTGGTGTTTATTTACCTGACTGGATGCTGCTTGGGCTGTTCATAACTTCAACTCCAGTGTCTCAGTTTTATATTTAACAAACTGAAATGGCTTCAGATGGTAAGTGAGCGAATGTTTTGGTTAAATAGATTTAGAAGCCTAGATATTTATGATAATGGCAGGTTTTTTATCAGCAGGACTGTGTTGTTTAATGTTTCTTCGTTGGTCATAAATCTGTCAAATGCTCATTGAGAGTCTCTCGGCTGTTGACAATACCGCCCTGATATACTTGAATATTGTGCTTTCTGTCCCATCTCTTTACTATATATGTATGCGTGCAGGCACGCACGCATGCACACACACACACACACAGACAGAATTTTCGGCCCATGAGAAACAGATCCCAAAATTATATAGGAACTAAGAATATGTTAAAACACTAAATTTGGTCTGAGAAGCAATTATGGAGCACTTACATGGTTTTTCATGAAAATTACTGTGTTTATAATTAAATAACAACTATCTGACTGCTTGATGTATCTAGGGAGACTTACACATACCAAACCACATTACTCACACACACACACACACCACACACACACAGAGACATTCTTGTATTTATTTACAACTCTCTCCCTGTACAACACCCTACTTTTTTCCTTCTCGTCCCAGTCTTAAAACTGTGACTAGGTGGCTCTTAAGTTCATCCTGTCATTAAGTATTACATACAGAACAAAGAATCAAAATGGTTATCTCTCTTGCCGGAGGCAGAAAAGGCTTTGTGTAGAAGCAGGTCGTGCGAGAAAAGTGGAATAATTAATGAGTGTTAGAATATCATCAAAATCTCTATGCCCACTCTGTGATGTATTTTTTTTCTTCTTCACATTATAATTATTACTGACATTACGAGAAGAAATCATTCTAACATGTGACATTCGACAGTATTCCTTAAACATCAGTTTACTCGTACTTCGTTTTATTCTGTATTCATTGTTGATCAACAAATATGATACATTAATACCGGATATATATATATATATATATATATATATGGAGTATAGAGACATTGTGTGATTATTCATTCCGATCTTGACAGGTATATTTAATTAAATACGCTGATGGCATATTTGGAATTTTTTCTATAATGAGCGTTTGTTTTCAAGTTCGGTGGTTAGCTGTATATTACTTGTGTATAATTTATGTTCTGTTTTTGTATTACTGTCAATCATAGGTTATGTTTATCAGACTGTATATCAACATCTTTATAGCTTGTGTCAAAAGGTGATATATTGGACAAATATATATGAAAAATTGTATCATCAATTTTTTTATTTACACACACACACACACACATATGAGATTACATTATCATACTATAATTATTCAAACTAACTTAGTTTTTTTTTAGTCAAGTCATAATTATATTCTTTTATAATTTGTGTGACCTATCAGCTCTTGTACTTATTGATATTTTTGTAAGCATTTAAATCTGTTCAGCGTATGATTTGTGTGCGTGTGTGTGTGTGTGCATGTGTGTGTGTGTGTGTGTGTGTGTGTGTTGTGAAGAGAAGAGGAGAATATAATTTCAATATATTTATACCACACCATCATGATGTTGTTTTTATATTTCAGTTCTCTGTGCTGAGAGAGTTACTCAGATGACAAAGGCATATAATGATATTGAAGCTGTCACCAGTTTGCTTGAGGAGGTAGGCAAGGATGTTATTTACCTATTTCACATCTCTGTTGTGGTAATTAACCAATTTGTTCCGCTTATAGATATTGCCACTATTTACTTGTACCCTGGCTAGGGTCAATTGTAAATAGTAATTTGTAATTACATGTAATTAATTGTTAGCTAACTACATATGTGTCTGTAAATGGAACTCTAATTATACCGAGCATCATCATTATTGTTTAATTACAATTAAGGATATTTCTAAATTGTTTTTATAGCAAATGAAGTGGTTATGGTTAATAATCATAGGTCTAATTTAGAAGTATAATAGAAGTAAACGTTACTGAAATCAACTTTTCACAAAATTAAATTGATCACAGTATCTCTTTTCAAAACATTTAAAATTAGATTAGGATTTTACAACCAAACTAATTCCTATGAATCCTCAGCTTCTAAGATTATAGGTGGTCTATTGTAAACTCTTTAGGTCTCATGAAGCACCAAAAATGGGGGGGGGTGGCGGTCGGTGACCTTTTTATGCTGGAGTCTCATCAAACAATACTCACTCGTACAACTGTTCATAAGCATATGACCATGTTAAACGATGTTATAGTCTCACTGAGGGTTAAACACTGAAAGTGGCATGGATGTTAAAGTCCCCCAAGAGATGTATTAAACATTCTGACAGTGACCACCTTCTGGGAATGACAGCTTGCCAACTGCAGCCCAAGAAATGTTATAACAACGTTTACAATAATATGACATTTCGTTTGATTGCATTTAGAACAATGCCTATTTTCTGAAGAATAAGTATTGTAGTAGATTACCTTTAAGCTAAGCTGTATCGAGATTGTCCTCAGGTGATTAACAAATGTTATGTGATATGAATGTACATTATGTGTGATGCAGTTATTGGCACATTTGTCACATAAAATATGGTGCAGTACATACTGCTGACTGCTTGTCCAATTTTGGCCTTAGAAAATGTCATAAAAATGTACAGTCCTTCAGTAGATATTTGGCAGGATGTCGATGGTGGCACTGGAGTCATTTTGTGTTCTGCATCGTTGCACTTCGCTGGGCGTCCACTTGATTCAAACAGGAAGAAACGCTCAGAAAAAAGGAAATAGCGAGCTTTGTTTGCTGAATTCTTTCTGGCAAACAATACTCCAGTTATACTAAGAAAAATTATATTTTAGATAGATTGCTGGTTAAAAAAAAGCTTTTATTAACACAATATACAGTTCTTTAGGTGTTTGTTAATGGTCTAGCTGTGGTTGTGGGCAGTGTTTATTTATATTATATTGCTCTCAAGCTCTGCGTAAGTTTAATGTGGCTTTAGTGGCATGGCATGTTAACCTGACATGAAGCTGAGGTCTGTTTTTATCTTCTGTGATATAAAACTATATTTCTGTCAGATCAAGTAAATCACCATCAGTGATACCATCTTTCTCCAGGGCACCTGCGTGGTCTAACTGGTAGCAGGTTGGACCACAGATCACTACCACCCGAGTTCGAAGCTCAACGTGGGCATATCTGAAGGACGTTTCGTCTTTAACTTCACTTCATTACCTTTGGAGGTCACTCGGCCCATTTAGCTAACCTTGTGCACAAAAGTGGCCGTAAAACACCAATCAATCATCACCATCTTTCTCTTAATATTATTCTGCTTAGTCAGTTCTAAGTATTAGTCGTAACACAGTAAACCCACATCAGATCAGGATGGGCACACTTAGCTGACTAGAGTCAAAGTGTTATACAGAGGTTGGTTACTACTTCTAACCAAAAGATGTACTAACGTGATGAACCTGATATAACCATGATGGCTGATAATAATTTATCCTAATTTATTCAGCATCTCACTCCTAATAATGTTATGCTTAATGGCCATCATAAGTGGTGAACAAACATCATTTACCGTCCTAAGTAAACGATCATCATCTCTGTGTGTGTTTGTAGAAGATAAAACAATGCAGTGTCAAATAATCATCAAAATCAACACCAAGCAAAATAAAATAAAACACGTTCTCTTGAGGCTCAGAAGGAACGCATACCGGTATTTACACATCATCCATTACTAATGGCATTAGTGTCGGTAGATGTTAATCTCAGCTCAGAATGGTCAGTTAATGTCCACAGACGTATCAGTATCTGCTGTTATCTTCTAATCAAGTCGTGTTCTTCATTAATTGAGCACTACACACGTATAGAACTGAATTATTAATAGTTGCTCTTTTATTTTGACGTAATTTCGTTTTCCTTTTTTCTTTGCAACACTACAGAAAGAACGTGATCTTGAACTTGCTGCCCGCATTGGACAAAGCTTGTTGGAAAGGAACAAAGAACTTGAGGAGAAGAACTCAGAATATGAGCTGCAACTTGCTGAAGCGAGTGATAAGGTTTGTATTTTTTCCCTTGCTGATTTATATCTGTCCGCTGGTTCTGATCAGACATTGATACAGTATTGTGTCACCGTATGTGATAATCTGAATGTTTTAACAAAGTATTAATTTGACTCAAATAGTGTTTTTAAGTAGGTATTAACATACTTTGTAATTAACAAGATTAGTATTTTGTTTATAATTTTCTTTACCCTTTATCCCCCCCCCCCATCCAAAAAAAAGGCATACATTATTGTGATAACTGAATTATGGTTCTGGGATCATAATTTAGAGGTAGCAGGATTCGAACATGGAACATATTAAAATATTCCTGGCTATTCTACTGGTTTGTGAGTGGTTTATTTCTTACATCATAGATTGATGTGTCATCTGACTAATTTCCATTCTCATTTAGGTCAAACAGCTTCGTCATGAAGTCAGCCAAAAGGAGGCTTTGCTACAGATGTACCTACATGAAGAAGAGTTGTCATCGGACACGCCTGAGTATGTAATCTCTATAAACCTATTACCATGACCACTTGCCTTGTGAGACCACCTGTTTATCAGACTAAATCTAATTGGTCCCTACAATCCAATTAAGCTTATTGATCATAGATGGAAAGACCTCACATAAAAATAAATGATGGCCCCATATATATCACTTTCATCATATATATATATATATATATATATATAAAACAATGAGAAATGTGTGCTCTGCAGCATCATCTTAATAATATTTATGATGATGATGACATTAATATTAATAATAATTTAGCTTTTAATGAATGAATAATAATCATAATTTTGATTATTGTTATTTTGCATTTATCAGGGATGAGAGGTTACAACTCAGTGTTGGTGTTGGAAACATTGTCGGGTTACAAAAGAAGGTGCATTCATTAGAAGCTGAAAACTTTAAGCTTATTAGACAGGTAAATAAAGTTTAGTTGTAGAGATATAAGCGAGCTATTTATTACTTACCACCAGGCCAATGTCATGTATAAATACTATAATAAGTAGTTTAATTGTGCTTAATATAAAATTTTAATAATAATAGTGTGTGGCTGTGTGTGTGTGTGAATTCCTTGTGTGATTTCTTGTGCTTGTAACTTTTCAGACAGCCTCGTTAAAGACAGAAACAGCTCTACAAGAGGAAAAGGAACAAAGTTTATTCCGTGACTGTGTCAGACAGTTAGAGGAGTACAAAAACCAAGTGATACAACTTCAGGATGAACTACTGACAAAATCAGACACAAACCTACTACAACAGGAAGAGATTACATCATTGACAGAGAAGAAGGTCGCTCTTGAGGCACAGAATAGAAAGGTGTGTGGATAAATGTAGACCTAAGTGGTTATATTGGGAGTAAGCATTAATACTGTTAACTATAATATATATATATATATATATATATATATATATCAACTCATATATTAATGTTTGTGTGTGGGGGGGGGATTGGCATAGCTTTCTATGATGTGACTGAATCTGACTGATGGAACAGTCATCACCTGGTGATGAAATAAAACATTTAAAAATCACTTAATTCAGTTAGTTGTTTTAGATAAAATTTCACAGTTTCAATCAATCACTTCACAATACAATTGATCTGTTTCAGTCGTATTTTTTCCTTTTTTTGGTTTCTATCGGACCAGGTTTTATTGTAATTTAGATGAAAATGTCATTAAAAGCACATATCATAATTGATCTGTATAATCCAACCAGTTGTGGTTGTGCTAATTTGTTCCAAATAATTGTTTACAGTTTTTGTTGTTGTTTACAGATGTTGGAAGATTTATCTGAGCTTAAAAAGAGCCTGACTGCTGCTCATGAAGTTCAACAGGAACTAACAGCTGAGGTCAGGGTCTATGTTGTTGCTGCTGCTGTTGTTGTTGTTGTTGTTGTTGTTGTAGTCTTTATAATAAAATGGAATAGTGTCGTGAGGCACAGTAAAATAAAGAATGATATGGGAGGGGGGAGGGGGAAGAATATAGAAAGATGTTTATCATCATAAACATCAACTAACATCGTGTCCTCTGGTTACAGATAGCCGAGTTGGAGACCAAAAATGAAGAGTTAGAAGTATTGCTTCGTGAAAAACAGGAAGAAATCAAGTCATTACACAAGAAGCAGAAGCCAGGATTCATCCGACATCATTCAAACTACAATTCACCATTTTTGCCCCAGGACTCCCTCGCCCTCGAGCTCCAGCACTGTTTTCGTCAAGGTTTCGATTCCACACCTGGCTACAGCACTGATGAGCGAAGGTAGTCAGATTATTACACACTGTGCTACAAAATATATCAAATCAACAATAATATCCCAGTCACTGATAAGTTTATACAGAGAAATGTAGCCTTACCTGGCCATAAAGCCGAGGTCATATTTATCACAATTTATGGTAGTACTGTCCATTAAACTGACCTAAAAATCTTAACTTTTCCCTGCAGTATCTTTTAGATGATGGATCTATCAAATGTTTTGAACACATGGATTAGTAAAGAAATATCATCAAACATCGCACTTGTGAACCAGAAAGTGAACCATGGGAATAGTGAAAAGTATTTAAAAGACCAGATTGAGTTGTCAAATGATGATAAAATTACTGAACGTTTTTTTAAATCATCAATCCTATATTATTACCAAAAATGATAAACATGCTCTTCTACGAAAAAAAGACGTATGTCTATGACGCCAAACGAATGAGATACACAGCTCCTAGGTATGTCTTGGGTACGAGTCGTCTTGTTACTGACGCTGTCTTCAAATTGAAAGTCATGTAACGAGCTACTGAGTCAAGCAACATTTATCCATAATTACAAAAATCAGATAATTCTACATATAAGTATTTGATTTTCATTATAAAGCCATCAATCATTATTATCAACTGCTTAAGTATAGATCAAAATGACGATTGATGTCCATTTGCATATAGATCTACTGATGTAGATTTAGAAAAACTAGATCGAGGGTAGACGGCTGTTAACACACTGAAATTTCTTCTCCCGATTACTGAATTTCTTGACACTGATATAGCACCAGCCATTAAGCCGACCCCAGATAAAAGGTAATAATATTGACTTAAAGTATCGGGTTAATGGCCGGGACCTACGGTATCCAATTATCAGCAGGTGTCTAAAAGAATGTTTTGAACTCTACCAGTCTTGATACGCGCTACAAAATTGTGACAGGTTTTGCCTGCTGATCTCATTGTTTAAAAGTTCTAATTCTGTACCTAGCACATTCACGTGGTTTTATGGGAAATGAAATTGATGTCATAGAAATGTGCTGACCTGTTGAACTCTTGACTTGATCTGGTTTATTTATCTTCCAAGCACAGCTCGTGATTTCACTGTTTTGTCTGTTTAGAGAACACAACAGACGTGCCTTGAGAACGGCAAGAGCTGTGAGACAGGCAGTTAGAAACTCTCGTTCTTCAGCAAACTCGAGCTATGGTAATGAGTCGGAGTCTACAATCGGGTCCCCATTGGCAATTTCGCGCTGTGCATCTGAGTGTGAACTCAGTGATGGTGGTTATGGTGCTGACATAGACAGTATTCTGAGGTAACAGAATGTATATTTTAACATTTAGTGCTAGCTGTAACCACCAGGTGTCTTTGCAAGCACACCTTCATTATAACTCTCTACAGTGGCCATATTTTATTGTTTTCAGTTCGAACATAGGAAAATCTGTATTGTCAGGATCTAATGATATTGACTTGGCCTTAAGAAGGCTGACATCAACCAAGTCAGACAGACACAAGTAAGTAATTTAGCAGACTGTAAAACTAATCTTTTTTCATAACGATAGATATTAATTGGTCTCTAATATTTTGATCAAAATTCATTCTGTCAATCCTTACCCTGAAACAGAAATTAAACATATAAGACCCAACTGTTTTTAGGACCCAAAACCCCCCCTGGAGTCGAACCCGCGTATAAGATGCACTAAAAATAAAATTAGCAATATTGATTCAAAACCCCAAAATTCAATCATCATCACTCTCTTCACTGAACATCTGTTGTATGTGTTTGTGTGTCATCATAAATGTTGTTGCCTTCTTCGTCGGAGTCAGTGTCAGATTTGTTCAGCCTACAATACTTCATCTTCTGTGTCATCTAAATCATTGCTGATAGAGCACTTCTTGAATGATTTGGTAATGATGGTAGGGTCGATTTAATCCCAGGCTGTTTTCACCCACTGTGTGACGATAGGTAACGATGGCCTCTTCAGGTTACCTGCTGCTGTGCGTTCGTTTCCCCAATACTTTTTGAATTAGTTTATTAGTAGTTCCCATATGCTAGCTTTGGAAGTAATTAACAGACTGTTTGATGTAACCGTTTTCCTTTGATGTAGTTTCTATGGTCATTCTTTGTGTGGCCTCATTTACTGTTCTGTTCAATTACACATGCTCACATGTCTCAATAGTAATGACAAATCTTTTTGATCATGTCACTAATTAGAGCATCAGTTTAAATAATCATGACTATTATCATGATTAAGTTTGGATTTGAAAGACAACAGAGAAAACACACCTACTTAATTAGTTTTTTGTTCATATAGTCATCATTAATGTTGAAAATCAATATTATTGTATTTCCCCCTAAATTATACCAATTACCTTCCCTTTTAGTATGACCCACGTATAAGACGCACTCGATTTTGCCATCGATTTTGGAGTATAAAAAGCGACTTATACGCAGGTATATATGATACTTGTAAAGATTACTATAAGATTTTTACCTCCCTCTTCCACCTGACAGCATTTACCACATTTCTTGATATAAAAAGTAGATCTTTCTCTTTAATCACCTTGAATGATTTAATCAAAACAAAATTTGGGCAGTAAAGTTAAAAGATTATTCGGAACTAACAATTTAGAGCTTACAGTCAAGGGTCTTATTTTTGATTGTCACATCCTTATAATTTACGTAATAAAAGGTACAGTACTTTTCCATAAACTTGCTCCTTTGTATTATTAATGAATCATATGCTGAGAAATTGGGCCAAAATCGTTTGCCAGAATGTACCTTCTGTTTTGTTTTGTTTCTTCAAGAGGCTGAAATTTCAAGAATGACCGGTGTTTCAGTTTTTTCTGGTCCTTGTTGTCTTTAAAACAGTTGTTAAAAACCAGAGTATGTGAATGGATTCATCATATAATGTGGTTGTCGTGGGTTTGCAATTATTGGGGGCTTTTACCCTAAAGGCAATGAGATAAATCACTTTCTTATGTATATGGTGTATGCTGGAGGTATGTTTTGTACGTGAAAAGTTGTGGTTGGTAATATATCAACAAAGAGCAGTCTCTGTTAGTAGCGTATTGTGTGTGATAGATTGTAGACTTTCTATTTTGTGAGAAATCACCGGCTGAAAAAGATAGGACAAAAGGAGGAATACAGACGGGTTTATTTTTCGTTGTGAATGCAATCATTAGCAGTTCATCTTAAAATAATGTACACGATATGAAGATGATCTGCACCACTTTTGAGTAACTAAGAGACAAAAGACAAAAGTTCTTTGTTTCTATTCTAATAGAATGACAATAGACTTCTCTTACGAACACAAAGATGATGTAAAATTATATGTCAGAAGATAGTTTTAATTGCAGAGATTAAACAACAATGGTTTAGATTATTAATTCAATAAGGAATTTTACTCGAAAAATTGTGTTATATATTTTCATCAGTACTTTATCTCCTGTACCTTAGGTTTTTAATTACATTTAATCACCTTAACATCCTCTACTGTGTCTGGTAGACAGAATTAACCATAAACAAGGTTATAGTTCCTGATATCGAGCCGTGATAGCGCAGTTAGTTACAGCGTAGGATTCGTAGCTGAACGGTCGCGGGTTCGAGGCTCCGTGAGCTGCAATGCTGTCGCTGTCGTGGCAACTGGTTCACTCATCCATAAAAAATGAGAACCTGGCAGGATGCGATGGCTATGTGTTTGAGTAATGCTTTGTGCCTATAATGGCAGCATGCATTGTATGCTCCCTTGGGAGTTGAGATTGTGCTGGGTGGAAACAGGTCTGAGTCATGGATACAAATATTGTAAATAATATTCTAAACGCCTTATAGCAGCTTCTAGCTGAATAGGGCGCTATATAAATATCACATATTATTATTATATTGAATGTTGATGTTTTTGTTTCTGTAGCAACAACGACACAAGTAGATGTCACAGTCCTGACAGCATGATGTCAATTTCAAGTTTTGGCAATCTGTCAGAGGTATCACGGTTGTCAAACAGGCTGCCAGAAAAGTTACAACTTGTTAAACCTCTTGAAGGTAACACACACACGCACAAACACAGACGCACAAATACACACAAACACCATATATACACACACACACTACTTTATGAATACATGAATTGTTACATTATCAAAATAAAATGTTTCTGTTAACCATATAATAAAACAATATATAATTCCATTACATCACACATTATGGCATCCTAGCAAACTAACCAAGTAGCCAGACTTTCACTGATAATAAAATGTTCATAGGCTAGTTTTCAACATTTGCCAGGCTCACAGACATTACACCATTGGAAGCGTTTGGCGACGCCCCACCTTGCTGGCGTCTTGGAGCACCGACCCGGCATACAGAACAAAGGCGAGAGCATTATCGAATCGGAATACGAAGAGACGTACTCGCTCAGCGACTATGAAGAAGATGGTATGTCTTCAAAATCTTCTTCTAACTCCTTAAACTTGTACTCTGAGTCTCTCCAGTTTGCAGACGATGATCTCAATCGTAACAGCGAGCCGTTGTGTTTTGGCAATGACTTCTGCTTGGACAATAGGAAGTACGTGGCCAGCGGCGTCTGGCGGAGTTCATTGTTACCTCACGATATAGATGACTGTGGCCAGTCACCGCCTGCAACAAAGTCGCAGTGTGTAATCATGTGATCGCGGTCACATGGTTTTTGTTGGTGAACTATTTCAAATGAACTGTTGCTTCGATGGTGCTTGCATGCACATTATATTTATCCATGTTTGTGCTATCATGCATGTGCATGTGCATGATTTGGACTACTCTTGTGTGTGAACAGGCATGTGTGCATGGGTGCATGAATTATAACAGATATATATTATATATATATATATATATATATATATATGGTGCTGTTAATTTCTACTAAATTACAACCAAAGAAACTTTTAAGCCTTTATTTGTTGTAAAAAATGAAGGATTAAATACAAAATATTCAAAGCAAAATGTAGATTTTTCTACTTTTATGGTGAAGAAAGTAACAAAAGATTTGTAATCTCAGCTTAAACTACACACCTAAATGGAGTCTTTTCCACCTGTACATTATTTATACAATACCTGATATTAGCTATGGGCATGTAAATGCTGTGTTCACTAATTATTAGCCATGACTGGTACATTTACATTAATGCTTGCATATAATAAATGTTTGGTTATGGACTGTATTTGCTATGGTGGCTCTACCTAGCCATGTCAATAGTGTTAAACGTTAATGGCTGGTCGTTTTGTTTTGTACAATGAACCAGGGAAGATTTTAATAAAAAAAGACAGCATCCTATTCCAGCATGTCACACTCCATAAAAAAATTACTTATTTAATCATAGTAATTACCTAGAAGAATATAATAATCCCAGATGGCTACACAAGCTTTACCACCAAAAGTTAATCAATATTCTTTGTACACTTAATTCAAATATTCTAGCAGTAGTGTACAGTTAAAGACACCACTAAAAATCAGGCTCTTTAAATATTAATATAAAGTCTAGGGTTTTTTAATTAAAGAATTTAATTAACTGATATCAGGATAAGCCTCATAATTTATCTTTCTTGTTGCATATTACCAAAAGCACACGTAGTAATGTGTTTTTCTAAACATATTTATTGCATCGACATATCTTTAGTGTAACATATAAAATCTGCTCCAATTTAAAAAAAGAAATTGCATGTATGTGTGTCTATGAATAAATCAATGGTACAGATATTGTTTTTTTATCAAAATTTACACGAACAAATAATTTATATTTTGTTACTTAATTAGTTCGTTAATGAGAAGTTGAACAACATATCAGTTTACTTATTCTTAATTTCTGTCCAGTATCTACTCAAAGTATAAACTGAAAGACGAGAATATAAATTGCAGTATTGTGTTCAATATGTTTAAGAAATGGGCAGCTCAGATTCTTAGCATTAAAAATAAAGACTCGCTAGTTTGAATTTGATTAATTTTGCAATGATTAACAGAGTGGAATACATACATAGTTCCTTTGTTTTACCAACATTGATATATAACATCTACCCATCTGTGTTATATTTATAATACTCGCAATGATGAAAGAAAAAGTTGAAAGAACTATAATGTAGCTCACAGTCCACTTTGTTAGTTATTATAGTGCAAGATAATGTGTGTGTGTGTGTGTGTCTGTGTTTCCTTGTCTGCATATATAAATGTACTAAGAACCCATCATTGTTAAGTTGTTATATTTGTGTTTTATTTTTGCATTGTTTGATCTCATCCCGTGTACTAACTTGATCCTCCTCGGCATGTATATATTTATGAACATTCCGTATCGGATTTTTTCCTTTTAACCATTTCTAGTAAATTTCCATCCGCATTTATATCAAGTGGCTTACATTATTTTGAAGTATTTATCTATCAGCTTCAGACATTTGATAAACTTGTACATTATGTTTTGTTATATTTTTGTGTACGTTTTCAAATGTGCGCTACGTATATCAGAAGAGCTTATACATATGTCACTAAGATTGTGAACAGTAACACACCAGAAGAGACTTGCACACATACAAGTATATATTGAAGCACACACAACTAGTTACATATTTAGTTTATTTTGTTTAATAAACTACCAGCCGTCTTTCTTATTTGTGTTGTTTCATTTCTTTCTCTAGTCTAACTTATTTCTCGTACGATGTCGGCTCTTTTCAAAAACATGCCTTGATAATAATCCAAAAACAAAGTGTATAGTTTGGTTTGACAGTCTTAACATAAGAGTTAGCCATTAACAAACATCTTGTGTTAACTGTTCTTCAGTGGATATATATATATATTTATATATATAAATAACAAAATAACACGCATGCCAGATTAATTACAAGAACCTGTTTCTGAATGAAAATGCTTTCCTTATTTTTTATTTGTCTATCAATTAAATATTTGTTTATAAAATTGTTTTTTTATTTCCCGTAACTAAGCATTTTAATGTCATTTTCTTGAATGACATCACCCCCTTGGAGTTCGGGATTTAGAATTGGCCCACCAAAATGGGGTGACACTAAATGACCTTCTCATGCCAGTGTGCCTTTATGCATTACTCACCGATTCCTTCTCTAAATGACATAAAATCTTGTATAATTTCTCAGCCCTGTGTTAGCTTTGTGCATGCAAATTAATTTTTCTTCTAGGTACAGTACTTTTATAATATTATTATTTATGGGTCAGCTGAAGTTGAAATTTTTTTTGTTAGGGATTGGAATAGATATTTTTACAATATAATTTGTCCGAACTCTTTATATAGAATTTTTTTTTCCAAAACATTCATAAACTGATCCAGAAAATCATCATCATGATAAAACTTCAATCCAGGTTTGTCTTAAAGGTAATGTTTCATTAATTGAACAGTAGGCAAGTGAGGTTCTGCAGTAACGTTTAAATCATTCTACACCTCCAGTTGGAACGACGAAACCAAAATTGCTTGATTTTGAATCGAAAAATATTTATTTGATTGGAATTGATCACATGTCTGCAATTAACAATAGTTAACCAGGTTAAAATCAGGACATCTCTATAAGAAACCAAAACTTATGGTCTTGGATCTTTTATTTACCAGACATACCATTATTGTCATTCATAAAATGAAAAAAAACATTTCAGCACCGTGAGCAAACACTAAATTTAATTAATTTCATATTATAGTTTCCTCAATTAGATGTCTATGGGTATTCAGCTTGGTGATAAGATGAACAATGAATAAATATACAGGCCAGATGATGGATAGATATTTAATAGCAGACGGACAGATTGAAAATACAGTTTTAATATTATAGATACACATTATAGCTGTATCTCTCTCTCTCTCTGGTGTTTTTGTTGTTCGTGTGTGTGTGTGTGTGTCACAGCCTTTGTATAATAAATATTTTACTTTCTTTTTAGATGATTACAGTTTACAACTTGGCAAGTGTATGGAGCAGACATCGGGTATTTACACATTTACCGTCTCTAAAGTTCTACATCCAAATGATGAATTCAACAGCTACACAAACAGGTGAAGCTATTTCGTATTTGTGTCAGATAGAAAGTAATATGTTGATATCAAAAGCTATAGGAATGGATCAAAATATTTTATATCATAATGGATCATGATCTATGTTTGTTATTATATGTAAACGAGAGTGGGAGGGTAGCCCTGAAACACAAATATTCTATTTTATAAAATTAAACATTTCACTAATACTGCAACTTCTGCTACCGTTGATGCATAATCATAAGTTATAGTATTTACAGAATTTTATCCATTTAATGCCTAAATGTGCTGTAGTTAATTGTGTTTATTGGTCTGCTAGCATTATATATATATATATATATATATATATGCATGTTTTCCTACAATGATGATATTCTAATTTAGATCGGACAATGGCCCTGTTCCACAAAAGACATCTTCATTGTGTGATGCTGGATCAGTGCTGACACCCAGTGTCAGTTATAGCAAGCTTTCAGACTGTGGTACGAGTACGTTCAGTATGTCGGCTGGTTTGGCGAGAAAGCTACAAGAGAGAGGATGCCACTCGGAACAACAGCATGACACGAAACTAGCAAACATACAACGTTATGATAACCTCGTCACTGAGACTATATCGGGGGCAGTCCAATCACAATCCGAAGTCATTTATACCATGGCAGGGACTGTTAGTTCGGCTGCCGACAAACCATTGACAAGTGCTGCTTTCTGGAATGTGAATGAGAATGCCTATCTGATGATGGCTAATAAGGTGAAGGAAGTCGGTCTGAACACCGTCCTGACAATTGTGAAAAAATCTGGCATCACCCCAGTCATGCTGGACCCGGTTGACACAGGTCTGAATGCCATCATGTCAATAAAACGAAATCGTGGTGCGCTGAACAGAGGAATGGCTGAGAGGCTGCCCTGCGGTTTGTGTGCTGGTCAGATACCAAGAGTAAACATTCTACCAAGAAGGCAGCATGTTTGTTATGGGAAGACAGAACGGAAAAATCTCCAGCCAGACATTCAAGATGATATCTTTAATCCCTCGGTATCATCTACACCTAAAACAAATTCCAACTCGGATGAGGCAAATCTACTGAGAACCTTTCCTTCACTGGTGGCAACACCTACAGGTAGTTCCATGCCTGCCAAACGACCAGATTCACTGAAGTTGTCATCTACAGTCAGTGACAAGAACTCGTCATCTGGCGAACAGGCAGAACACGGGATCGACTCAAAAGATGGCCTGGCACCGGCTGATGTGCCAGCTGTTTCCGTAACCACGGGTGCTCAGTGGCTGTCAGCTGGTTTGATGAAGCATCTGTCGACTTTGTATTCAAAGTCGAGAGATGCTGTTGGAGCACAGCTAGCAAACAGCAGCGATAATCACTGAATTCTGTGTCAAATTGGTTGGTGGCGTGACGTGTCACACTTGTGGGAGTATATTCCATACTATTACTTGTAATCTGTACTTAGTGATACGAGCTGTGTCAAACATCATACAGAATTTGCTACAATTACAGTAATGATCAATTACAATTACCAGTTATTGGGAAGATAATTTTCAGTTGAAATCTAAGTTCTTTGCCAGACAAAATTATAAATTTAACGGTTGATAATTATCAGTTATGAAAATAATTGGTTGATTTATATAAAATTTATGCTTTGACCATTTAAAGTCATTTACTCCATAGTTGTAGCAATTGTATTATCGCAATTATAATTGATCTGAATCCTGATGGTAGATGGCCATTACAATTTCGTGTGATATAGTTTTATGCTACGTACAACTGTGACTGTGTTGTAAGCCAAGATGATATTAAATGTCCGGCTTTGTGCCGAGAACCCAGTAATCTAAAGAAAATCCCCAAATTATTATGGTCACTGTGCAGTTTAATAGTGATTACAACTAGCTCCATAGACAAATGTACTTGCTAATAATTTTTAGAGCACTGATTTGTGTGTGTGTGTGGGTGTGTGCACACGCATGTGTGTCCCAACCTCTATATACCTTAATCCACTCGGCCATAACTAACTCAATGAGTTAAACCACAGGCTGTGTCACAAACTCCATTTCATACTAACCCAAACACTGGGCACTATGTTTCCCGGGGGTTGAGATATGCAGCAGTATCAAAGTGGACAAAGTAAATAATCTCGGTGCTCTAACGGTGTTTAGCGACGGGGAGACTTCCTACTGGAGTCAGTAAATCATACGGTGACTCACTTTGTGAGTTAATCCAGTTTAGTTACTTTGGAGCTTTCAACTTTTATGTGCAACGCTAATGTGATGTATAGGTTTTCTTTAAGAATGTATGATGTAAGTTTTTATTTTATAATCTGCGATTTTTTTAGGTATTGATATCTATACATCTTTATTTGCATGTACGTATATTCAATGGACTGACTGGTTGGAGTGCTTTGCACTAATAAGTCATAGCTCATGGGCTCGATCTCAACAATTGCTTTTGGAAACTGGACATGTGTTTTGTTTTTTCTACTAAGTTAACTACCGTGATGGTTAGCATATGTCGGGTACAAAGGATAGCATTTGACTCAAAAGATGATCAGGTTCATATATATATATATATATATATATATATATACTGTGTTTGTCTGGGAGAGAGAAATAATAATTAAAGTTTTAAATCTACTTTAAGGCATTAATTAGTCAATGTATAAGGTATACTTTGATATAATGTTTGTTTGTTAATGTTTATTTGCACCTATTTATCTATTTATTTTTAATGTGCTAGTTTATGCTCAGGTGAAGTATATTATGCACATGTCTGCATAGAAGCACCTGGTAACAATGATTTATTGATGTGAACATGGAAATAGAGAAAGGGCAAAATAGTAAGATGTACTTGTACAATATGCACACACACACACACACACACACACATACATACACCAAGGACACATACATTTAGGGTACTAGAAAGTTTACACATGAAACATATGTATGCACATTTCAACCAGAAACACTAATATATTATTACTACATATCACGGTTTTCATATAGATATAAGATGGAGGATTGTCACCATTCTTTAAATTTTGCTGTAAATAAATTTAACATCGTTCTTTCCAATTAACACACAACCCTGACAGGTCCGTTACTCACAAAAGTATATGCCTTCGCCACCCAATGAAAGTAAAAATTATATATCAATAAAACAGCATCCAGTGCCATTTCAATGAATATTGTGGAATACATCGGTTTTTAAATCAAGTTTTATTGTGCTTGCATTTGATTGTTTATGAAGAATGACACTGTAATTAGTTCCACAAGTTAGGTGCTTGACCGTGTGACGCAGAAAGTTGAACTTGTTTTGTTCCATGAATTCCAAAATTTCTCTCAAAGTTTGTTTTTCTAAATATGTGACTTTTATCTTCAAACAAAGCCACTCCTATACAGCTGTCTTCGTCCATGTTTGCCAAATCGTATCCGAAAAAGAGCATTTATATTTCAGTAGGTAACTTGGTACTTTTTTTTTGTCGGTTTGTAATACTGTAAGATGAGCAGGTACTGGTCCCTAAATCTGGTCATTAAATCCAGTTGAAGATTGTTGTAATGGAAAATGTGTTGATGGATGGCATCGTTTTTATACGAACACTATTGTTGTCATGTGTTTTATGCCATTTGTGATATCTGTTGGTAATTATCGAGAGACGGTTCAGGTGTGCTGTATTATTTTATTCATATCTATGAAAATGAATTTTGTTACAGAAACAATATATCAGTTATCATTCAGTCAACACCATGTCAGAATCGTAAGGATGATCCAGTTGTATATGAATCTTCCTCCCTCCTCCCCCCCCCACTTTTCAAGTGAAAATATTTGTCAGGTTTTGTTTCGTGAAAAAGTTGTACAATATATATGATATGTACACAAAACGCTAGATTAAATATTCACAGGTGGCTAGATGATTACAAGTGTGAGCACGAGATGCAGGGGATGACCTAATGCCACCGCCAGCAACAGAAGCTTTATCCCGACCCCAATCCTGGGGGCATAGACAGCCCCTGGACCTTGGGTTATCGGCAAACTTTCTCCAGACATCGTGGAAAGCGATATGCATTTAATAAACTGTAATACATTTATAATATACATGTATCAGTTGTATATAATCTATGTCCATTGACTCGATGTGTGAGCCATCTACTAGGTGTGATATATGCCAGCTTTCAGTGACACATAATGTGTGCCAAATCTCGGTGTTGTGTATATCGGCTGTCAATAGCGTGTATTGTGTGCCATTTCTCACTAATATATAATGTATGCAATCTATCAGTGACATTTAATGTGTGCCAACTGTCAGTGTAAATGTGATTTATGCTAGTAGTCACACTGACATGCATTGTATACAAATTGTCAGTATCACACACACACACACACACACTATATATATATATATATATATATATATAGAGAGAGAGAGAGAGAGAGAGCTACCAGTGATGTATAATTCAGTAATGTTTAATATGCAGATGCTCTCATTAGCAGATAGTATGAAATAATCTTCTCCAAGTGATACATTGTCTAGACAAGTAATGTATTATTGTGACAAATAATGTACATGTGTCACGGTAAGGAGCTAGCCATCATTCCACAGATTGTCTTCCTGCTTCTAAAGTGATGACCCTTCTTTTTGTAATTACTATTTAATCCTCTCTGTCCTTTATCTTATCTTTCTCTTACCCCAAGGCAACAACAAATCCCCTCATTTACCCTAATTTAATGAGACAAAGAAGCCTTTCAATCCATATTGACCTGATTGAACAAGTGACCTGTTTAGAGAAATGATTGAATGCCATTTGCTTATCGCTGACAGGAGCAAGAAATTGCTATCAATTGACCGGAATAGTCGGGTAGTGGCTTTACAGAAGTGACGGTTTATCCAAGATGTACTGTATTTGTTACGTTATGTTATCTTCATTTAAATGGGTGCTGCTCCAATTGTACGGTCCTTAGAGCACTGCACTGCAAACCTACCATGTTGTGGGTTCGAATCCAACTCATGGCTGTGTTTGTGGGATGTTTCCTTATGTATCGTCACTCATTTACATGTCCCGGTTGTGACCCATGACGAGCCTGAACCAACTCTATTTATTTTAATATACCCATATTTGCTTTGCCTTTCCCTATCTGGATTATTAGTGATTTTTTTAAACAGCATTTATCGGCTCCTATAATGCTATATGACGGGATGCATATTAGTGAACATTTCCTGGGTGTGGGGGAAAGGTCATCATTTATCCATGGGAACGCCAATCCTGAATTGTTTAGAAAACATCAATAATTATACGAATGGTTCCTTTTACTGCGTAGGATATTTTATAATTTACCTCGGAGAGCAACACTTCACTTGTCTAAAAGGTCTGACAACTGTAGAATGGCACATCCACTAGAAGTCTACCTCATTAATATGACCAACATGACGTTTCTGGTTCTGCTGTTAGCTGAAAATCCACACGATCATCATTGTAATGCTGTTTTATTGAGCACCATGTTTTACGACTGGGGATTGTTTGTGTGTTATGTGTGTGTGTGTGTGTGTTTTCCGCTGTTGTGTCATTATCTGGACGAACCTATCTTTAGATGGGGCGGAACTCTAAAGGTTGTGTGAGAAGAACACGCCAGGCTAAAACGAAGGCTTGGCTTAAGTAAGCTCCTGAGCTATCCTAATGATTATGCAGGTCGTGTGTGTGTGTGTGTGTATGTGTGGGCCGGGCTCAAATATGGGTTGGGCTTAAATCGGGGCCGGGCTTAGCCGAAAGCCAGGCCTAAAAGAGAACTGCTCTCATGTAGAGAGAGAGAGAGAGAGAGAGACTGGGCTCAAATATGGGTTGGCCTTAAACGAGGGCTGGCCTTTGCTAAGGGGGTTTGAAGTGAAGGTTGGTCTAAGCCACAAGTCAGCCATATGCACCCGGTTTGTTGTTTTGGTTGTTTTTAATGATGTCTACATTGGTTTGGTTTACAGAATTGGTTTGTTGAGACGTCGTTGCTGTGTTTAACACAGAGCTCTGAGTGTTTTTGTTTACATCGGCGTTGGCTAGGTTTGGTACCGTTATCCAGCCGAACCAAACGTGACTGTTATGATGATGATGATGATGATGATTAGCATAATTTATTCAATGCGTTATCACTGCAGCATGACCTTCCGGATTAGTCCACATGCTGACCAGCCTCGTTAGGATGTTACCTGCCTCATATGTCTCAAACACAGCCCCTACCCCCAGAATAATCCATTATAAAGACTGAGAACTGCCTTGAGACACCACCTGTGTTTGATAACCACCTGAGGTGGAGCAGCAGGTGGTCTTCCAAGACAGATTAAACTTGACATTTTTGTTGTATGATAGTCTTCATTGACTAGTAATTTATGCTGTTATTGATGTTTAATTAGTCAATATTTGTTAATAAATGATGTCTTTGGTAATTGTTTTTTGTTTGTTTGTGCAATAATATTTATAAACATCCACGCACTCATTCACACAAACCGAGCTAGGCATATGGCCAGGAGGTTGCTGCTTAGAGAAATAAGACAACCAGGTCGAAGGCTTTTTTTTTTGAAGGATGAAATATCCCACATATAGTATGCATGTACCTTACTATTAAACGACTCGTCGGTGTTGAAAGAAGAATGTTAAAAGGCATGTTTGTTTGTTTTTCAATTTAAAAAAGTCTATAAAATATATTCGGTATAAAAAACCTAAAATAACACGCATTTATGGAAAACTAGTTCCAGAATGTTAGTTAATAAACACATTAATATTATTAAATTGCTTACTGCTGGATTATAGAACAGTTATTATATTATCATCGTCAGAGGGAGAGTAAAGTTTAATAACACGTCGACACATGAAAATATACATTATAGGTCATCTCGAAGATTAAACCCGTAAGGGGGGGGGGGGTCATCTTCATAGGGGAACCTGATTATCATATTTTGTTACCAAGAATATTTAATAAGTTAATAATACACACATATATAATACGGAAATTAAAATTTACAAACAATATATATTTCGTGACAACAAAATTATTCTGATATCGGGATGACGCAAGACATGATAATGGCTGTCGTGAGTATCGACTTGTGTATCGTTAAAAATCATTCACTCACCCAAGTACCCATTCACTTTTGTTTGGGGGGGGGGGGGACAAAATCCCGACAAACGCCGTGGTAAAATAATTAAATTAAAAATTGGTAAATTAAAAAATAATAATAAGAGCGAGAAACTCAATAACTGGAGATTCTCAAAATACATCTGGGGATGTCTATTAAATAATAGAACAATAGAAATATATTTTTATATACACGTGTACAGCGCTGGCTTTAAGCCAATTGTTCTCACCTGGGCCCCTCGTCTAAATGGGCCTCGTCACTAGAGTGTCTAACAAAGAGAAACCCGTCTGAGGCTTCTCGTTACCCGAAATAAACCTACAAACTAATGTGTGTGTCTCTTGTATTGTTTATAACACAGGACAGATATGAGTCAGACAATAAACTAGTCGAGTTGTGATGGCGCAGTTAGAACGGAGGGTCGGTGGTTCGAGGCTCTAGAGCTGCAACGCTGTCAGGTGAGGACAGATTCAATCAGCCAGAAGTGTGTAATGATTATGATAATAATAATATAAAAGTACCCCACGAAAACCACAACTGAACGTAGTCCTATATAAACGAAACATCATTATCATAAACTTGTAAGTTTACATGTCTGTAACAAAGATAACTTCTTTTTATAATAAGAGTTTTTAGAAATCTAAAAAAGATATGTGCCTAATAATGCTGTTTTCAAACAAACAAAAAAACTAAAATTAATATTTCAATAAATCATTTCGCCGAAACAGATCTTGGCCGTGAGAACCTGAGAGAGGTGGGGGGTGGATGCCAAAACCGTTCCCGGTTGGGCCCCACAACTCCTCTAAGTCCGGTCTTTTATGTGTAGTACACGGTATTGTTAATGGAGAATATTTCATCAGCATATGAGCTTTATAATTTCCTTAATTAGATGATAACAAAATTATTATTATTATCTTTATGAACTGATTAGCGTTAGAAGACCTTGGAAATAGTGATGCTGCCACTGATGATGAGGATAA
Organism: Paralvinella palmiformis; assembly: GCA_025642065.1. NCBI lineage: Eukaryota > Metazoa > Annelida > Polychaeta > Terebellida > Alvinellidae > Paralvinella > Paralvinella palmiformis. Next base: position 285,295 of record JAODUP010000420.1, on the reverse strand, counting down.
TAATGATGATGATTATTATTATTATTATTATTAGTAGTAGTAGTAGTAGTAATCTCCTACAATCCCATCGATGTGCTACCCTCCATAAGAACATTAAAGCACGACTGTCCTAAAACTGGGCCAATACAGTCCTCGCCAACCCAGATATCGGCCGCAGGGTGTGACTCTTCTCGAAATAAACAAATTTAAATCCCAACAAAAGAATCTATTTCTGTGTCTGAAGTTTTTTAGCCAACAGCGTAGTTTTTAAAGTATTGGTCTACAAACATCCAAGTTTTCGCTAGTAACGACTCCAGACGTTTACATTTGTCGGGATATTTTCATGGGATTGACCACTCGGTTATAAGTTCTAGGAGAGCTCAGTGCCGAGGCCAGACAAACTCACCTTGTCGACGTTGGTAAGACGAATTTCACCGGATAATGCTCTCTATTATTACACACCTATAGTCCCCTAACACCAACTTCGACAAACAGAAACAGTAATGACAGCTAACTAATGAATGACTAAAGGAAAACCTTAAGTCACGGTTCACTGGTCAAGACAAGGTTGGCTTGTATAGAATATAGCAGATTGTTTATATATATATATATATATATATATAGAGAGAGAGAGAGAGAGAGAGAGAGCTATACATTCGTGTAACAGGAGAACATCTACAGTGAAATCCGTCTTAAGTGACCAATCTTGGAACGATCATCACTGGTCGTTGAACACGGGTGGCCTTTAACGGTGTGTTTCGATTTATACGGCCGGTGAATTGGAGATATTGCTGTTTGGTCGCCTCTTAAGTCGGGAGGTCATACGGGCAGCTTTCGATGTACAGTGAAAGCGAATTTATACGACCTATCAGTTGGCGTTTGAAGAGAGGTCATCTTTTAAGGTAGGTCTTACCGTCTAGGATCCAGATAAAGCTAACGAACATTACGTCGGTCTAAACCAGAGGTAGTCCTGTAATAACATTTTCAAATCCGATGCTGACGATAAGGAACCATTTTCTGGACGTATATGTAAATTATCTTGTATTATATTACGTCATTTATGGATGTACTTCCTGTTGATCTTTTATATTTGTTTCTGGATCAATAATACTTGTATAGAAATCTATATTCGTATGACGTTTTTATTGATACATTTTTAAATGTCTAAATGAATAGAGTATGTTATTATGTGATTCGCTGTATGGCGCCTTTCGATTGGCCCTGCTAATAAAAGTGCTTGATTATATTAACATTATTATTATTATTATTATTATTATTAAAGATGATAATAATAATATTTTTATTATTGCTATTGTGGCTCATGCTGCTTGTGTTATTATTGTTGTTGTCGTCGCCATGAAGACAGGTTTAACTGTATATGCCGGTCTTCAATGACCGACCACCTCTCATCAACTTTGTCATTTGTAAGATGGATGACCCATCACGTAATACAATAGAACCTATCTTATACGGCTAACCGGATGACTTGTCTCTTTATGACGTCATCGGACAAGAGATCATTGATTACAAAAGTTTCCCTTTCCATGTTTAAAAAAAAATTAGTTCCGTTTGTCAGGTCATGTGACCGAAATAGAAAGGTTTATTTTATAACGCAGCCACTCATTCCCCCGCCCCATGTGCCACGTGACACTAGCGTCGAAGGAAAATAAACTAATCACTCACTGTTTGTAATCCGGATAGTCGAAATGTCGGTTATTCGGGAGCCAGATAATGCCGGGTTGACTGTATATTAATAATTCAATTAGTACCGTACTTTTCTGACATGTGACTTACATGTCCTTTAACTGACAGAGAGAAGGCGTTTGACAAGGTGAATACTGAAAAACGTGATATCTTCTGTTTTTTCGATCTGAGACGTCAACAGATCCGATTGGTTATGGCCGACGCGTCGCTAATCCAGAAGAGCAGGCTCGGCCTGGTCGATATTCCGGACGACATCAGCTTCCCGGATTTAATCCTACAGCGGGCTACTGAGTACGGAAATAGAACAGCCTTGGTGAGTATGACAGTAATTCTTATACCCGATGTAGTTTAATTATGTATATAAATGGGGAGAGGGGGAGCCTGTTTGTAGTATCTTAATAAATACAGTCTGGAATCGCGTAGAGTCAAAACTGATTGTTGTTTTTTGGGACCTGATCTCTTTTGTTGCAGTATCATTTGTCTATTAAACGGGATTAGTTGTCTAACCATGTCACACATATCACAATAATTACAAGGATTATTGGATTATAGAGGTTTTACTGTATATTATATTTCAGGAAACATTCTACCTCTATGGCAGGCAGGCAAATCCTCTACCAAATACATAATATGTGTGTGTGTGTCTGTGTTCCTCCCATTATCGTCACTGAGTGATATCATTTTGTTAAGAAGTTCGCCAATATTAATATTTGTATGTTAAGTGAAGCGGTTACTGGGTACTTGTTATGATTTTCGGCCGTTTTCCAACATGGCTGCCATTGAATAATTGACAATAATTTTATCACAAACTGTTCCATTCACAGTTTTATATTTACTACGTACATTATTTTCATGATAAACCATGATATAAAAACAATAATAATAATAATATGACAAATTCCAAGATGGCTGCCATTAGTGACTAGTCCCTTGTTGTTGTGTCAAGGGAGCACAGATATACAGCAATTAATAAGAAAATAACATAAAAACTAAATAACCTGATCTTATTCGATTTTCGCTAACAAAATATCTCGACCGTAAAATAATTATAATTCAACTGTTTTTTATTACATAATTGGTACATTTATCAGTCTTGAGATTCTATTAACAATAGTCTGTGGCAGACATGGGGTCAATTCATTTCCGGATTTGGAACTGATGGGCAATTCCAATACCGGAATTGGAATTGCTTTTTTTAATGGAATTGAATTTGATAAATTTGGAATTGGAATTAAAGTTTGCTACAAAATAATTAAATCCACAAATTAATTTACCATTTATTTTTTTAATTCAAAAATATTTCTTCTGTGACAATCCTACTTAGAATATAAACTACTCGGAGTATGTATTCCAAGTAGCTACTCGGAGTATGTATTCCAAGTAGCTACTCGGAGTAGGTATTCCAAGTAGGTACTCGGAGTACCTACTCATGGTAAAAAGTTGTAGGCAAAAAAAGAGAGGGACAAAACGGAATTGGAATGGATGAATTTGGAATTGGAATTGAATTCGAATTAATAAATTTGATGTGGAATCGGAATTGACCAAATGGACTGTGGCCTTATTTCACAGTTAAACCTAAATATTTCTAGTTTTCTCTGAACTAGCTAGCCACAGTCTTCTGTAAGATGATACACACCAACGTTTAGACTATGTCACCAGGATGTTGTTATTTAGTCTCCTGATGAATCGTCCAAATGTTATATTTACAATTCGTGATTTTTAGCCAGTGTCCTTTCACTCAGTGCCAAACACATATATTCATTTGGAGGAATTACGTATAGTGTCTCGATAAATAATGCTTATAATATAATGATGTTTACATATAGATTATATAAGGTAATGTTCGGAATGTATTGTTGTCTAAATATAGGTTACATAAAGTGATGTCCATAATATGTTACATAAGGTACATAAGGTTACATAAGGTAATTTCCCAGAATGTGTTGATGTTTGTATACAGGTTACACAAGGTAATAAATAATATGTTGATGTTTTGTATACAAGTTATATAAGTTAATGTCCAGAACGTGTTGATCTTTATATACAGGTTGCATAAAGTAATATCCAGATTCTGTTGATGTTTACTGACAGATTATTTAAAGTTATACACGATCTATTACAGATTGATGCCCAAACTGACGTCACAATGACGTATGCTGAACTTCGTGACAACATTTTGCGTGCCGCTTCTTCTTTATACGAACGTGGACTGCGTAAAGCGGAAGTGACCTTAATCATAAGTAACAATCACGTGTTATTTCCGGTGGCGTGTTATGCCGTGACCTATTTAGGTGGGATAGCCTCAACAGTAAATCCTCATTATACTACAGGTAGGCCACTTCGGATTAACTATAGGAACGGTTAATATACCTTTTATATAAATACGATGGAGTTTACTCAGAGAATGTTTGTATCGAAATTGCTTTTAATCGAAGTTCTTTTAATTGCACTTGGAAATTGTTAATGATTATTATCATGTGATTTACATTATGTACGGTTTAATTCGACTTTTGGTGTAATGTTTATCTATTAACTACGCATTTTGACTGCTCTTTGATAAATAATTACTACTAATATAGATAAAAGAGCAAATGTTCAAGACTAAGAAACTAGATTATGTTTCGAAAATTTAATTGGGTCATTCGATGACCTAATAAAACATTGACGGAATTATTATTACGACTCGATCAGAAAATGACCTTATTAGACAAGTTACCTTATTAGACAAGTGACCTTATTAGACACTGAGTAGTCAAAATCTCGTCGAGTTTTTGTTTAATATTGACTACACCAGGAGTCTAACAGCGAGTGACCACAATAGAGAGTTGACAGTCTGTGATCGTTGACTTACCGTAGACCTGATTTTGAGAGGTTACGTTGTACATGTTTATATTTATCGTTATAGAGGAGTTACGTTATATGGTGGAGGATACTTCCTGTTCCCGTATTATCACCCAGTCCCCACTAATAAACAAAGTCCAGAGAGCTGTACGAGGTTATACCGGACTTCAGGTAGGTACATGCAGGTGAAGTCACGTCCGTTTCCGCGCTTATTAGTTACACGCATTCACCATTACTTGACCAATCGAGCACTGACGACTTCCGGATGTTGTCATCGTGACACTACCATAATGTAGCCCGGGTAATAGAAAGATTGGTTATCGGAACAACGGCTACTGGTGTCTGGATTATGAAAAGTCCGATTTATGGAAATTCGTTCATAGAAAGATTAGATACTAAAAGAAGAACAAAAAAAAATCAGCATTTCTGGAATGGTGGAAAGTTCTAGCGGAAATAATTGTTGTTGTTGTTATTATTATTATTATAATTATTATATATTTCAAACACTTTGTTACCAACCAGAGGGAACGCAGTGTAATTAAGACACGAGTACACATTATTTATGTGTTCCAGCACATACACATGATTTCACATTTGAATACAATTGTTTCTATCACCTCACAGCATGATGTCCGATAAAGTAAAGCTAATGAGGATGGTCACTGTTTGAGTGCAGTCATCAAATTGTCTTTAATGTATTTAATGGGGTTCCTTAGCAATAGACTGAATAGTTCGCTGGGTGGCGCTGCGATCTCGCTAGCTTATTTATGGTCACCTTAGTATTTGTTGACAATGACTTATTCTTACTAAAAAAGATTGTCGCCGTTTCTTAGCCATAAAAGGGACGCCTCCGTGATCTAGCGGTAGCGTGTTGAACCACAGATCACTACCACCCGTGTTCGAATCTCTGCGTGCGCATATCTGAAGGTTGTTTCAACTTTGACTTCGCTTCATTACCTTTGGAGGTCGCTTGGCCCATTTAGCCTACCACGTGCACAAAAGTGGCCGTAAAACATCAATCATCATCTTAGCTATAAAAACAATAACAATGTTAACAACAACAACAACAGATGCACACACCCCAAGAAATGTAAAAATGTGACGAGAAAATTTCAAAACATCGAAATCCATGGCATCGGGGTGCACCTAGGATATGGTCGAAAACTAATGTAGAATCTTTCAACTTATTTATGTCCAAAATTATGGTTTCTTTAGATGTAACTATATATATATATATATATATATATATATATATATATATAACTATATTTAGGACGCGCACGCGCACGCGCGCGCACACAGTCACACACACATGCACGCACACACACAGAGAGAGAGAGAGAGAGATTTTATGTTTGTTTTCGTTAAAAGCTAATCTAATATTTTGTTTTCTTTTTTGGAAGGAGATTCTTCTTCTGGATTCTAAAGATGGATACACATCTCTAAAAGAGCTAATCGATTCCGGAAATCCGAAATTTGTTTCGCCAGTCAGGATTAATCCCGTTCAGGATATTGCATTCCTTCCCTATAGCTCCGGAACAACCGGTCGGTCAAAAGGCGTCATGCTAAGCCACTATAACCTTATAGCGAACATGTATCAGGATATGTAGGTATCATTTGGTATTGATACAATCAGTCTAAAGTAAATACAGTGAATCCTCTATAATCCGGCTTACGAAGTGAATGGCTTATTGTGACAGCTTGACCTAATTTGACATAATTTATAGCCAACTTTAGTGTATCATTAACAGGACAAACATTTCAACAATTTGCTTTCAGTCTGTCTACAGTCTCTCCACAATCAAGAAATATAATAATAATAATAATAATAATAATAATAACAATATCACTGTAGGGATAATTCACAGACCTATGAAAGCCATAACACAGAAAATTTGGAGAAGCGAATATTCGCTAACTTTTGTAATCCAGCCATCTTCAAGAGATACACAGATCGCTGTCAATTTTAGTTAACTAAGGGACACAAATTAAAGAATGTCCGGGGCCAAATGGGGGGGGGTTCTAAATAACCAAGTCCCCCTCCCTCCCCCGTTCTTTCTGTTAAACTTTGTCTGCATAAACAAGCTTTATTTTAGATAAAAGGAGACATAAAACATATACAATTTCCAGTGAATCCTCACATTTCCTTACACTAATTGTTTGAAGTCTTCACCATTTCGGAACCTTTGCTTCCTTTCGCCATCAGACCCCCCAAACGGGACCTTTTACATATACGACGACCCTAGGGCTGTCCGTAGGGTCTATTTGTTGCCCTTATTCAAAACACGACCCTGTGAGGCCAGATCGATGTGTTGAAGAATAAGCTACTCCCCTATGTTATATTTAGATCAGTAACATTGTAAGCCGTAATATCGTGTAGTGTTTTATTAATTTCATTTATAAATTAGCACGAAATGTCAATAATTAGCAGCTGTTTTACAAATAACCCAAAAAAAAACAATGCCATGAATTTTTCGAACAGCATATATGTATGTTGTGTGTTTGTGTGTGTGTGTGTGTGTGTTTTGAAACTGTAACGGGGGGGGGGAGGTATCTGTGGACTAACCGTATGGATGATCACAGGTCTATTGTACTAAGTTTCAATCATGGTTGAGATAATTCCTTAAAAAGAAGAACAATTAGAAAAACCACAACATTTATACTTCGTCGGAATAGACAGTTGGTCGTGTTAGACAGATGTTGGCTAATTCTGGTATTACTGCATTTCCAGGCATCCTTCAGTTGTGTTCGGCGTTCACCATCCAGAGACATTTATAGTATTCTTACCATTCTACCATATATACGCCTTGTCTACTATAATGTCTTTAGGCTTAATACAAGGAGATATCCTTGTTGTTATCGAGAAATATAATCTACAATTATACATGAACTGTATATATAGATATAAGGTGAGTGATTGTATGTTAAGGCTTTGATTGTTTAGGTGTGAATATGCAACAACCATGCACTCACATACGCACACACACGCTCTCTCTCTCTCTCTCTCTATATATATATATATATATATATATACAGTAAACTTCGCATGAATCCAAGTCGGATAATTCAAATACACTACTTAAATCGAAGTGACTACTAGGTCCGGCCAGAGCCCCATTCATTCCCATAGTAACTAACATCTATTTATTCAAATTGATTAATTTGTATTTCGGTGTCCCGTGGACTTAAAATGCATATAAATTACGCCTGATAACTCGAATTCGATTGTTCGTAATACAAACGGACAGAAACAATCATAATAAACTCCCAATGCAAGCGCATCAGTTGGTTGATTATTAGTAAAAGTAGTCAATTGTGATTGATGGTTAATTACACTTATTTTATCTCTCTATTTGATGCAGGTGTTATATGTGTATATATCTTTGATCTGTGTATTTGATGCATTTGATGTAGGTATATATCACAAAATGTGAGCGATATCGATTGCACTTACGAGCATCGCACATATGATTATGTTTCACGATTACACGCACATATTTGTCTGTGAAGGCTGTGTATAAATACCAGTGCTGATTCCAGTGAGCTCCGGTTGTGAGCTCCGGTGGTCTAGAGGTTAAGCACCCGGCAGTCGGTGCCAACGGTCACAGGTTCGAACCCCGCAACGGGTCGAAACTTTTCCAGAGATTAATTTCTCGGCTCACAACATCGTGGGTGGCTGACCACGTTAAATGGCGCTGCCGTCTCCACTGAATTATTTAAAATAAAGGGAGACGTTAAAAACCCCCTGAGGACCTAAAACACTCTGGCAGTGACCACCCTCGGGGTATTTCGGCTCCATCTCTCCGTACTGCTCCCCTGTGAGTGGCGGGGGAGGAGGTTTCTCAACCACTCCAACATAGAGGCTGTGCCGAATAAGCGACAGCCTGCGTGGGGATTCTCCCCGAACAACAAAACAAACAAACAAACTCATCATGTCTAAGCGTAAACATTCATGTGTATCTGTTGATATCAAGCTACATAGGGTAAAATAGGGAAACCTAGCAACAAAGTCGCCAAACATTTAACATTGCATTCTTCAGAATATCCTGTTTTAAAAAGCACACAAATGCGATAATTCGAACTACGGTTAATTCGAAGTAATTACACGTATCTCTTCAAATTCGAAAAATGGGAGTTTACTGTGTATATGTATATATATATATATATATATATATATATATATATATATATACATATCACGTCAATGCTATCATACACTATTTATTTATACTATGCTATTTTATACTTTTCTTTACATACGATACGATACCATACCATACCATACCATACCATACCATACCATACCATACCATACCATACCATATTGTACTATATCCAGGCCACGTTACTACATATGGTACCGCCGGTAGCACTACAGCTGGCTAAAGCAAACAAATCTAAGAACTTCATGGCAAGCGTACACACAATCTTCTGCGGTGCTGCCCCCTTGGGACCGGATGTAGAAAGAAGCGTCTTACAGAGGACCGGAATATCAACATTCCGACAAGGTGAGTTGATGTTAGTGTGGATGTTGATTTGTGATGTTAGTGGTGGTGATGCTGGGGATGTGTGGCGATAGTTTAAAAGTGTATTTAAAATACTTACTTCTTTGTTCGGAGTTGATACGGTAGCTGGCCCAGTTAATTAATTAGCGGATTTCTACAAATTACTTGTCATAGACAAGTGACCGGATACGATTATACAAGTCGCTATTAACATTTGTCTGTCATACAGCTGAACCTCAACACCGATGTTATATGTCATCGAGCTTCCGGTGCTTTAATACATATATCGTAATTTGTTACTGTACTTGTTTAAATCAATTATTAAAAAATATATGAAATAGTAAAGATCTATTGGGTGTTAATTGGATCATGGTTTGAACCATTAGTGAGATTAAACTCCTTCCAGTTTGGAGCATTCCAATGACCTAGGTGTGTTACATGATATTTAACGGTTGGTGTGGTCGAATTATTAAAGTAAAACGTGATTATAATTACGTGTATTTGTTTGTTATTTTTACCTAATATTATTTATTTGCTGGGGTGAGGGTTGGGTGTTTATTACGGCATATACATTATCCTTTATTATATTCCTGACATTGGTTCTAAGGACACTGAATCGCTTAAATTGTGCCGATGTGTCGTTAAACAACATTCATCCACCTGACATTGGCTCTACACTTATTTATAATGGTTCGTTTTCTTCCAAATATTGGGATAACCGGATTCAGTAGTTATACACGATGATGGTCTGCTTTAATTAAATATAAAATACTGTGATAATTCGCCAAATCGTACCTTACTAAACGGCGCCATTTGCCAAATCGGACTTTCTTGGCAACGAAGCGTTACCCATTTTAAACTACGGCGTCAAACCGTTTTTACGCGATACCGTTTCCACACGTCCTCGTTGAATACAATTTAATACGTAAATATGCTAATTTAGAATCAGAATTACCTTTATCTACCTGACTGGTAACTCTGTCTGTTTAGTTAAACTGTTTTGGTAGTATGGCATTCATTAATTGCTTTCCTTACCAGACAGCTATACAAGCTACTACTATTATATTAATAGTGTTTTTGTTTGTGTTGTATGATAAATGTATCTTGCGCGATCTCGTTTGGCAGCATCGTCTAAGACTGTTTCACCGACATCTAAAGATGAAGGTGGCACCACTGATGCTACAAACACTTTTTAATCCGAATCTGGACCGGAGCCGTACACTCTTCGTTAAATCAATCATTTTATAAAAACACTTACCGTATTTTTAGAACAGAACAATACACCGTGCCACATCAACCAGGGCACGGGATGTGAAACGTTATTTAGATCTTATTTACAGGATAATTGTTAAACGAAAAACAATATGTTTTTTTTCCAGTAGTTTACAAGTGAAATATTAGCACTGTATTAAAATTTTATATGAATTTTAATTCGGCAATTTAATTCGGTAATTAGTTCTTGAAATTTAAAACGAAAACCCAGTTCCTCGCTAAAGTGAAATCTAACAATTTGCACTATTCACCAATCCGGACATGATAATTAATATAGGTTTGTATTTACAAAATAGGTATGTTTTCGAATCTAGGAAAAGAAAGTATAGGGATAAAATTAACGATAATTGGGGAAATAAGCTAGGATAAAAGCCACATTTTTGGTAGAATTTATGACCTAAACTGAAGTTGACCTTTTTCCGTCTTGAATCGCATAGAGAAATAAAACAATCTATTGTTAACGAAAATAACCCACATCCGGTTTTAGACTGTCTAGACACGAGGGATGTTGCGGTATTTGATGTTTCATTGCTACTTTTGTGCACAAAGTAAGCTAAACAGGCCGGGAGACCTCCACATGTAATAAGACGTGGTCAAAGATGAAAAATCCTTCAGATGTGCACGCGCCGAGATTTGAACTCAGGTGGTTGAGATCTGGAGGCGCCCTCTAAACACAAGGGAGGGGGAGATCTTTGAAATTTATATATATATATATATATATATATATATATATATATATATATGGGCCGTAATAGTGAGTTGACACTTTACTCATGTGACTACTAATCCAGGTTTTACTATATTTACAATTAACCTATCCCCCCCCCCTTCCACAGGTTATGGTCTAACAGAGACAAGTTCCACAAGTCATATAGCTCCCGTTAAACACTGGAAACATGGATCTTGTGGTTTACTGCTTCCAAATACTGAATGTAAAGTGAGTACAGAATAAATTAGTTATATCTTTATTAACGGTTTACTTCATTATCTCTATTTTCGAACCAAGAACTATATTATTATTTGTTGTTGTTGTTGTTGTTTTATTGAAATCCACGGAATTTATATGTCGGTATAGCCTATCACTGCTAGGTCACTCACTCACTCACTCACTCACTCACTCACTCACTCACTCACTCACTCACTCACTCACTCACTCACTCACTCACTCACTCACTCACTCACTCACTCACCACTACTCAATCTTACATATCTCACGTCAACATGACGCACTAACATATATCATGTCAACATGACGTACTACACTAACATATCATGTCAACATGACGTACTACACTAACATATCTCACGTCAACACGACGTACTACACTAACATATTTCACGTCAACATGACGTACTACACTAACATATCATGTCAACATGACGTACTACACTAACATATCTCACGTCAACACGACGTACTACACTAACATATTTCATGTCAACATGACGTACTACACTAACATATCTCATGTCAACACGACGTACTACACTAACATATCATGTCAACATGACGTACTACACTAACATATTTCATGTCAACACGACGTACTACATTAACATATCTCATGTCAACATGACGTACTACACTAACATATCTCATGTCAACATGACGTACTACACTAACATATCTCATGTCAACATGACGTACTACACTAACATATCTCACGTCAACATGACGTACTACACTAACATATCTCATGTCAACATGACGTACTACACTAACATATTTCATGTCAACATGACGTACTACACTAACGTATCTCATGTCAACATGACGTACTAACAGTATTAGATCGATTCACCTTTTCTCTCACTATTTTCACTCATTAGCCTGTAGACGGACGGCTCATGGCTTCTTTTGTATCACGTTTTCCTTTCCATTTCAAAACGATCAAATTTCTTTTTTGACGTAAACCAGCCTTTATTGGAAGACTCTCCTTCTAAATAATTTCAAGCGTTTTTATTGATATTAGCATAAACAACAGTTTTCGGACACCTAATTAATTTAATAACAAACTGTCTTCAGAATTATATATTATCATGATACAATGGCGATTTTATGTATTGCTTGAAAAATCCCTTTAATTGCTAGGATGTTTTTATACGTAACATACACAACTGTCTCGCATCAAATATGCCTCCCATCGAGCGTTTTATTCACGTTAGTCACGTTTATAAGTAACTCACAGAATCATGTATATACGGTGTACGAAAACTGTCTGTAGTGTTCAATTTCTGCTGAAGCCAGTGCGGAAATAAACTAATGGCAAATATCAACTCACCCCACCCTATATCCAGAACTAACATTAAAACAAAATAAATTATTTATAAACTTGGCGATAGTTCACTTTATTTTATATGTGTTGATATTAAAGATTTGTGTTTGTGTTTCCGTATGACACTCTACTATCATTGATTAGTTGATTCCTGATGTTAATGATAGGTCAGAGATCTAGAGACAAATGAAGCTCTTGGACCAAATAAAGATGGCGAAATATTACTTCGGGGGCCACAGATAATGAAAGGTTACTGGAGGCGGCCCATATCGACTGCTAACGCTATTGATGCCAAAGGATGGTTTCACACAGGTCTGTCTGTCTGTCTGTTTGTCCGTTTATATATATTTTTTTTTTCTCTATATATCTAACCGTCTGTCTCTGTATGGGTTTTTTTCCCTGTGTATGTGTCTGTCTGTTTGTCTTTATTTTTGTCTGTCCGTATTTTTGTCTATCTTTTGGTATCTATGTGTGTCAACCTGTCATGATTTATGCGTCTGTCTGTCATGATATATCCTTCCCCTTCTCTGTCTCTACCTTTCATCAGCCTGTCTGTTTCCGCTATCAATCTACCTCTCTACCTGTCTGTCTTTTTGTCACATACAACCGTCAGTCTAATAATTGTTAGCCTTCTGACGTATTACTGATACATATAATGATATATCCCACATATAACCCAACATATCTAAGAACTTGTTTTACTACTATCTGGTCACTAACACAGGTGATATTGGACATTATGATGAAGATGGACATTTCTATATCGTCGACAGGTTGAAAGAATTAATCAAATGGAAGGCACTCCAGGTTATTATAATTATCGGTATAATAATACCAAATGAAGTGCGCGCATGGGTGCGTGCGTGCGTGCATTTGTATAAAAGGTGTTTAAAAATGTTGATAGTATTAGACTTTCAACGCCTCAGATTTATGACTGAATTGTGATAAATAGATCTTAATGCGCTGAAAAATTGAGAGAGGGTAAATTACTTTCACCAGGTACCCCCTGCTGAGATAGAAGAAGTCCTGTTGAAGCATCCGGCTGTGGCTGATGTTGCTGTCATTGGTATCTCTGACAAAGAAGCTGGCGAAGTCCCTAGAGCTTACGTGGTCGTTAAGCGAGGCGTGAAGGTCACAGAGAAGGACATAATAGATTTCGTGACTGGTAAATATACACCCTCTACACTGAAACTATATAGTAATAATTATTAAGAAAGTGTCTGTTTGTCGTTTATTTACGAGTAGAGGGTGATATTTGGTTGCAAATATTTTGTTGCAAAAAAGGCTAGTGTGCTGTTATTTGAAACTGTGCTTCTATTGGAATACAACAGTAGTTAGATACGGGGTTGTCTGTCTGTCTGTCTCTGTGTGTGTGTGTGTGCGTGTGATAAATGTTGTGTTTCTCAGAATATTTAATATAGAGTCTACTATTGATAATATATCGCCATGCTTTGCCAGTGGATATATCGGTAAAATATGCAGTAATCATATACATTAATTCTTCTTACATGAGTAGTTAAAAAATCACAATTTAGATTATTTTAGCTGCACGTATTCACTGGTAATAGTGTGCAGATTATATAAATGGTCTCTCTCTCTCTCTCTCTCTCTCTCTCTCTCTCTCTCTGTTGCTGCCATCTTTATGCACAAGATAGGCTAAATGGGCAGAGCGATATCTAAAGGTAACGAGACGATGTGAAAGATGAAACACCCTTCTGACATATCCCTGCTGGGGTTTCAACCCAGGTACTATAGATCTGTGTCCAACCCCACTACCAGTTGGGCCATGGAGGCGCCCCTATGTGTGTGTGTGTGTGTGTGTGTGTGTGTGTGTGTGTGTGTGTGGCATCCAGGCCAATGTTTAGAGCGCTTAGGCTTTCATCAAATGCCACGTAAATAACAAACCGTCCAAAGATGTAACATTCAAAGTAAATAAGATAGTTTTAATGCCGAGTCCATATGGCAGAAATAAGACATCAGTTTTCGGGAACCATTTATTTAGTTTTTATAGCGGCTCTGTTAAGGTCTATCATACCTATCTATTTATAATTCTGTGTAATAGCTATCCTTTCACTCTATTTTACCTCTATACAAGTGGAACAAAACAAAATTAAGCAAATCGCCCGTCTAAAACAAAAAATATATAAATGTTTATGTGAAAAGACTTAGCGAGATCAAAAAGCGACAAAAAATACTCAAATTTATAACATACATGTTTATGTCGTTTGCAGCATGTTTTCAATTAATGAATTTATATTTCTGGTAATTTATTGGTGTTATATTTCTGGTAATTTATTGGTGTTATTTTCTTTTAGTATAACAAGATCAACAGAATAATACCCTTTTACTGCTTTTTGTTCAACTTTATTTCAAGATATAACATTACATATGTAGTATATTGGGAAATACACCCGGTAATATCCGTAAAATATTAAACGCATCATGTTCTAAATAATTGAAGTAAAACGAAACCTATCCTTAGATGTCAATGAAATTTTCCCATGTCTATATTAGTGAATATAGCTATCTAAATTTATATGTATATAGGGATTCACCTTTTGGTTTGTTCATTTTAACCTTTCAAATATAACAATACAAATGCAAAATGAAGGCAGATTTGTGGTATTTATAGCGAAATATCACCCATTTTTTATATTTTCATCATTGATATACATAACAATATTCAAATCCATTTACTTGTTTCTCTATTTCTTTAACTGTTTATAGTTTTTCATCATCACAAAGATATAATAAATGTATACATATTCAGATTGTTTAAAATCTTTCAAATATAGTCATACATAGTCAAAATGAAGGCAAATCATGGGAAAGTTAGCAAAAAATAAAACTTAGCAGCTGGTGACGCCACCCACATCCCTCTTTTAATCCATCAACTGCAACGCCAAGATTCACAATTCTCCGGCCTTCTCCCCACGAGTCGGAGTTGGGTAGTCTTCACTTCAACCTCGGCTCTAATCTACGTAAGCCTACATATAGTTGTGTAATTATGGTCACACGTTGAGAAGAGAGTTGTTTTACTATTATTCCGATTATGTGATAAAAAATGGGATTGATTAACCTACCTTTTCTTTGAGAATTTGCCGGTTATTGAACGTCGATACATTCTATAAGATTGTTGCCGTTAGAGACGCAAGAATAGCGACATCTGGCGAATGATATGAAAATGGTAATACATGTCGCTACAAAATGTACGCACGCCGTTGCAACGAAAATACCACGTGACGCAAGGTGCGCTAGACCTTAAACATTGACCTAAAAGAAAACTTCTTTCAGGTCAATGACCTTAAATGTCACAGATCATGCTAACTGTAATACCAAGTATTTTTTAGACTGTTAACGAGATCTTTCAAACATGTCTTCAATATCATATTGAAATCGATACGTTAATTTTGAAGACCAAGCAACAACAAAAAGCCCATTATTAGACAGAATGCAGTAAACTCCCGTCGGTTATGATGATACGTCATTTCTTTCAAATGTATGCTAATTAATTTTTATTTTAAATTAAGGCGTCCACAATTTTTTGTCATTCAATATTTCGCTCACTTTTCGGCGCCTCAATAAAACCAAATTAAAACGCTCAAGAATTATTGTAAAATAGGGTTATGTTGGTGGTATAATTTCAGGAGCGTTTCTGAACTATAACGAGTAACAGGATTTAGAAAGCCCACAATCATTGACCTAAAAGAAAACTAGACCGAGCAGTCAGTGGTGTTTGAATGGGCCGCCATGACCAAACAGCGCTGACTTCCGGTAGTGGAAAAAAACAGTGTTGAAGCGGCCGCGCTTCGAGTTTTGAACCTATGAATATGGACATTTATTGTGATGTGTGCATTATAATTGCGTATGTGCAGACAATCTGTATTATTCCTGTCCTATTATATGCCATGAATTATGTAAATGTCGTTTTATATAAGTCCGTAGATCTAGTTGAGTTGGGATCAAACGCCAGAGATAGGCTGAGGGTTGCCGAATAGGCTAAATATAATAATAATAATAGTGACGCTTAATATCCCGCCAAAAAAAACAACAACGCTTTAACAGCTATTTTAAATGTGTTCCTTATACTTACCGATGAAAAGATATCCGGTTTGTATTACTTCCACGCCCACGGCTTATGCAACCATCGACACAACAATAATTAACCATGCTTATAAACCCGATTTTGCAGTCTGCGCTCCTTTTTTCCGCGTCCGGAAGTTGGGACCTGTTTGCCAACAAATCGCCAGCCGTGTTGGGTCTATTTTTCTTTAAGGTCAATGCCCACATGGCGTAACGAGCGAAAATAAGGAACGCGCCATAAATCGTACAACACCGGAATATAGTAATGGAGTTATTATCAAAGTTGAACAGCTGGATGTTTGAAGACTAATGATCAGCGACAGGGTAAATGTATGAATTTAAGTTTATGTACAAAAATCTGTAGATATTGAGTTAAAATTATCCGAGGTTCTGTGCGTGTTCCAAATTAGTCAGAAGATATATTCGATATAAGCGGGGTAGCCTCGGCGAATTCGCCTCATTACCTTTATATGTCGCTCGGCCAATTAGCCTACTGCGTGCACAAAAATGGTCATAAAAGAAATATTTCTTCAAAATAAGTCATACAACATGTGACCAAAGTGGATGATAAACAGATTAATAAATGAATAAAATTAATTTAATTAATTAAATGTCGGTACTGCTGACGTCATCATATTTTACCACTTTAATACATTTAGTCTACCAACTATAATTATGTGATCAGTTGAACATAATGGGTTACCTTATTTACAGTCCGTTTCACCAATCCGTATATTTCAAATACCAAGTGTAAAAATTATTGACAACACACTTTAAATTTAGCACATCCCTATATGACATAACTGATAGGGCAGTAGGCTAAAGATCTCGGGCACTTGTATTCAATCTCCGGTTGGGTTATATCAAAAGGGTGTTTCATCTTTCACTTCGCCTTATTACTTTTTTTAGTTTAGTCAGTCCAGTTAGTCTATCATTTGCGCGAAAGTGGCTGTAAAACGGCAACATTTCATTTCCAGTCTAACACTATCCTTCTTTATGGCGTATATATTAAAGTTGTTTTGTTATTTACAGCTCGGGTGGCTCCACACAAGAAGTTACGTGGAGGGGTCCAGTTTATCGCCGAAATACCAAAGTCACCGAGTGGTAAGATCCTTAGGAGAATACTGCGGGGTATGATGGTCGAGAAACAGTCTTATGCGGCGAAACTTTAGGACGTGTGTGTGTGTGTTACATAAATAAAGGCATGTCAGGTTTTCGGGATGTTGTTGCATTTTACTAAATTGTGGAGAAACAAATAACAAACTGAATAGTAAATAAACACTTATATCTTTAAATAAAACTAATGTTTAATTATCTCACATTCTATTAAAATAGCAAAAGAACATGCATTTTCCACACTAAATAGGCTGATTGTTTCAGGTTGAAATAACCTCTGTGTGTGTGTGTGTGTGTGTGCGTGCGTGTGTTTTAGCTCTGTATAATAAGGCACGGACACAGAGAATCTCGAACCGTGAATTCAAACTCTGGACGTTTCTTCAGGGGACTGAATCCTGAGTGGCGACTTTTCTTGCTGAGACATGTGTAATGTCTCACCAGTCCCTAAGCCGCCAAGCAAAAACAAAAAGCGAATCACCTACAGCCGTGCAGTGTGAGAGTAGAACACCCAAGTCAGATCACGGCTGTAGTGAGAATGTTTAGATTAATTATCTAAGCAGCCCTGTTTATAGCTATTTTTCAATAATAGCAATTTATTCCAATATCTCGGTAATCACAATATGTAACTATAACTATGCGTATATCTTTTAGCGTAATGCAATTTATAAGCTAAGAATGTGTTGTGTGTGTGTGTGTGTGTGTGTATTTACACATTTAAGACGGAACAAATGTGTTAAGGGACATCGACTCGGAGCAAATTATTGTTTATATCATGTGGCTGGTTTGTCATGGGAGACGCCAGTGTGATGATTGTATCACTCTCGATCGCAAAACACAACATACCGCCCACGGAGCTGGCAGTACTAGAACACACGAAGGACTATAACATGAAAAGTAAACCGATTCTCCGGAATGTTCAGCTCTCGGCGGGATACAATTATTATTTGACGGTTCGGTCACACATCTGTAGACCACTTATCAAACATTATATCTTGTTCTTTTACAATAAAGGAAAGCGAGTCCAGCCACGAGACCTACTTTAGAAGATATCAGGTAGTCCTTAAACACGAGTGCTCTTTCGAGTCAGATGTTGCTGTCTGTAACCAAAGAATGTTGTCCTTATCGTATCGTTTGTTGCTTCCTACTCCTTCCCCACCCCTCGAGCCACGTATTGATGGGTGTATCACCCTAAAAGTCTTTGTGATTATGGAATCGTTTTTTATCATACGTTAGGCAGTGAAAAGGTGACCTAATTTTTCTTGCCTCCCGTGACATGCTCGAGTATACTATTTAGTTCGAAATCGCAAATCGGCAGGTGGCGTTATATTTAATATTCATCAAATCTATGACAAAGAACAATCATTTGTTTTCAATTTCTCACGAATTTATAGTCTAGTTACGAAGACTATGGTTTTATTTTAATTAATTATTTAATTTTGGAATAGATTAATTTTTATACCAGATAATTGGTTGAATTTCGAGCGTGTACAAAAGAAACTTCCTTAGAGTTGACACCAACACACGCACACAGAGAGAGAGAGAGAGAGAGAGAGAGACGTATAAATAGATAACAAACCCGGACTCTTCCCAGGAGAAACCTGTTTAAAGATAATTTTGTTTCACCATGATTAGTACCCTTTCATCTAAAACAGGCCTCCTCCAAAGGGCTCCTAGTTTTTTCTGGACCCACTCCCCAGACAACTTGATCTCAGCATAAAGTCCTCTCTGTGTATTTTAATTTGCTAACTAGTGACGTATATGACGGGAGGAGACGAATAACCCCTCCCGTGTAAAAGGGAAAAATTCTGATTTGGCCTAACTTTAATCCTCAAGACTCCCCCCCGTCATTGGCTCGGAAAGTCGTAATTTCATCATCTGGACGATTTAATAGGATGAGTTATTGGAACGCCACTTGCATAGATTCCGGTCGTTTGATATTATACTGGAATTGGAAAACTGCAGAACCCGGAAGAGTACAAGCGACGTGGAAAGGTGGTAAAATGGAACGTCAATTAGCGATTCAACGTAATCTCCATAAATTCTTAGCACCCAACATCCCGAATTATTCCGAACTAAAGGATGTATCAACATTTGGAGTATCAACACCACCCAGTTAACAAACTAGCAAATAATCTGGATACAATGACAATGAGATGATCTGTCACGGTCTTGTAAGGAAAAGTTGTTTTTAATCAATGTTTCTTAAATTTGATTCAGTTTACTGACAACAGGTGAAGCAGGGTTAAATTACGGGAAATAGGCGCAACATTTTACAGAACTCGGTCATGTCTTGTATGTGGCGGTTTATTCTACTGCCGAGAACCAGAAGTTAATCTTGCCACTTATATCAAGGAATGGTTCCAGTTAGTGAAACAGCAACAATAGAAGCCTCATAACGGTGTACAACCGTCTGTTGTCGATATATTAATAATGTCTATCCTTGACATTATTATTTTTAGTGTCTGAAGAAGAAAATATCTGTACATATTTTCCAAACTATTTCAGATTTCCTAACTAATTTATTTAAAATAGAATTATATAGTGTTACAAACCACTTCATTTATTTACCAGCCAATTGCTTCTATAAAAACAGCGACCTCTGTCGCATTTATAGGTCTGCACGTTTTTGTTAAACAGCAACAACAAAAACAGGTTTAAAGGATTATTTCGGTCCAGTATACGTGCCACCTAAAATAGTTTATAATTGTGTCGAAATATATATATATTTTTATATTTAAATGGCTTACTCTTCGTAACTATGTGGGCGCCTCCGTGGTCTAATTGGTAGCGCGTTGGACCAAAGATCACTACCATGTGAGTTCGAATGTCGGCGTTGGCATATCTAAAGGGTGTTTCATCTTTGGCTTAGTTTCATTACCTTTTGATGTCGCTCGGCCCATTTAGCCTACCATGTGCACAAAAGTGGCCGTAAAGCATCAATCATCATCATCTTCGTAACTATGGTATGCTACAGGAGGAAATA
This sequence comes from Paralvinella palmiformis, assembly GCA_025642065.1. Lineage (NCBI taxonomy): Eukaryota > Metazoa > Annelida > Polychaeta > Terebellida > Alvinellidae > Paralvinella > Paralvinella palmiformis. Next base: position 264,536 of record JAODUP010000420.1, on the reverse strand, counting down.
AAATACATGTACTTGGAAACATTGTCTTCAGTTGCAGCATCAGATCTGTTGTAATTTGTAAATAATACTAAAACGAAAGACGTTTTGACTTCTCTTGACCAATTGCAGTTGTTACAGTGCAATACAAACCAATACAATACAGTACAATTTAACATGTTATATTGCATTATATCAATATTACATTCTATCAATAAAATGTTGTTATATTACAGTGTTAATATGCTGAAAAGAAGAAAAATACATAAACTATCTAGATTATAAAGACATTTCCATATGAATAATCAAGGAAAATAAGTACAAAATATTAATAAAATTTCTAATATTTGACTAACTAATTAATTACCATTTTAAGTGACAATAATACACATGATAAAATATAATAATAGCAGATAATTAACTCATTGTCGAAAATAATACTTCATTCGTAATTTTTATTTTCTCAGAAGAGACGCAATACTGTGTAATTTATTGCATAACACGTCCCACAGTGTTGCACGTTTGACGCTTATTAAAAACGTGTCAAACAGAATAGGGTACAATAAGTTACTGGCATTAACAATATAGTAATGTAACTTTGTTGCTAAACGTTTACATGGTAATTATGGCAAATCACAGATGAGTTGTATAATCTCAAACTTAGAGAAGTGTTACAAAAATGCTCTTAAATTACCGTATGTTATAATATAGATGAATTAGTGTTCAAAAGTTTATTGAACGCAAGGCATATTTATTTAAATCGAACAAACTCACATCTACGTATTAAAAAAAAAATCACCAGAGGGCGACTTGTGTTCTTCAGGTTTTGCACGCAGGACAAGTAGATCGTCCCAAGTACTTGCCCGACAGGACAAGTAAACTGAAGCATATCGAAAACGACTGTTTATTCGTCATTTCTTCACATATCAATTTACGTGTCATTTTCCCGAGATCACCGTCCGGAAGTATGCTAAAAGACTGAAACCAACTGCGCATGTCAAATGCGTTGGCCAATCACAGCATGCGTTATCAATGTCTGCGGTTGTTTAGCCAGCGTAAAATTGATCATGGTTGGCTCGTTAATGTCACCTGGTTACGGAAGTTTGAGTCCATGTGTTTGTGTTTACATCCTGCCTTGCCTCCATGTGCTTGTGTTTCACAAATAAATATACAACAAACAAAAACACCATTCTTTATTCGACGCTGCTAATAAATTGTAACTTCGCGTAATTCGGTGATACTGTGGAGGTTTGTTGGGACAAGTAAATTTCAGATGGGACAAGTAATTTTTTTGCAGCACTTGTCCTACAGGACAATTGGATCTCAAGAGTGTCATGCCTTGTTTTACCGAGTCAACACCCCACTACCTTATTCCACGTGTCCTTACTGGAAGCTGCTCACACACACACACACACACACACACACTAATCCAGCCAGCTAAATGAGTTGCATACAATGAAGATGCAAATTTAAAGGTTGTTGTTCTGCTGCATCTTTTGTGCATACGGTAGGCTAAATGGGTCGAGTGGCTTCTTAAGGTAATGAGGCGAAGTGAAAGATGAAAGAACTCAGATGGTAGAGGTTTGTGGGCAGTGGCGCTACCATTTCAGTGCCATGACCTCAGCCTATCTTATGTTTATCAATGCCAGAAGCAATGGACAGACATCGTGTGGTCGGAATAGACAGGTGTCTGCATTGCACAGATGACCACCAAATTGTGTTTTCTTGTACTCCCAAAAATATCACTAATACGCGGAATACAACTTTTTAATTTCTAATGACGCGAAAAGTTTGCCTTTCCACTAACAGAGTATTAATCCGTTAACCGTCAGCCAAACTTACGCCATTTCCTATTACCATCATTCGAAACGAAGTCGGCATCTGTTCGCGACATCTGATAAGTTTCTGGAATTAGTGTTTATAAACACAAGACGCAATAGTGAAGCGCAGCCAGAGTGCACTGCCCTTTAATAAGCCGATAATTGACAGGCTAACCCTCGACCAATATTGACCCATCAATCTAACCTCTCGTTAAACAGTTATGACAGCCAGGGATCATTACCTAATTGCCTCGTAACCGGTTTCTTGGCCCCAGTCCGGACGTACACTTATGGAAGCCATTCCGCACAACACTAACCGGCCCATAATCCTCCGCTCTACCGCTAATATCGCTCACAAAGCATCGCGGTTCGACAGGTCCGCGAACGACAAATAAGTCCGTCGACAGTTTCGCGGCTAATTATTAAAACATGTTGATCTGTTGTAAGGATACGGGGCAATTTCCCACGTACAGGCGCTAATACGTTCCAGGACCAGACGCTAATTATTCTGTGTGTATCTTCGATCAAATACGCTCACCGCACCAACAGCAGACGTACGGTTCCCGCCATTTTTTCGCCTATCGCATTACACCGCATTTGCGCCGTGCCGAACAGGGGAGCGCCAAGAAAAACAGCTCTCGTGTAATAATTATTCTTGGTGTCTTGCCCAGGTTCGGCGTCAAATCAAAGCGGGGACATGTTTATTTTCCTACTAATAATTGGTTTACACGTGTAGTAATAGGTAAAACAATACCCGCGGCCGGACGCTAGAGAAAACAACGACTGAAACGGAAGCTAGAATGTATTACGTTTGTTCATTTCGGGTCGCAGCGGGCGGTAGTTCTTTGAGAGACACTTCAGTCGGGTAATACGGTATTGATGGCGAGTAACAAGATTTGGTGGCTACTTTTACGCGATGATAGTTGTAAATTGAGAGTATTATTTCACAAATGGCTGTTCCTAAAATGTGGCCGATGTCTTTGAAGCTGGACTCAGGAGAAAAAGGAGAAAAAATTAAGAAAAAACTAGTAAGCAGGCACGCGATAGCAAGCGCGCAAGTGATTTCATTTTCGAATATGTTTTCTATAAAATGCAAAACAGAAAGCGACCCTCGTTAACCAGACTAAACAAACAGGGGAGGAAAATTCCTCAAATTAACCCCCAAAATCAGTTCCCAGCTGCCGTTTGCTGTTATAAGTTAAAGCCCCCGCCAGGATAATCCTCCCCCCAATTTATACCGGATCTCGGACCCACACAACCCCATCCACCCCCAGATAAAGCTGCTCAGGTCGGACGTTGCCTCATGGTTACATTGTGGCGAGGTGATCAGCACGATGCCGAAAGTGTACACCGTAAAATCGGGAGCCCACAAATGGAAAGCATTTTCGTCAAAATAAGCCGATCATCAGTCGGCAAGTTGTTTGGATAGCGAGGCAACATCACATGATCGCTCCTTCTGCTTTCCTTTCATCTCGCTTCGGCCACTTAAAACGAGAAATTGGAAAACTATATCTTCTCCATCGCTCTCCGCGCAAAGCAGACGACCAAAAAGCAGTCACACACCAAGATAAAGCTGACGATTATTGGAACATAAAACAAATTTAATAATCGATCAGACATTAGAATATTGGTTTGTTTCTGTGCTGTTTTTTTTTTTAGGGGGAAACGTTTTCGGTTTTTAGACATCTCAAATGCTGCTGTAGGACTTAGTGGCAGCTATCGGAGAAATATATTTCACGGAAGTTACAACGAAATATGGTCGCCCATCTGGTCAACTAGCGTCAGAATGGAGCGACGGAACGGTTTGAAGCATAAGGGATTCCTAATTAAGGATCTACTGCAACAAGTGACAGACGAGCCGGAAATCCCTTCCTGTGTTGGCCACGTTGGTCAAAAAACTGCGAATGATTATAACCTGTGTCAAAAAGAAACGCAAAGTAACATCAACCTCGTCGAAAATCTGGTCGTGTCATCGTCAACTGCAAATGGTGACTCCGTTGCTCTCAGTGGGGAATCCCCGAGGAACGGCACCAATGGGGAATCATCGACTGTCAAAAAACAGGACAAAGTTATGACTTGCCCGAGAGATCAAAATACAACCATTAACCACGGGCAATCATCGGTGGGGTTAGCGGCCACACAAGTACCAATAATTAAACCAACTCCAGCCGTACCTAGGGTTCTGATTGGAACTGCCCACTTTGGATTACAGAATATTCCAGATTTGTACCGGGATCCTAGATGGTCATTCCGGATCGCGTCCACGGATCGAGGCGTGACACCACTGTGTCCTTGTGACATCCAAGATTATCATAGGAACATATATCATCGAGAAATCGGATACAGAACGTACAAAGGTAGATCGATTAATATAGTATTGGATGATAATTATGTTTGATAATTAGTACTGCCTTTAGGTTGTAGACGTCCGAAAATATTTGCTTTATAGTGCGATAAAAAATTAGATTTTTTTCATTTAAGCGTCGATATATTTTGAACGTTTTAAAGCGTTTATGTCACCAATTTTACATAGTATGCGAATACACTGAAAATAGCTTAAATATATATTAGTTTAAATTTAACTACAACCTCGAGATTTTTACATGTTTAATGCTAATTTTATAATTAGTTTGCTTACCAATAGCTTAGAGGAGTCAATTAGTAATTAATTGTTTATAAAGTAAACAGCTGACGTCAGCAGTATTTGTATATATCGTTTACCCCCGACAGAGGGCCAGAGGCGTGACCTCAGGGTGGTTCTGTGTAAGGGAATGGAAAGTTTCGACACTAAATCTATTTTAATATATGTACAGAAGACTTAATTATCGTCAATTGTTCGTGGGGGGGGGATCGATCGGTTACTCTAAGTGTCTTAGTCTGTTTTATTTTTTATGTAAAATTATCACTTTTCCGATGACCATTTCCAGTCAGCGGAAACGAAAAGAGATCGATAGATCAATTAATTTATTTTAGCAGGTAGATAATAGAAATATATATTTGACATAATAAAGACTCAGATTTTACCACTATAATAATATTATGTTAGTCATTAATTATGAAGCTGTGACAAAAGAACCCAAATCTGTGAAAACAATAATAAACGTTTGATTTTTTTAATTTAATAAATTGAAAAAGGAAATACAGAAAATAAACGTGAAGACAACAACAATAATAATAATAATAATAATAATAATAATAATAATAATAATATATAAAAGGTAAATGGTAACATTTGTACCAAGGAGCCTCTTATTATTCCGCTGAAAGTGTTTATTTTTATTTTAAAAGTTTGTTAAGCTAGATAAAATATGAATTGCTTTATTTTAAATTTGGGGTTTGTTTTTCGAGTTCATTATTAATCTGCGTGCATTTTTGTTGAAAATTATTTCATTGTAGTTCGAGTATGTTTTGTGAATAGCATAGGATTGCTTCATTGCACTTGGTTAATTAATTAAATTAAATTAAATTATATTTATGTTGCATAAAATATTTACAGACTGTATCCCATCGTTGACAATCAAATGACAAAAACCGAACCACGAATAAACATTAAATATAAAATGTGATTGTATAATTATAACATTACGCGTTCGATTGCAATTAAAATAATTAAGAGATTTAGAATATTTAATGAGTCATGGCAAATTTGCTAGGGCCAACTAGTGAATTATCAAAGTACTAAGGCTTTATTATTGTTATTGTTATTATTATTATTATTATTATTATTATTATTATTATTATTATTATTATTATTATTATTATTATTATTATTATTATTATTATTATTATAATACAGACCTTGCATACATTCCAGGTTGGCATTTATATCACGAGTACAAGTACATAATTTTAAAGTTACCATCTATAAACTCGGCTGTTAGAATGTTAGGACAAAAGACATCAGTAATTGTTCTTGTATTATAAGATCAATATCCAATTAGCAGATGTAAAACAAATAATGTGTAAATGAGAAACATATAATTAATGTACTAATTGATGGAAATTAGACGCAGACCTTTCATCAGTGCTAATTAGGCCACTCAAATAGGACAGTAATTAGAGCACCGCCCCGCAGCAAATTTCCACGTTTTGGGTTCATATCCGGCCATAAGTGTCAGGTTTGACCTGTTCCGATGTTAAACAACACAACTCGACTGTTTCAGTCTTATTTAAAGAGCAAATGAAAATATTTAAGATGAAACTGCGCTGTAATTATTCGTTTTTATCAGCCAATCTGCGTACAGTTTTCTTGGCCTATCAGAAATATAGCTCTAAAAATAAGATTCCCCCCCCCTCCCCCAACCAGATCATCACTTCTAAATCCGGATTAGAGTCGCTTCCGATCCGGGTAGGTGGGTAGATGATCCCGGAGAACGGCGAGCTAATGGCTACATTGATCGTAGAGACGTCGAGAGGCCGGTATGGTGACGTCACGGGAACGTCGATGTCGACGTTAACGTCGACGTCAAAATGTCAATTATCTAACACAGACAGCTCACGGGTGATAATCTCTCTGACAGCAACAAAAAGCAGTTCCCGAAATATAGTTTATCTCCTGTCATCACTTAATTACTCTTACCTGTCACGTTTTTTGATGACGTGTTTCCCGAAATATCTGTTAATCGAATTCACAATCTGAAGATAATCTTTTGTTGTTATGTTTGTATAAAATGTCGACCAAACAGAAGACAGTTAGGGATCATCTCAGAACATCAATGTTCAACCACAGATGAAATTACTTTCTTCTGGTCTCAGAAACCCCCCTTCCCTCAGATGAAAGTTGGCAAACATTGATAATAGTATCAATATATGAAATACGACAACACGGAAATCGATCAACACAGATTCACAGTCAATCATTTTCTTGTATTAATTAAATTTGAATTAAATCTACAATAAGATTACAAATTATTATTTTTGCAGCACCAGTTATATCAGTCTAGATATTGGTACTGGTAGGCCTAGATATATCTGTATTAATGTTGGTAGTTTGTGGATTGAAGAAAGCTTTTTGAAATAATTGTTTTGGCTTTAATTTATTATGGAGATAAGAACTCATCGCTTCAGTCCGTTTAACCTCCGATTTCGATTTAATGTCCCTTAAATTACTTGAGCATTTTTTATGTATCTTGTTTAGTTAATCCCAAATTTTCAATAATGTTCTTCTCCCATTTTTGGTAGTCCGAAGATGGAATTTTAAAGATATATGTAACTTTTGGCGATCCAAAGATTGTTGGTTAACGAAAATGATTCATTGGTGTCGCCATTTTTTCGCCGACGTCACGTGACCTAGTAAACACGTTTAATTGATGTGCATTATACAGGCGGCAAATACATCGACAGGAAAGTCGTGATGCGACCATTTTCTCTCTCTGCAAAGTAATAAGAGCGATGAAAACTGTCTCTGACTCCTAAACGAAAGTAATTTCGTCTGTTATCCGACATCGATGTTCTGAGATAACCCCTTATATTAGTTGATAAATGGATTATTAAGACACACAAGGTGTGGGTATAACATGTAGATAATTACAGCGTAAATTTTCTCTCGTATATTTGCCAAAAATAATATCGGAAAACAAATTAATTTAATTAAAATTTGAGGGCCACATGATGAACTATAATGAGAATTAAAAAAAATTATTATTATTACTATTATTATTATTATTATTATTAGTAGTAGTAGTATGCCGATGATGATGAAGATGCTGATGATGCTGATGAATAAACAATGTGCCGGCACGCAAGCTGTATCAATTTTATTCATACAAGTCTATGTCGGTGAAATATGTTTTGTCAACTATCTCAAGTGTCACTTTATCCATTCTTCCGTATACCTTTTGTCTGTTTTTAACGTCATGTTATGGGTAAAGTCTTTGAGGTTTTGGACGTTCGACGCTTAACCATCAGAACATAAATCCTGTTAGTTTATTTCTAATGTCACCATCGTTCGTCGAAATCAGGGAAGTGGGTTGGTGTGGGAAGCTTTCTAGAGAAGGAATATTTCCATTTAAAGCCAAAATCAAATAGTGCCTCCTCTTATCGATTCTATTTCCAGGCCTGTACAGCGGGAATCGAGTTTTCGAACTGAAGGAACCGAACCCGGTTCCGGTTCCGTTTTACGTGCGCATGCGCCCCGATATTCTGTCGTGTGATGGCTGTTTTAAGACCAAGAAGTGCCGTCGAAGTCGGACCGTATTTACCGAGCTACAGCTGATGGGTTTAGAGAAACGATTTGAGAGTCAGAAATATCTCTCTACTCCGGACAGGATGGAACTGGCCGAGAAACTGGGACTGACCCAGATACAGGTCAAGACTTGGTATCAGAACCGGAGAATGAAATGGAAGAAACAGGTAGAGCAGTAGAGCCATTTGTTTTATATATATATATATATATATATATATATATATATCATACATACATACATAGGCACACATACATATACATACTATTTATATGCCCTATAATATGCCGTCTCAGGTCTGGAAACACATATTTATAAGAAATTTATTTCAATATCTCGGTAATCATAATATGTAACTATAACTATACGTATATCTTTTAGCGTGTTGTAATTTATAAGCTAAGAATATATATATATATATGTGTGTGTGTGTGTGTGTGTGTGTGCGCGTGCGCGCTTGCTTGCTTGCTGCTACCATCGGTGGCGCGAACTTTATCTTAAAGAACTGAACGAGTAAGTATTAATGTGAAATCCAAAATTATTGACGATCTGTTAAATTACTCGATCCATCCGTCAGTGGCGCCTCTGGTGAATGTCACCTAAACTGCAAGTTCAAGCTGAAAATATGGAGGAAAAACAGACTGATATATAACATCCATTAACACAAACGACATGCCAATGAAATTAATAGGTAACTTTTGCTAATAAGTCAAGTTTTTTTTACATTTATTCGTCAAATTAATTATCACAATGATTAGAAAACATATAAATTACTTTTTAAATTAAATTTTAATAAAAGTTATTGTGGTAAACAGTTCAGAGTGACGCTGAATCTCATAGGTTCTTGTCGCGTGTTCATTAACTGTCAAACTAACGTGTTACAACAAAGACCTTATAGCCTTTTGTTTTTAGTTCTATTAGACAATGTTCGTGGCTAAATCGACATCTGGTGGCAGTGGTCGAACCAACAACACAATGGGCCGCGATTTGCCCATTGAACCATAACCAACCGGAATAAACTGTCTGCGATAATGTAGCCGCGATTCGTTCCGAATCTTTGTTCATCTCCAGATATACGTATCCTATTTTCAGTTAACAATCAGTTAATCTTAGATAGATCACTGATTTGGCGTGTTAAATATCTGAGTTATCGTGAACGAGAGATCCTTCAGCGGAAATCTGGCTATCTTAAGGGCTGACGGAAACTATAATATAGAATATAGCAGAACTATTGGCAGTAAATATTGTAGTAGCGGCGTTACATGTCAAATAAACATGCTAGTTACATTAATCAATATCCTTTTGAACAAAAAGTGTCATGTAATATATGAAACTCTCTGGATGATGATGATTGATGTTTTACGGCCACTTTGTTCAATGGTAGACTAAATGGGCTGAGCGACCTCAGATGGTAATGAAGCGAAATCAAAGATGAAACACCCTTCAGATAGGCCCACCCCGAGATTCGAACACGTGTGATAGTTATCTATGATCCAACACCCTACCGTTAGACCACGGAGGCGAAACTCTCTGGAAAAGTGAGAAAACATCCGAAATA
>JAODUP010000420.1:0-250000 GCA_025642065.1 Paralvinella palmiformis | reverse complement strand
CATCACATCCTGGATTTTCAGCGATTTTGCACACAACGTCGTCTGGTGAATGATCCAATGTGTTTTTATTATTGTGTTTGTGATGCATGCGTTTGATCGCGCCTTCTCCATCAAAGCTATGATGCCGTTTACCCGTCCGACCAGTCAGAGCTGTTCATATTTCAGACCAATGTCATTCATAACTAATTCGACCGCTCGCTGGACGTCGGCCCCAATTGTTTTCCCCTTCAGCGCAACTAACTCCTATGTAATGTTGAATTCCTCGTTGATGCCTCTCACGAATATCGCAAGTTGCGCAGGATCTTTTGCGTCTTTTGATCTCATCGCAAGCCAAAAATGTAGTACTTCCTGTCAATAGTTCGTCTGCTACAATGCTTCCGGTAAAGATTTCCTCTTGCTTGAGATTCTTGAATGCTTGACAAATGGATCAAATCGAAATTGATGTGATGTCTACGTCTAGTACTAGTAGTCCTAGTACTAGTGCTACGCCTACACCCAGTTTAAGATAGGCCATACGAGTTCAAATGAGTACATGCATAGACCCCCAGCCATAGACCTTATTTGCCCCGGGTGTCTATCAGTCTAAGAACATAGCATCTGGCCTGAATACTATACAAGTTATAGGTTTTATAAGTAGTGCCTAAATATAATTGAATTTACCAAAAATAAATAAATAAAATTATCAACTAAATATATACAAACGTAATGAGGTTTCCATTATGGTTGGGACAATTATGCATTAGAGAAAGTTTTTCAGGGAAATATTTTTTTTTAATTGGAGTGGCGTTTAATATGGAGAGAGACAAAAGTGGCTTCATTGTGAAATTGAATCGAGAAAGCTGAGAAATATGTGCCTTGTCAAGTGGTTATTTGTAGGAAAATATATTAAATGTTCTATGTAAAATGTCAACATTTGTTGTATAGATCTACCAGCAACCATTTATACACTTTTGTAAATAGATCTATATAGATGATGCTTATGAAATTCTAATAGGTTCATGCCAACACATCAATACGAAATTATCATGAAAGAAATACTTGTATTATTAAGTGGTTGGAATATTATAATGAAATTATAAAAATGATCCATTGTACTCAAAAGTGATAAAAAACGTTCAGACATGTTTAGTTATATACTTGTTGGCACAAAAACTTATTTCTGTCATATAAATACATATTTATAGTCTATTATAATTGCTAAAAACATGATTTATTTGTTTTAAAGTCGAATTTTTGGTTCCATGTCACACTTTATTTGCACGAGTATTTATCAAACTGGAAACACTACAACATAATTTGAAATTGTCAGAGTGTGGTGTTTAAAAAAGAAATGTAAAGCCGCTTACCACACCGACCACCTTTATATGTAGAATTTATCTGTTTTAACAGTATGTAGTCCTAATTAACCTTAACGTGGGAGAAATAGGTGTGAAACGCTGGTATACAGTAACTCCAGCTAAGTGTATGTTTGATTTATATTAACAACAACGCCAGTCGCATTGACTCGAGACTCCATGCTTGTGTAATGAATGAAATAAGTGTTGGCAGAAACCTTTTTGTTATATTGTGAGTACTAGCAGGCGAATTTAGTTTAATTTCGAGATATTTACCTGCATCTCTGGGGTAAGTGCGTGTGACCGTGCACAAACATTAGAAAAATGTGCCTCTGCAAAGCCAGTGATCAATTGTTCTATTATTGTCCGACTCAGTCGATAAACGGCTACCTCAAAATCAACCAAAACTTCATTAAACGTTCTTCTATGGTGAAAAATTGGTTCTCTTCGACGACGTCGACGGCGAGCTACGAAAAGATTGGCTGCCATCTTGACTTTTAAGTAGCGAAATATTATTTAAGAGATACCTTTTTAGCTGCTTAGTTAAGTAGATTTAGCTGTTTTTGTCATTTTAAGTAGCTATTATAAGTAGCTTTGTTTAGTAACTCACCTTTTACAAAGAGCTATTTATATTAGGTAGCAATTTGTTACTTAAGTAGCTAAATGTCATTTAAGTAGCTAAATCAGCTACTTAAAATCTTAGTAATTCGGTCCCTGGATCTGTCGCAGCTTACGTCACGTGGTATTTTCGTTGCAACGGCGTGTATTACCATTTTCATATCATTCGCCAGATGTCGCTATCTTTGCGTCTCTAACGACAACAATCTTATACAATCAACAATGTATCGACGTTCGATAACCGGCAAATCCTCAATGAAAAAACAAGTTAATCAGGCCCATTGTTTGTCATATAATCGGAATAATAGTAAAACAACTCTCTTTCCAACGTAAGACCATCATTACACCACTATATGGGGTTTATGTAGATTAGAGCCGAGGTTGAAGTGGAGTCTAGATTTTACCCAACTCCGATTCGCCGGAGAATTGTGAATCTTGGTGATGTAGTTGATGGATTAAAAGAGGGATGTAGGCGATGTCACCAGTTGTTGCAAATAAATGATTGTGTAGTGGATTCTAATATAGCAAAAGTTATTATTTTTGCTAACTTTCCAACGATTTGCCTTCATTTTGACTAAGTATATGACTATGTTTGAAAGATCTTAAATAATGTGAATATATGTATAAATTTATTATATCTTTTGTGGTGATGAAATATAATAAACAGTGAAAGAAATAGAGAAACAGTAAATGGATTTGAATGTTTTATATGTATGTCAATGATGAAAATATCGAAAATGGGTGATTTTTTGCTAAAAATACCCCAAATCTGCCTTCATTTTGCTTTTATATTGTTATATTTGAAAGGTTATAATTAGCGAACCAAACGGTGAATCCCTTTATGAAAGTGAAGTTAGATAGCTATATTCAGAACTACTGACATGGGAAAATTTCATAGACATCTAAAGATAGGTTTTATTTTACCTAAATTTTTTAAAGCATGATGTGTTGAATATTTTACGGATATAACTGGCTTAATTGGATGGTGTATTTCCCTAAATTTTACATATGTAATTTTATATCTTGAAATAAAATTGAACTAAAAGCAATAAAAGGGTATTATTCTGCTGATGTTGTGATTTAAAAAGAAAATAACACTCATATATTACCAGAAATATAAAGTATTAATTGAAAAAGTGCAAAAGACATAAAACATATATGTTGTAAATTTGAGTCCATGTAGTTATTATGTATTACACAAATTATAATATATTCTCTGACTCTCCCAATGTGACTGACAGCTTTCACTTAAGCAGTTCATCAGTGTTTTCTGTTAAATATAGTAGATCACTTTCATTTACTTACCCGCATTTAGCCATTCACACACGTTTTTATTAATTTAACTTGCTTTCATCGTATGAAAAATGCAGTTAACTTGTTCAAAGGTAAATAGCCATTTAGAATGTAGATGTAGGTGTGTTCTAACTTCTACTTCGTATAAAAATAACTTTGAGTCTTTTAAATATTTAAACAAAATATTTATAATTGTACCACCAAGAGTTTATTTGAGTAAGAAGTACTGTAGACAAACAGTTTTCTCTCAATAACTTTTATTAAATAAGTGTTTAGATGCTTCTTGATGATTTAAATTTTTATGATGATTTAAAAAGTAGTTTATCATAAAGCAATTCCAATTCTCAAACAATAACTCAAAGATGGTATGAGGAGCCATATGTAACACCAAACATCCAGATTGGAGGCTGAGATTGACGACATAAAATGTATGAAGTATCTGGATGCACTTGGTTGAAGATATATAAAAAATACTGTTATATCCATTTGGTGAATAATAAACGTAACAATTCACGACAATGGAGACTACACGCTAATTCTTATTGTAGTTTGTCCGTTTATCTACCCAACGTGCAGCAAATGTACAATCTCTAATATAACAGATAAACAAACATTTTATATAACAGTAGCCAGTCAATTCCATTTGGTCAATTCCAAATCAAATTTATCAATTCCAATTCCGACTCTTTTAAATTTATATTTTGTTTGGCCCGTTCTAAACATTGAATGGGGGTAAATTCCTAAATAGCAATATCTCTATATAGATTATCGGTATGCTATGTGGTGGTGTCACAGTGGTGTTGGACGGAGCCCACGGTATCCAGATCATTTAATTGGTTAAATGCTCACTTGAGGTGCCACGGTCGGTGTGCGTATCTGACACACACACACACACACACACACATATATATATATATATATATATAAGGAACCAAAGTTCTGGAATATTTTGGTTCCAGTATATTGGTAACATCACATGTAAGTGTAACGTTGTAAAAATTATAAATTAATTTGTGGATTTAATGTTTTTGTAGGAAACTTCAATTTCAATTCTCTCAATTACATATTTCTCAATTCCAATTCCACTTTTGTTTAAATAATCAATTTCAATTCCGGAATTGAATTAACCCCCAGGTCTGACAGTAGCGGCAAACGACAATTTGCTCTCTAGACAACAAAACTCACAGTATATCCAATAATGCATACTATTGCCATGGCTTCTCAACCAATAAGCTAAACGGGCCGAGTGACATCCAAAGATAATGAGAAGTGAAAGATGAAACATCCTTCTGAAAAAGCCCAGACGGGGTTTGAACCCAAGTGTTATAAATATGTGGCCAGCCAGGATACTAGTTAAGCCATGGAGGCCTCTATAAGAAAAGTGGCAATTGAATTACTTATAAAACAGAAATATCATTACTTGTATGTCCTATAATTTAAATTAAAAAATGTCTTTATAGAAACTAAATTAGTTCTAAAGCATCTGAGGTTAGTAAATAAATATATCTAATGTTTTATCTGAAAATTTTGTTTATGCGAGGGCAGCATCGTTTTAATTAAATTTGTATATGATATAATATCATTGTTCCTTTTTCAAGTTTGTTTTAGCCACTCAGCTCGGTAGTCTTTTCGAGGATATTGGCCCAGTAGAAGTTTGTAATTATTATTAATTTTGATTATTACAGTTATAAAACTAACTTCGCAACTAACCACCGATAAATTATTGTTGTTATGCTGCTAGCTTTATTTACCCCTGGTGTTAGAACTTGGTGAAGATTGAATTTTTTTAGGGGGAAATACCTCTTTTATATACTCATTTATTTATAAAGCTAGTAATATAATAGTACACATTTATTTTGGATTCTTCACTAAAGATGAATAAGTTGAAAAAAGACTGAATCGTATCAGATGTTATGGGAATTTCCTAGAAAATGTATTTTACTTTTTACTACGAATCATATTCCACACAATATGATATTGTATAGAATCTGAGCTGGTGTGGAACTTTTCCACATTGGTTCAAATTACACCATTAGACTTTAATGTTATGTAGGTATGAGTGTGTATTTTATTTAGACATAAGTTAACTAAAAGTAAATCTATTTCAACAATTAATACGCGAACATGTATATTTAATAATGAAAACATTGCCAAACTCTGGTATGAATTGTCATAATGTTAGCTTTAATAATGTTGTGTATTTGATTTAGATTTTTATTGTATCACAAACACTTGGGGCATACTGTAAATAATTAAGAACTTTGTTTATCACCACCACCACCACCATCATCATCATCATCACTACCACCTTGTGCCAATAATACCAAACACAAGTCATTGTGTGTTCACTTTTAATTCACATTTCTGCATAGAAATAAATAGATAAGCAGAACTAGATCATACACATAATACAATCTACATGTATGATATGAGCATATAATACACACAAGGCAAGATGCTCATAACGATAGTCACACACGACATGCACAAGCTCATACAAAAACATACACACAATACAGTCATACTGCACACTTACAAAAGTTACACATACAAAACAAATTTCCTAACTTATTTAATGCTTATACAGAGGCGTTGCAATTTCATATACGGCTATAAATAGGCTGTCACCAGCTGTTCTAGTTGGTCACAACAGCTGGTAGCAGGAGTTCATAACAACAGCTGATTTATCGCAGCATTGTGTTGATTTGTTGTTATTTTGATATTCAGGCGTTTACTTAAGAGACAACCGGCAACGCGGGAAGCACAATGAAAAATCAAGACGCACACACACACACGTATACTTTCACAAAAACATGTTCAGACGTATACATCCATACGTGAAGACTGCAGGATGATGAAATTACATCACATCGTGTAATTGTATCACTTGACTAAAAATGAGACATCTATAATTGATATATATATATATATACTTAATGAGGGATCATCTTATAATGATCAACATTCTCCAGAGTATTGAAGAGTCCTAAACTTTTATGGGAGGTACATACAAATATTACATTTAACGGTAATACGGAATAAGTGTTTTTGAAATTTTTTGCAGTAGTGAATCAAGTCCTTAACCAACAATCTGGTGGATGGTTGTCCAGTTGGATAAATGTTGACAGTTTGAGATGCTCCCCTTTATTATGCCGAAGTTTTATGATAATAGATCATAAATTATATCACGCAATATACAGCAAAATTCCAATCACAACATGTATAATTATTAATTAGTGTCATCTCAAGCATCTGTTCATGTTTGGGGAATACTATATTCCACTTATTATTAGAAACTGTATTACTACTGTTATTGTTATTTATCATACAATCACAAGAGTATCATGTAAAAATGATTATATAATACAAAATGATTAAATAACAATTGTTTTATTCCATTGGAGTTAATTATTAATTTGCAGCAAATATGGAAAAAGATTAAATACATTTCACAAGATAACTAATTACTTTATGTAGTCAATTAACAGGTCAAGGCTGGTTACTGCTATGTGGCTTACACAGTATATAATAATCTATTCCAATATTGATAAATAGGAATACAAACATTAATGAACAACAATGTATTAGTAGCTACTGATATAGAACGGTGTACAGACGGATGAGTGGATGCACACACACACACACACACACACACACACATGCTACAAAATTATAATACTTGTGTTCTATAGCAAGCTAAACTTGACTAGAACAATTAAACAAGTTACTGTATGCCCTAAATCTAAATATCACACACACACACACACACACACACACACCTCAGAAAAGTAATAAATAATCACATTTATATGCCTAATCTGTTGCTTTCCCACGTATCAAACTTTGATACTGAACAAAATTAAACATTTCTTTAAGTATGAAATGAAATGTGAAAACCTGAAAGTTGTAGCCCATGATTTATAAAATAGGCAGGTATCTAGTTTGTTTTATTTGCATATTGGAGAATAACTAAAGAATAATTCCCATACTGAAACGAATTAATATATAACACAACCTACCATAATATATGGTTGTTCGAAAAATCTCTCTAGGCTAATTCTGTATTATTAGCCACTTTTGCGATTACTCATAATTCATATGTAAACATTTAAATGGATAATCAATTTTATATCGTTTATTTCTGATATTACCAAATCAGTGGTAAAGTGGAAGTCTTTTAAATATATCTTTATATTGATCTACAAATAAAATGTTACATTTTCTGTTGAAATAATCAAAGTTTAAGGTTTTCACCATGTTCTTATCAAACTTTAGATGTATGGAAATTAAATAAATGGTGATAAGGAATTATAGTTGTATCCAAAGTAAATTGCTTATATTATAGGTAGGATTGCAATAAAAGATTGCTATAATTACACAAAAGTGTAGCTCTATTGCTAGTCAGACAGAACAAGAATAATTGGGAAAAATAAATCTGAAACTTTACAAACAGTGTGACTGAGTTTTCCCATTTCAAACGAAATATCCTGTCAAAATTATAACATGTTGGCCAAACAACTTCACCATATTTTTAGAAACCAGATCTGCATGCATCTCAAACAAATGGTCCCATTGATGAGTAATAACTTGGACGTTCATGGACAATTCAGATCCCTGACTAGTTGACTATGAGCTGAAACTAACGGAACCAAGGTACCATTGACAAATACACCAGAAATACACCAGACTGGATCACAGCACCATGTGGAGATTACAAAATAATCAAAACGACAATATATGGCAGATTAGTGACATTAATACTACAATATCTTATGTTGGCATCAAACATAGGAATATATACACACATGTTATCAAAGCAGCTCCCCTCCCCAGACACAATAATAAAATGCTGCTGTGAAAAATACCAAGTAGCTTTTGGCAGAAGACATCACCCTACAATAACTTGGCACCAAGGAAAGTTTGCAGCAGTGATCATCTGATTACATCGTTCACCGATATCCCACCATCATAAGATACACTACATTTTATCTCAGTACCAAATGGTAGACAAATGGTGGTAAAACACAGGGATTGAATGGCTGGTTAATGGACTGGATGTGTTTGGATGAGAAAAATATAGCTGATTATAGGCTGGTGACTCTATATATGCAAACAGATATCAAACATCAGTGGCAGTTTAATATGTTTTGGGTGTTGCACATGTAATATTTTGCACAAGCACATGCATGTGTCCAGACACACAAACTTCACAGGAAGCTAACAGTATTCAAGATGATGTGATAACAACATCTGTTAATGTGGGGTTGTTCACTACTAACTTACATAACAAACACCATACACAATGGCCAACGTGTGACACTTTGACCAAGACACTGAAGTACAACAAAGCAACAACTCATGATATGGCAGGCAACGGGAAGCAAATTCTTGACAAGGCATCATTAACTTATACCAATAAGATCAAGCTGTTATGCTAAGCTGGATCTTCTTCAATCCAGGCTACGATCTTCCCTTCCCAGCCAGGTACAATGTCGTCATCATGCGTTATCTGCAAATACAGTTGTCAATGATGAAAACATTATTCTGGTCATTCACAGTTCATAGAAATGCATTGTTATTGATAATTGGCACAAAACAATCATTTGAAGTGTATTACTCAGAAAACTTGTCTTAATTATATCAGCTTTGAATATAAGCTGCCAGAATGTTCCATACATTCAAATGGCTGAATGACTGATCTTGAATAAGACGGTTGAACCATTCATATTATTCACTGGCAACAATGCAATTCTAACACATGACCTAGTCGTCTGCAGTGCAATGTTACTACAGATCATGCCATAGTGCAGCTCATTATACAACATTATGTTTCCCTATTTTTGAAGTTTTGAGTAGAAAAGAACTGTTTTATCTTTGTTATCTAGGCTACCCTCCAACATGAGAATGTATGGCAAGAAACCTTGTAGAGAATTGGCTTCCTGTCTGTCAAATAAATTTGAAGCAAACTAGCAAGTACTCTGTTAGGTTCTTAAAACTCACTTGTTTAAAAGGATAGTCCACTCTCAGATATTATGATTTAAGAAATGTGCACTGTTTATAAAACTAATTCCAAATCCAACAATAATATTCACAAATTCTACATGATATCAGAGATATAAGGAAATAATCCAAATTATTGGAGCGTCACCATTATGGCATCTTCAACTGCCATATTGTATGGTGGACAGGGTTCATACAACAAAAACAAATTCAAGGGTTTTCAAGGAAAAAAAAGTGCCATTTTCAAAATCTGAACGTTTTTAAAATTTAATGTATCCTTGTGCAAAGGTTTAACTAAATTAATATATTATCCCACCCATCCATTTGATCATACAGCATATTCAAATTACACATATACCGTTTTCAAGTATTAAATCATGAATGTCATGTATAGATATGTTAGTGTTCTTTTATTCTTGTTTGATTTACTTGTAACCTGACATATAAGTTCTCTGGAATTTCATCTCATTGTTGGTTAATAAATTGAATTGAGGATCTATAAACATATATATTGGATAGTGATAGTGTTAGTGTAGTACCATCACACAGGGGCGTATTTATGGCGGTTTTGTTGATATGCAAACATCGGGAATACTGAATCAGATTCAAGTGGCAGGGGTCTGGGACCTGCTTGATGTATTACACTCAGCGTTCGTTTAATGCACAACAAATTGAATGGGTGAGCGGAATGCATCGCACCAAAAATAACCAATCTATGAATCAATACGCAAACTGAATGAAGATTTTTTATACGCAATTGGGTATTTGCATCATGGGATATACACCCTTGCATGCATTGCATACTAGATCTAAATGTAAGTCTTTCTTCCGAATTGGTATTTTAGAATAAAATTTAAATTTTAGGTATAATATTATTAAACTGTGTGTAGTGTAACCAGCATGCTGCACAATCAGGAAGCATGCTTTGCTGTTATGCTTTTCTTGTGGGCTGTACGTTTGATGTGACTATTCAAATTAAACAGGCCTGCCGATATTTATCGATTTGACGTAATATTTGCATCGCGCCAGGGGATTGTTGCCAGTTGGATCATGACATACCCACTCCTTATATTTGTTGATTTGTAGCAGATGATGCATAACATAGCAACAGCACAATATTTTTCCTCGCTATGCTTTTGTTGCCACATGAACAAATCAAATTAAAATACATTTCCCACTGCTTGAATTACCACCTAGATTTTCTAGACACCCCACCACGTAGTGGATACTTAAAAATATCCAATAGTTTTCTGAATGCAACAGAAAAGAAAACGAAATTACTTCGGCAAATTATATAACTATATTTGATATATAAATTACATAGGCTTATTATAAGAATTCAGGAAGAACTACCTTTTCAAGAGTTTTCAAGGGTTTATGATGTCTGAAAGTGAACAATAATCAAAGGTTTTTGGGTATCCTCAAACAAAATTTCCAAATGCAAGGGTTTTAAAGGGTGTTCGGATATATGTGCAAATCCCGATGGTGGGAAGAAGAAAAGTCACATGCTCTAACATTAACAACCATAAAGATCACGTGGCTGTCTCTATCCAGACTGAATAAGGTCATGGCTGTTCTGGCTCAGCCATCCCTTGACCTTACCTCTCCTTATGCTCAACTTACTAAATGCTGCTAACTGACACCCTGTCATCAGTTCTTTATTTAAATCTGACAGCTAGTAAGGAATTGATGTTTGGACTAAGTAAACTGTAATATTCATAGATAAATTAAGTTTAGTTGATACTTGTTTATATTGATATAACTGGGTCATACAAACATTTTAAGTAAAGTGCCCACAGACCAATAGATAATTTCTGCAACAGCTGTGCTATCTAGCAAAAGTCTGTTTCACTGGAGTTGCTACAACGTTTGCCATCTCTACTCTAACTCATCGGTAGAATATAGTTGTCATGTTGGAACCATCCGATAAAAACATTCCTTTTATCAATTGCGAGATCACAGAGATCACAATCTGTTTCACATACTGATAACATGTCTATTACAGTTCCCAACTTGATGATTTAATTTCAATAACATGTCATATATTTGGCAAAAATAAATTGTCGACTTTATATTTGATTGCACTGTAGTTTCAAATTAACCATCCCTTAATTTTAATACATAATATTTAGCACCGTAGTGTATGAGTGAAAAGTCATAACTCAGACAGCTGTTGGAAAAATGACTGGTCATTAACCATATTGGATGGTTTGGATAAAACCATTTTAAACCACGACAGTTGTGTTATTTTGTTAGAACAAGAGACCTGTATTGAACTTAAATATTTAAGATAATTACATTTCCCTTATGTTTGAATTCATACTGTTTTTAGCGGATATTTATATTTCATTGCCATAACATCATTACTTCCCAGCTTCAGCCATCTTGGTTGATGAAAGTCGATTATCCCCATACAAACAATCCTATCTATTGGCAAAACAAACCATGTTATATTTAATAAAAATGAAACGGCTTCAAGAACTTGTAGAACTTGTAGACTGATTTAGTTCTCTGAATCCCCAAAATGTAAATGTACAAAAAATTACACTTCTTGTTCCATGCTACTTCACTATTTACACTGACCCACAACTACAGTAGATGTCTGGATGACGGACTGCGCATGTGTTGCAAAATTGGCTATTATAGTGAAATCACTATGCCTAGCACTGACTTGTTAGTCATCTTTATATTTTGACATCATTTATATTATGTATGAACATATTTGCATTTGTCCTGAAAATGTTAAATAAAAGTCAAGTGTTCCATTAAATTAACATACATATTACATTCATTTTTATGCAGAAATGTTATATATGTTTTTAGTATAAAGTATCACAGAGTAACTTCTGTTGGTTAGGACCATATAATAATAATAATAATAATAGTACAAACTGCCAGGTTTCAGTTTAAATACCACTGTTACTAACTCAGATAATAGTGTTATCAAATCATGTCCCCAGGGAATCCTCTCTCAGTTATATGTCTATGGTATAACCTGTGCTCACCATTTACCAACCTTCAGAGTGCATTAATCAGCTTATGACATACACAATAAGAAAGAAAGAAAAACACATATGCAAATTTGATGTAAAACTCGTGAGAGTTAGTTGAACTGTAGAGAAATCAAGTAAGAAAGAAAGAACCCCCCCCTCCACCCCCAATAATTACTACAAATAGAAAGAGATTAGTTTCTGTCATACCTCTTCTTTAACTGTACCGAACTCAGGATCCATTGCTTTGAAGTGATACCTGTAACTACCTGGACGATCTAGTATCTCCTTAATGTCACGTAAGGTAACCTCCCCTAATCTGAAAGTGAAACAAGGAAAACAAATCATCAGAAACCTATCTAAGCCAGAAGTAAAACAAAAAGAAATAAATTATGCCAAAAACGGGTAGGCACTGTAACAAAAATTTGAATAATTAGATATTGATGATTGGTTATTCTCTCTCTCTCAATGTGTGAGCATAAAAATTTGCATAATTAGATATTGATGATTGGTTATTCTCTCTCTCTCAATGTGTGAGCATAAAAATTTGCATAATTAGATATTGATGATTGGTTATTCTCTCTCTCCCTCGCTGTTTGTTTGTGTGTGCGCACGCATGTGCTAGCATACAAACCTTTTAGGTATACTACACATAAATGGTGTGACTGTTCTATCCGTAAAGTAGAGAAGTTTTGTAGAAATATGGCCATTAGACGAGGAACCATCAAGTCGGTGAAGTGGTAAACCTGAAAACAGAAAGATGAGATACTATTATAAAATCATCATTAATTTATTATTATAATAGCTCCCATCATAAACAGACCATCCTCAACACTCACACACACACACACACACACACACACACACTACATTACACACACACACACAAAAACCAACGAATATACAGAGCTCATTACAAAAAGACAAAATATAGACCTCACAACACAAACACAAAGGTGAGATCATGAACGTACTGGCTTTATCATCATAATAACAGTCTCATAGAAGTCAACACAAAAACTCATGATGTGTCAACTGAGAAACACAGAAAGCTGGTCTCAATTAAATAAAGACAGCCGAAACAAAGATAGCTGAACAAAGACAGCCCAACAAAGACAGTTCAACAAACAAGCCTAGAACAATGAAGTAACTCATACAGACACAATATACAGACCTGGAAGGTTTGACAAAGCAGACTTATGATTATCACCCATAGATAACATACTCGGATGACGAAAACTGCTGGTATCACTCTGGATAAGATAACAAAAAATAAAGTAAACCCTTTTATGAAACCAACTGTTACAAGGCAAATTTAGTTATATAGTAGAACACTTTTGTGTGGAATACTGATGTGTAGAATGCTCCTATGTGTGGAAGGTATTCCCAATTACCGACTCACAGCTTATACATTATGATTAAAAAGAATACTATTGTGTGGAAGTAATTCTGACTCCTCCAGGATGAATATTAATTACATTTAGGTGGAAATCCTAAAAAAAAGGACAACATCCCTTTTTAAGTATTAAATTAGGTAGAAAATAGCTCGCACACACAGACTGACACACATACACATTTAACGACTTCACAACATTTTTAGCAAAAGTCAATAATTCTATAAGTGTGTATTAAATAATCCAATGGGTGTGTCATCGGATTGCCCAACTTATATATATATATATATATATATATATAATGATCCTGTATAATTAAAATTAACAATATCATTGGGTCTAATACTGGGTTGCACAAAACCTCCACTAATGTATGTTTCAGAGTGGTAAGGTGAGGGCAGTTAACATGCAGTGGGCATGATTTCAATACAGGTCTAACCCAAGAATCCTTGAAATGCACACAGGTGAATATTTAATGCAATATTTCAAGAAATCAATACCTCCATCAAACGAGCACTTATGCGGATGAAGTGTGTTTGCTGACATATAGTTACAATAACATAGATACTAACCCATCGACTGTCCTGTTCTGTGACATTCAGTCTCTCCATCAAAGAAGAAATACTCTGTTCTAGAGTATCAATGGTCTGATGCTGAGGGTCATCTCCAGGGAAACGATTTCGTAAACTCTGTAGAGATTCTCTGACTAGCTGAAAGTCATCGCTACATGGACTCTGTGGAGGATTACATTAATTCACTGATTACTCAATTGCTGGTGAAATCTTTCCCCCCCAAAATATATATATATATATATATCCAACTGTCTTAAAATAAATAAATAAAAATTACACAAACACACAATTAGTGTGTGTGTATGAGAGTTTAATAGAGTCTTGCCATTGATCACACCTGTTCATAACAGACATCCTACAATATGTTACCTGCAGTGAACGTGATGATGTTTGATGTGTAGAGATATCAAAGCTACCATGACCTTGGAGGATTTTTGTCTCAAGTTTTAACAATTTTCTGTCCTGTGAGATCATTTTTGACGATAGATGGCCCTGTAATGATAATCAGCAAACGAAAGTAGTAAAACATACAAAACTACCACATAATACAAACAAATGTCTACGTGGAATAATTCATATACATGGGTCACATTATAACAAACAATTGTGGCACCAGCATTAACAAACCAGTTATATGAACTATAACTGGTTTGTTAATGCAAAATTCCACTTGCTTGCTGCTTTCCTAACTTTAATCAGAAATATAACAATTAGGGAAACCAGTATGAACAATGTCCACATCATTGTTCTATGTTGTCCTAATTAATTGTTCAATAAAAAAGGTACTTAAAAGTAATATTAAAATATCAATAATTTTCCTTATTCTTTTAAAATTGACAGTTTCTAGTAAAATGCATCGATTTATCCTAATCTACCCAACATGGACATTTATATGAGAGAATGACAGTTAAAGGGATTCTTTCAATAGATGACCTTCACCTTCAGAGTAGCACTCATTGCAGTTGTCTCATCAGCTAGTATTAAGCCGAATTAACTGAATTACTGATTGACATTTCAAATGACATCAGGTACAAGAGCCAGGGAGATGCTAGAAATCTGGAAATTTTCAAACTGTATCAATGTACAGCTGAATAAAAATTAAAAGGATCTCGTCTAGATTCTTGTTTTGAGGCTGTCAAAACTGGAACTGTATAGAAACAAGCATCCAACCAGGATCATCAGATCTGTACTGACCATAATATATTTACAATATCTAGTGGAGAAACTATTTTGTGATAGGATCATCTCAAACACAACATCAGAAATATAAATATAAACAAACTAGAAGGTACTCATTCATCTCTCTAGAATTGGGGCATAGAGCTAGAAATACAATGTGATACGGACACTTTTTAAATGTATCAAATTTATTATTTCTAAATAACCATCATTCATTCAGATACGGATATTACCGTCTAAGTTTATGATTTGTAAATGATTATAACTGAACAGCAGATCATTTAAAAAAATCTTTTTATAATCTTTAAGGTGCATTCCCAGTGCATATGGATTGTTGGGTTGGCAGATTTCTCATTTACATGTACAGTAAAGCTGTATTTTGACAGACTTTTTAACATGTCGCGAAAAGTTCATTATTTTCATTTTGCGTTAACGAAAATATACAGCAGCAAATAATATAATGGTACGTTTCTCATAAAATATTGTATTAAAAAAGTTGGACGATGAGCAATCTTTAGTCAAACTACTCCAAACATTACCTAGACTGAACTATAAACACCTAATTAAGTGTAATTTGACTCATTGATAAAACAGAGTAGATAAAAGATTGAAGGATGGCTTCCAATTCAGTTTGCTTTGAAGCAATCAAACAAATCATGTAAAAGGTGTTCTGTATATTTATCTATCTAGATGGATATTAATGTTTGTATCTGCGTCCGTTTCGAGATATATTCGAACAAGAATTAAAAAATAACCTCCGCCATACCTGAACCTTATCTAGTGTTAATTGGCGTGAACCAAACTGACTCGACACACAAGAGATGATAAATTATCCACGTATATTTACCTCAGTTTCTCCAACTCTTTTGATCTTGTCGTGCAGATCAATGATCTGGGCCTTAATATTATGCGTTGAGTTGTCGCGATCTTGTTGCTGACAGTGGTAGTCAGCATGATATTTGTCCAATTGCTGTTCTCTTAGTGACAACTGCCGCTACACAACAAGGAAAATTAATTGCAAATATCAAAACTTGTAGAAACAATAACTGTAAGTACATAACAAATATAATTAAAATGATAAATTTTGTTTTTGTTATAACTAATTACTACTAATAATAATTGTTAGTCACTTAAAATTTCTAAATTAGATTATATCATTAATAGAATTTCCACAGGGGCATGATGATGATGATGATTGGTGTTAGATTCATAAGTGTGTGTGTTCATGTGTGTGTGTGTGTTCATGTGTGTGTGTGTGTTCATGTGTGCGTGTGTTCATGTGTGTGTGTGTGTGTTATAAAAGAAAATCTTTACTAATAAGAATATATAGACCATATAGCATTATGTGTACCAAATGATCTTCCAGGATCCCAAATTGACCCGGATCCTACCGAACAAAACATGAGATACTGATGATCTACAGGGATAACAAAACACATCACCCTCCAGATTTGCTAACTGGATGATTGATGTTTTACGGCCACTTTTGTGCATATGGTAAGCTAAATGGGGCGAGTGACCTCAAAAGGTAATGAAGCAAAGTCAAAGATGAAACATCATTTAGATATGGCCACGCTGAGATTCGAACTCAAGTGGTAGTGATCTGTGGTCCAACACGCTACCAACTAGACCACAGAGGCATCTGAATCTTACTATATTATATATTAATGATCAAAGAGATATTATAGAAAATAAAGACCATTTCTAATTGTTTTTCTTTTGAAATATAATGCTTCTTACTCTTTTATAAACCATTATTTGGCAGTTCATGACATACAGTGAATATTGGTCATGATCTTGTAAAACACATCATGGAACATATTCTAACTGGTTAAAATATGAGTTGCGACAATACATCGAGGAATTACAATTATTTCAAATGATTTCATATGAATCAATTTCACCTGGAGGAATCAATTCCAAGTATTACTTTCCGTTACTAGCATCCGTGAAACTAGCGAGGTTCATTGACCAAATCTAAAAGTGACCACAACTGGTGATGTCATTGGTTAAAAATCATGAATTCCCTTTATAAGGAAGTATTTATAAACAAGATGTTTAAAGAATTAGATGTATCATTTGTGATTTATAAGCTGCAGGAAATTCTTAGTTTGGCACCAAAAAGAAAATTGTGTGAATTATGTAAAGCTGCATATTAGAATTATCCTCAATCAGAATACACATACACTTCCTTTTCAAAGTACTGAAAGTTGTATGACTCCTTCGATATATAAACCAGATACCTAAATTTAGTTTGTAGTAAGGAATTAAAGGATATGGCCCCAAAATGTAACTTATCTACAAATGATTTACCAGGAACACAATAAGATTAACCCGTCTTGTTCATGTTATGATTTTTCATAGAGGGAAGATCTCTGCTACACATACATAAACACTAGATTCCTGACTATATTTGCGCCTTGATTATGGTTTATGACATCTTTAAAGGTAGACTAATGGAGAGATATAGATTATGTTTTAAGTGTTTGTCTAGATCTGTAAATAACTGTTCATGTTTATGTTGGCAAACAAGGGCTACTTTTGTTGCAAATAGTTGATCTTATTATTCTGTTTGAAATGATCTGTTGACAATGTGTGGGTGTTGTTATTCATAGAGCTTAGTTTTGTAATTATTAAAGCCACTTAGGTATAAGACAAACAGATGTTTTGTCCAACCCCTAGTATTTCTTGACACACGGTGCAAGTTTTTAATTTTGGACATAATTTTGGACATAACATAACATGTTTTTCTTGTCAGTTACTTCAAAGCAGAGTCTGTCGAAAAATAAGAACAAAATGCGAATAAACATTTTTTAAGGTCAGGGGAGTTAACATGTTTGTTAAAAATAAACTGGTTTATACCAAATGGGCAAATGCCACAAACACCCAGTTTTGATATGAATATGTTCAAGTAAAAAAACAGTACAAAAAATTCATATTACTATGAACACAATAGTAGATCTACTATTGTACAAAATGTATTTCTCTATCAGGACCATCATTCAGATGAAACTTAACACTGGCATTAACAACACTTATAATGTTTATCTGACTCACGCCAATGTACAGGACAGTCAGATTTAGGAAGAAACACGAAAACCTTGCCACTATCTTACCCTCAACTCCTGAATTAATTTATCCTTCTCGACCAATTTTTGTTCTAGCTCCGTCTGGAAATACAATTAAATAAAATATGACAATTAACATTTTAGAAAGAATCATTTGCGTGTGTGTGTGTGTGTATATTGTTTGTATATTATCCATATAACAATGACAGGCTTTAATCGTATGCTGATCTGTTTATAACGGACGCCCCATGCACAGTGACATATGACACAGATACAAAGACACGCAGTCTGATACCTTTGTATTTTCTAAGCTCTGCTGACAAAAGCCTGCTCTCAGTAACTCAGCCTTTAATATGTCAAGTGACTTCTCTTGTTCTGACAATCTCTGCTGTAGACCACGCTGTAATGTAACGAAGTGATATGATTGGTGATGGTAACATGGCGGTTAGTGATAGTAATACGATCAGTGACAGAAACATGGTCAGAGACGGTAATATAGCTAGCGATGGTAACATGGCGGTTAGTGATAGTAATACGATCAGTGACAGTAACATGGTCAGAGACGGTAATATAGCTAGTGATGGTAACATGGCGGTTAGTGATAGTAATACGATCAGTGACAGTAACATGGTCAGAGACGGTAACATGGCGGTTAGTGATAGTAATGGCCAATGACAGTAACATGGCTAGTGATTGCGACATAGCCAGTGATAGTAACATGGCTAGGCATTGCAACAAAACCAGTATTGGCAACATGGTAAATGATACAGATAGTAAAATGGTCAGTCATGGAAACATGATATGTCTTGTTAAAGGAGAAATCACCAGAGTCAGTTTTTTAAGCAAAAAAAACCCAAATGATATTATGTTTTTGAGATAACACTTTCTCTAAACTGGCCGTGGTAATGACTCCTTTGGTAATGACTCCTTTGGTATTGAAGTTTTGCAAGCACTTGATCCTTAATGAGTTAGAAATTAAAAAAAACTAGGAACAATCAGATCTCCCTGGCAAGATTCTTCACTCACCCAGAACCTCATTTGAGTTGATACTGCAATGATCCATTAATAATCTACACCAGATTATGTTTAATGGTCTAACTACTTGGCGAGAGCTAAGGGTTTTGCTCATTTGCACTCGAGACACAGGCTTAGCTCACCTTGATTCCTTGAAGCTGCATACATTCCGTTCGCGCTGTTGACAATTGTTGGCGGACATCTTGTAGGATATCTTCAGTTTGTTGTAGCCGGCTACGTAACAATATCACTGCTTCCGCAGAATTAGCTGTCTCTACTAGCGCCATCTCTCGACCTTTTTCAGAACCGTTAATGTCCATGTCCTCGGGTGTTTGGCCACTTAATAACTGTAGATACATGTACATACACAGATACAATGTATGTATATAAAATATCAAATACTAACTCACTATTACATATAATTAAATATTAACCTGATATTTTTTACAAACACCCTTCACACACACACATACACACTAATATATAAATACACACATATACAGTAATAAAATACTAACCAGCTGTTGGAGTTGTAAGAGCCTAGACTTAGTCTGATGTACATCTTCCTCCATCAAGCTGTGTTCATCATCTAACACACTTAATACTAACGAACTATCTTCTGTCGATTGGTCACCATGAAGACCTGTAACAACGGAGAAATTTATTATTTTCACTATTACGATTATCGTAATCCTGAACACTGAAATCATCACCTATCTTGATCATCTCTTCATCCTGATCATCCAATTATCATTTCATTGCCAACAGCAATTTCTAAACATTTTGAGCATTACACAACCTTTAGAAGTGGGAGGGCTATTACCTTGTTTGTCTTCCGTGCTGGTCTTATTTGGGACATATGGGTGAGGAGTAATTATATAACAACAACAATAATACTACTTTATATAGCACTTTAATCAACAGCAATTCTGGTAACCGAACCTGTTACTTCTCTCAGAGTGCACTGTATCAGCTACTGAAGACTGCTTTATTTTACTAACAGTTCAGTTTGTAGAGTTAGTAGAGATTTATCATAAGGTTCCAGGCGTAATTGCCAATGTGACTGAACAGAAGTATATGACAATGTGAGTGAGTGAATTGTTTTTGGCATGCCACAACTCGTATGAAAGTTGAAAAAAGAAAGAAAACAACAATGGTTTTATGATTTTAACCAGGAAAATGTTTTAGAAAAGCTTAAAAATTCAATCAATACCAACAAAATACACTACTTCTCTGATCACATTACACATCTAGTTTTATATTATATAGAAATAAATTTGTACACTCTGTACAATTATTTCTGAATAAATAGAACATCTGAAATTCCCAACAATTAAAAAAAAACTCTGAATATTTACCATCACAAAGCAAGGACAACTCTCATTCATAAAATTACTAACAGAACAACATTTTTAGGATGAGTCAGTTGAGTGATTATTTTGTTTAGATTTCATACACTGGATTTAATTCCAGTCTAATTGATGGGAGAAACATCTAATACAGACAAACATCATGATTTGATTTCACTACCAGGATGTCTGCAAAACAGTGCACCCATAATAGCTATTCCATGAAGTGTAATAAATAATATTAGTTATATTCCGAACTGATCCAGGAGCAATCATTATGCAATCACCTGGATGGAAATCCTGAGATTGGCTTTTAGTCAAGGCACCAAACTCTAGTCTACGAGGTGTGGCTCCATGCGGTGATCCAGTATTGGAACATGTATAATGACTGAGATCAGATGGACTGCTGCTGGCGCCATCGCGTGGTGATCCCTGATGGCTGTGTGTATTTGGAGTAAATTGGTGGTGCTGATTGTAAGCCGCACAAGATCTGAAATTTGGTATGATTTAGTGATTGTAAGTACAGGCTTGAATAAAACTATTATAATTTTGAAATGTAAGTAAAAGGTCAAACAGATCAACACATATGCACACACACACACACACATGCAAACATGCACAGACACATGCGGACAAATACATACTTTTCTAATCTATCCATATGTGGCGGTTTCTGTGGTTTGTGACCAGCGAAGGACATATCACGACGAGCATCAGCTAATGCTACAGATGCTGACTGGAAGATGGAAAGCATGATACCGCAGATATTACATTATGGACATCATCATCATCATATATTTATATTTAGAAATCAAACTACATTATTTAATTATTACAACATACTCAATGGGCTCATAAAATATGACCTGTTAGAAAACTGAGTTAAACCTCAAGATGGCTTGCAAAAGTGGCACAAAATATTCAAATGGCTGTATCCCTCTAAAATGATCTTAATTAATTAATAATTTCCCTTCCCCCTATAGATAGGGAATAACACATCATTATGCAAACAGGTATATTTCTTAACCAAGGATTGATGGTTGATGTTTTACGGCCACTTTTATGCACATGGCAGGCTAAATCGGCCGAGCGACCTCCAAAGGTAATGAAACGAAGTCAAAGACGAAACACCATTCAGATATCTCCACGCCAAGATTCGAACTCAAGTGGTAGTGATCTGTGGTCCAATGCGCTACCAGTTATGACCACGGAGGTGCCTTTCTTAAATATGGTAAACTTAATCTTTTCCTGTAGTCATAATAACAAATATTTGCAGCAATACTAATAAATTAAAGGTTCATCGCTTCTGAAACTAAAATGAATTAACATCACTTCCAATGGGATAGTATCCTACGCCTAGAAATATGAGAGCTACGTTTGATATCTTAACTAGCTCTACGGTGTAAGAATGGAAGTTTGTTGTGTCAGGTGATGTAACAATTGAAGGGCGGAGCTTAGTACCGTAACCAATTATGACATAAACTATTCGTTGTACAGTGACAATCAATAGGAGTTAAAAGACTTGTTGATATACACACCGATTTATAATCGATGTCCACTTCACTGTATTTACATCTGGGACTTAGGACATTATTTGCTGGTGAACTATTCGTCTTGTAGTTAGGCAGTAGAGTACAGATATCACAGTACAGAAAATATGTTTGCACGTACACCTCGGGCTTATGATATTATTTGCCTGAGAACTATTTATCTTATATTTAGCTAGAACAATATAGATATCATGGTACAGAAAAGTTTCTTTACAAAATATATGAAGGCATGAAAATGGCATTTCATAAATAGACTATTAAATTAATCACAATGACAACAACAATAATAAAAACAACAGTTACAATAATAATAATAATTCAGACTTTTAACCTTTTTCCCCTGATTGATTATTATTGAGATCTTACCTGTGCTATACCAACCATTGATGTAATACCTTTGGTAGGTGTGCCATGTGATGACTGCTTGACACTGTTAGGTTTATAATGAGCAGCCAAAGCTAATATCAGACGCATGATGGCTTTCATATTACCATCCAAAATGTCTGAAAATGTAAACATTAAACATCATATTGTTTGTCATCAATTGTCTGTGTTGTAGAGTTTATTGAGGATGATGAGAACAAGAGGTGATGATAACAGTGATGATGTAGGTAATGTTAATGGTGGTATCAGACATGGGGTCAATTCAATTCCGGAATCAGAATTGATTATTTAAAAAAAAGGACTCTGAATTGATAAATTTGGAATTGAAGTTTGCTACAAAATAAAATTAATTAATTAATTTGTTAATTAATTTTTTAATTCAGAAATATTTCTTCCATGATATTCCTACTTGGAATATAAACTACTCGGATTTTTAGGGATGTCTACAACAGTAATATAATTACTGTATGGAGACATTTGTTGTCATGGTTACTGATTAGTTTGTTTAGTTTCTGCACCAGTCACTTCTAGGACATATAGCTGAGAGGCACCTCCCTATGGTAACATCCCATATGGATGTTTGCGGTACAATACTCTAATCGATGTGCTATCGGAGCATTCTATGTTTTCAAATTTACAATCTGGAAATTGACACCAAATTGACAAGTCTGGGATAGTGATGATGTTAACGAAAGTGGTAATGATGATGATGATGATGCTTGGGTTATCTTTACTAGTGCCATCCCCAGCAGCATACAAGAAAAAGACCATGATACCAAAGAGATAACAGTATCAACAGTAAATCTGACTGCCATAACTGTGAGTTGAACAATTTATGTCAGAAATAGAAACTAACTTTGTGGGTAGACTCCAACAGTGATGACCAGTAAAATTGGGCTCCCATTTTCATTTGCTGTTGAGTGGTATGTGACACACAACAACCATTCAGAGAAATTAACAAAATACTTTCTACAACTGGCAGGCTACGATGTTAAATTCTAATATATCAGCATTTTATAAGATAAATCAACACAAACAAGCGATGCAAGATCACCGACCTTTGGCTGACATTTGGTGCATTTTGATTCGCCGCTCCATCATAAAGTTAATGACTTCTTGTATGTTGGTGAGTTTCTCCATCGTATTTGATGGCACCCTGTATGTCCCTTCTAAAGTCTGTCCAGCTGAGATAAAGAAAAAAAATTGGGTCAATAATAAGTACGCTTATCATTAATCATAATATAAATACAGCTGTAAATGTAACATATGCAAACTTTTACATAAATAATCTTAAAACTCAGGTAACTGAAACTAATCAATTAAAATCTAGTTTATTTATACATATGGGCCAAGCATTTGATAATCTATTCCAATTAATAATATTGGCTAATTACAAATTTTAATTATAAAATTATACAATACAGAAATTTTGTCTCTACAAGGAATACAATTGCAGTAGAAAATTATCCAGACATCAGTTTGCCATTGTCCATTGTGGACGCCTGCTTGCCAGGTAGTACAAAATATTACTTCTGGCCAGTACAACTCCTGGGATCATTGGCAAATCTCAGAAAGAAGTCATTCAATGAAACCAGAATTAATTGTTACATGTATTTCTCAAAACAGTTTGTTTATGTCACAAAAAAGATCACTGCCAGATTATTGTGGTAACATTCTAGATCACAGGGAACTAATTTTTTACTGATTGTTCCATGTCACTAAAAACATTGGATGGGTGGCTTATTTGTCACTGGGTCATATCTGGCTTACAATTTTGTCAAAATATTAAGAGAAGTAGAGTTAGAAAATGGCATTTGTGTTTTCATTCATATTATATTCATTGAACTGTTGATAAATAGCAAATGGTCTGACCAGATCAGTACTGATCATTCTAAATTTAAAAATACATTAATCAAGACACATTTTAACCTTTAAAAACAGGAGCCTGAAAAGCAAAAGATGATTAAATTTTGGCAGACTAAACAATAATTTTTACCCTAACAGTGATAGTGGAGATATATGCACGTTTACTACAAAGAAAACCTGCCTGGGAAAATATAAACACCAAAACAAAATCTGGCAACATTTGTCAAAACTCTAAAAAATGGAATCTGTGAAATAAATCATTTGCTTCTAGTTCTATGCTTGAAGTAAGGATGTATGTCCTGATACCTTACACAGCAATTCCCAAGAAGAAAAGTTGCCCATATATCTTGTACAGAATGTTTCAAATCAGACCATAAATGACTACGGTATCAGAAATTTGTATGGCAATATTATCAAACACCGCTGAATGTGCAGTTTTCATGTTATGCAACATGTACTAAATAAACTGCTGACATAAAAATCAAGCTTAATTTTAGGCTTGATGCTTATACCAGCAGTTTATTAAATACATGTTACATAACACCAAACCTAATCTTGAGGATGGTGATAAAATGACTGACTTTAAGTATGCTTTTAAAGCCACATTTTGGCAAAAACAACAACAAAAATTAGCCTTAATACACACACACACACAACATAAACCATGACATAATTATAGTGTTACCCATTTGACATGATACATTCCACAATTAATGATGACCTACTGACCTATAATACTGATGAGGTCAATCAGTGCTACACCATCTTGCATGTCACATTTGAGATCATCTATTACTCGAGTTCCTGGTTTCTTCTTCAGCTGAGAGTTCATCCAGTTCACATAGGCCTTAATCTGCGCCTGAAAATACACATCGCAGAAATCTTGCTTAAATTCTTTTCGGGGTAATTTGTGAGCCTGTTTTTAATAAATAATAATTCTTTTGAAATAAATCAGATTAAAAAATATAAAATGATTTTCAGTGAAATATTGGATAAACATATTATTCAAAACCAGGTATGCATTATAGTTTTTCATTATATTAACTATTTTTTGCTATATTTTAACTATTTTTATACATCAATAGTTCGGAACATCTATTTTATTGTCACATTTTTTTCCATTCAAAGGGCCCAGTACCTAATTACATTTGATATGGGTATGTGACTATGGTTCACTTTGAATCGCACTCTAGAAACCTCAGCTGCTGGAAGGTGTTGTCAATTAAGCGGTATCTCTCTGGATGCAATACCCAAACAGTTTGGATATTTTAACTTGTATTTTGATATATGCATTTGTATATAAATTTATCAAAGCATATATAATGTAGATAAAACATTAAAGAAATATATTTTCACCGTAAAGCATATATTTCAGGTCTAAATATTTAGCTAATGTTAAGTATTTTTACTCATCAATGCAGAACATACACAGCTTGGCCAGTATTTTTTTCAGAACGTGGTGTTATAGCATATACACTGACAATTTTCATGGACAATTTTCTTTACATTTTGACTCCATACAATGCAGGATTAATTTTGTTTACTTTTACATAATATGGCAAAAAAAGACGTTATTAAGTGTAAAAAGCTGTGAGAATATAAAAAAGTCTGAATAATGTATAAACATTAACACAAATTGTATTACTGATCAGAAATCAACATTTGTAATGTATGTACAGTAGTATGGGAAGTAAGAACGCTGCTTTGACTAATTGGAAATGAAGTCACAAACATCACAATTTGGGATAAATGAGCTCACTAACATAATTACAACAGGTGTCAGTTTGAGGCGAGGGATCACTACATTATCAGACCAGAGAATTAGCAATTAAGCTCATAAGTTATAGTCATACAGATAAAGTCAGTGGGTATTACCTAGAACTGATGATATTGGATTTAGTGGGGCAATTACATCCAATTGTGATTTGGTGCTTGGGTAAAATTACCAATTGCTATATTAGGTTTTGTGAGTTTTACATCCAATTGTGATTTGGTGCTTGGGTAAAATTATCACTTGCTATACTAGGTTTTGTTAGTTTTCTGTATCAATTAAATACACACACACATATTCAACTGGCCAATGTATCATACATTCTGTAGTTTACAGTACGTTTATAGAAAAGGAAGATTATACAATTCTGTATAAAAAAACTGTAAAATACCCCATTTTATATGAGGTTAAATAGCTTTTAACAAACACCAACTGATGACCAGTCGTTCCTCAGATAATCATTTATCTAAATGGGACAAGGATTTCTCTCTTTCTCTCTCTTCTAAGTTCTATTCCAAAATATTCAATATTAAATGCTACAAAAACATAGTATAGCAATTAGCATAGTGTATCAAGGTATAACCGTGGTGTTATCTATGTGGCTGCCGAGAGTAGCATAACACACACAGACACACACACACACACAGAGAGAGCAGATATGTCCACAGTATCATTATTAGAGCATTGCATGACTAATCTCAATATTAATCACCAAACAGAGTCACAAATTGGCAAACTAAATTGTTGGCTGGTCAAGATAGATAATCGCCTATAGATCTAAAAAAAAAAACAATTCATTTTACTTGTCACTGAAAACACTCAGCCAACAACACGGCTGGTGGTAAAACACAATCACACAGCCACCCAATATATATATATATATATATATAACAGGCATGTCATTATAAGCCGGCACCCGGCGAATTTCTCCGGCTATTCCATTGCCGTGCGGGCTACTCTGGGTCGAGGGAAATTACACCTCCTTGGTTTAAGATCGGCCTGAGGCCTCGCTAAATATGTTCTCCTACTACTCTTGTTCAGTCTCCTCCAACTCTAAAACTAAATGAACAGCCTATATATATATATATATATATATATTATAGTCATAATACTGCCTAAAGAACACTGGAATTATTTTAAAATATAAACCAAAAATTTAATTTTAATATCTCATGTCAACATGACTCAGTGATAGGAGTGGAATGTACATTGTTCAAATCCACCGAGTGTGTAGTAACCTTCCACACAGCCAATGAATGACATAGTGTAAGTCTGAAGTTAATGACTAGAACTTGTGATATGACTGTGCACGGTCATTTTATGCGTTCGATAATCGGTGATAATTTTTACTAGTCTATGGAGTGTCCCTGGTCCATGGGAGAACCACGGAATTCAAACATTTAAAGGTAATAAATCAAGACATTTAATAGATATTTAATCATTGTATGATCGATTATTGAATTTTTTGTTTATGATACAGCCTCCTCCTCACCCCTTCTAGCTGTCTGATCCACTCACGTTTATTTAAATTTAACTGACATGAGCTATCAAGACTATGTACTGGACTACTGGTACTATTTTTCTTCTGTAATGAAAGCTTTCTTCTACAATCATAATATTTATTTGTTTGTTGTTTTCAAGGTTTCCAGGATGTGTGGCAACCCTGCACGAGCATTAATTTGTAGACAGTTAAAAGGCTACGTGCTGTGATTTTTACCCATTAAAAAATCCAAACCACAATGATCACAAGATAAAGTGGCTTGTACTGTAAACACATAGAATCTGTCAAAATTGAGCACACCAGGAGTTAACAATGATGTCAACACATTTAAGAACCTTATGCCATTTTCCCATACGTATTAAGTATTTATATCTGTTTTAGAAGATCAATTAAAATAGCCGATTAGTGTTTCCATTGTTCACTATAATAAACCTATCAGGTGTCACCTAGACAGTGACACATCTATCAATATGACAATGGTGTGGAAACAACAGGTCATATTTATTTGACAAGCTCAAAAAATTGACAAACATTAAAACTGAGTGACTGAACAATGCTGATGTATGAAAAACAACAAAAATCAGAGATAGTTGGTGGATTCAAATCCAAACTGTACACGTTAACTACAGTTTACCATTCTACAGAACCCAAAACCACCCTGAAACGCCCTCCCCCCTCCTCCCAATTCAGACTACCAGAAATCGAACAATCTCATCAACTCTTTAGCAACATATGGAATAAATATCAGCTGATTCACTGTAGACTTACACTGGACTCCAGTATAAGTCCACAATTTATGGCAACAGTCTGGTGACTGGACTGCTGCCATATAAATCTGTTGGCATCTACCTAGTATGTAGATTTTTGGTTCAATAATCACCGACACTGCACTGACTCATTCCTATAATAATAGTAAATACCAATAATAATTATCATGATCTATATAACGTCCTATTCAACTGATGCTATTTGTTCTGAGGTACTTCTCATTGGAAAAAAAAACCTCCTGCAAATTGTGTTATCTCTGATATTCATAATACAACACAATGGATTAATAATACAGCGGAATGGCATACAAACTTAACAAAGAGCTAATTATAAACAAGACCATTATATTTGTCAGTTTAAAAAACCCCAAACAATGAGTATTTTTTTTATACTGGGGTTACTCTTAACACTTTTTATGCTTTGCCATTTGAATAATGCTTCAAAATTTTTATCATATTATGTACAGCGTAATCTCCCCCAGAGCCTTTTATGGCCTATACTTCAATCCTGTATAGTAATAGTATGCTTCTTTTTGTGTTATAAATCTTTGAATCAGACAAAGACGAAGATCATATCGTGGAATGATTCAGCAATCAAACATACACATCATTTATTCTATGTATCTGTTTACATTTTACATCTCCCCATTGTCTTTGCAATGTTCCATTTTTGTCATGATTCGTTGTTAAGCTACTCTGTTATGTTTATAATTCCAAAAGTCACCATGTCCCCCCCCCGCCTCACCATAATAATGTATATTTAATAAAGTGCCCTTACTAGCAGGAGCCATTCAAAGGGAAAATCTATAAAAATCAATAAGATATTTGAACAATAAATAATAATCATTACTTATCAGTGAAAACAACCTTGTTTCAAGAGCGACACATTTCTAATACCCACCGGCAACCTGTTCCACAAAGTGGGGGCTGCAACACTAAATCAGTAAATGAACAATTGCCATATGACTTGAGCCGAGACAGGGCTCAACTGCAATAGTATCTGACTGGATGATCCTAGTTTTCGGGCTGACTTTCTAATAGTAATAGGCACCAGTTTACAGAGGTATTCAGGTACCACGTCAGTGATAGATTTATAAGTTGTTAATTAAATAAATGAAATAGCTACACATAGCCAATGTAGTTTTTGAAGAATTGGGGATGATATGATCATATTTTTAAGTATTTGTCACTATGCGAGCGGCACTATTCTGAATTAGCTGAAGGTCTCTAATGTGATATAATAAATCTGATATCCGATATAACACCGAGTTATATTGGTCTAAATGAGATGTACCGGTAACCAAGGCATGTACAACAGTAACAAGGATGCGTCTTCGCATACACACAAAAAAAATGAATGGGAGAAAATACTGCAATAAACAAAATTGGAAAAGAACATAAATCCACTGTAAGTGCATTGGCATTACATAACAAGTTGAAGTAGTGCCGTTAAATAAAGAAGCCATGTCAAAACAGATCCCAATGAGTCAGTTCCTTGCCAACATACCAGTAGGTGATGTCTCTTTTTTACTTGTTCCTTGCCATCATAAGTAATGTCTCCATTTTACTAGCTACTTATGTCAGATATTAATGTTAATTTCACAAGTGTTGCCATTTAAAAAAATAAAAGCCAATTCTTTATATCAGTTATTAATGTTAATTTCACAAGTGTTGCCATTTTTTAACTAAAAGCCGATTCTTTCTCAGATTACAAATGCCACAACCTAACTTCCATCTAGTAATTTCCCAGCCACGAAACAGATAAAGCAGCATCACAGGAAAACACTGAATAGTTTGTTAGGGATCAACCTCTAAGGAGCAGATCTAGAGATATACTCATTCAAAAATCAACGTATGTGCTATTAAAGTAGTAGGCTTAAAGTTAAACCACAAAATTATTCTCCCCCATTTTGGGAAGAAATGGAAGAAACTCAAAAATGGTACAAAATCATCATCTAAATTTAGATTTGCCATTTTGTTATTTTTGACAGGTATTAATATGTTTCATGCTATACATTTAAAAATTATAATAGGATATAGTCCTAATATCTGTTGGTTTGCAACAAATCTTTTGGGACAAATGGAAGAAACTAAAATTGATTAGTTTTGAATTGCAGTTATTATTGAGGATGATGCTTACAATTCAACATTGCTATGCATACTAAAATAAGGAACAGACTTGGGGCAATGAGAAGACAGCTAAGTTAGTGTTCTGATAGCATGTATTGAGAAATATATATCTGAGAATAAGTGATGAACCAGATATACTAGCTACCTTATAAATACATCATCTTATTTCCAACTGGCAATTAGTTAGAAGCCATCTCGTCATGGTTTCATGTGCAATTGGAAAATAGTTAGAAGGCACCAGTGACCTTGTTGTGGCTTCTTTGTGCACAAAGATCAATAAAACTCTGATAAACATTTAAAAGACACTTATAAAAAATTAAGAGTGGGGAATTGTCATTATCAACTGGGGAATCGTCTAAGTGGGGAACTGTCCTGGATTCGATAAGTTAGGATGGCCAATATTATTTTATAAGACGGTAACCAGCATCTGGTCCTAACAATTATACTACGAGGAAATGAACCACAAGTCAGTTGTGTGAACATCAAGGCACATGTAACTGGGATAATGGAAGATTAACAAGTGCTAAGCTTGATTGCTGAAACTACAGTTATTCATACTTTAAACAAATTATTGTCATGCTGTAAATGAATTAAATATGGTATTAACTAACACTACACAACCTGTTACTATACCGTGACAATGACCTGTACTTTAGTACAAACACATTTGCCGGTCAAAGTGAAGATAAAAAAAGGAAGTGTGAATTTGTTATTCACTTCCAGCCTTACAGAACAGGGCGCCTCCGTGGCCTAGCCGGTAGCGTGCTGGACCACAGATCACTACCACCCGTGTTAGAATCCCGACGTGGGCATATCTGAAGGTTGTTTCGTCTTTCATTTCGCCTCATTACCTTTGGAAGTCACTCGGCCCATTTAGCCTACCTTGTGCACAAAAGTGGCCGTAAAACACCAATCATCAATCAATCCAGCCTTACAGAGCTGCACTAGTTAGCCATAAACTGTAAAACTTGATAAATCAGTGACTGTAGTACAACAACCTCCTCGTGTAGAAATCAATAAATGAAATCTGCTTAGTATATATATATATATATATAAGGTAGAAAACAAGCACCCACACACAAATTGGATGGGTGATTGCTTTATGATTTTTTCCCCTAACTGGTCTGTACTGGTGACTGCTTATCTAAGGTTATCTTACAATAATTATTTTTCATGTTGGCCACGGTTATCGGTTTGATGCTTCATTGACAATGTAGATGCATTGTGACATATGCCATTTGATATAAATCATAATAAAAAACATGTACTTTTATGTTCTCAAACTATATATATAGCATGCTGAATCAGGTGCTAAAATTGTGGCTCATTCAGCATGCCGAAATAGCATGCCATCACAGAAACAAAAATATTTAACAACAACAACAATCATGCAGATGGCATTGAGCCATTATTTGAAGAAAAAACTTCAAATATTCAGACACAGAACCAAAAAAAACATGATTGTTATAAACAGTGCTGTTTGATGTGGACTGGAGCTCTGGGAGGCACTGGTGTGCCTGGGCTGGTGCTCTGAAATTTCTGTTTTGTACCCTGTATATATACAGGGTTAGAACTAATAGAAGCTAATTAGAATCCACTGCTACTCCAGTCCTGACCATACTGAATAAAGTTTAACAAACATACAGTTTATTTCATACTGTGAAGTTGGATGGTGTTGTAGCATTATAAATGCAATTAAAAGTCTATTTTTAAGAAAACAAATTACAAATGATTGGTAGATGATCCCAAAAGAGCATCTGGTTTCCACTGCTGAAGCCTGGAGGAACCTAAATTGGGGTCAATTTCTCTTTCCATATGAATTCATTGAGAAAAATATCCAGGCTGGGGATAACATGGATGGAATTTTGTGCAATAATGATATGGCTCGCTGTTTCCACTGTCACACAGTTTCCCTCAGCATGCATAACCAATGGCTGGTTAAAAACATCGGGGTATGTTCAGCAGAATGATAACTGAAATGGAATGGCTATATCTGTGCCATAATATGTCACTGCAGACGGTTCATAATTTTAACCTAATAATTGTATTCACCCAAAGGAAGACTCAAATTAAAAATTTACAAGTCCTGTCAATTTTGTATTCACTTCAGTGAAAAGTCGAACATTAATTTTGAACCCTGTGTAAATAACACACACACACACACTATTAGACTTAGGAACCAACTCAAACATACAGATCAGTATTAATTATATATATATATCTGTTTGTAAGACACATTAGTGTATTAGTTTGACTGAATTAACGTCACTTCAAAGGAAATTGGCTAAACTCTTTTGCCAGTAGAGTGGACAACCATCATTTATCATGTAAAAAATAGTCCACAAAAGACATTTGATTTTGTTGTCTGACATATAATAGTCCCTGTCATATCAAAAATGAAGAACTAATTAACTAATAAAAGATTCTGTAACTATTCTCTCATGCCAAATTATAATTATTAACAAAGTCATGTAACTATGTGTGACATACATGTATTGGATTGGTAGTAATCAGAATGAGCCTCATTGTGTATCATAGAATTATATTTCTTAGAAGCAATCATATTTCTTTTTAGGGATTATATCTGTGCTTGCCTTGTGCCACCAAAATGGTATTTTGCTACATAAAGTGTAATATATCAAATACAAGATCATGTCAGCTAGCATGTTGTTATGCACAGATCAAATATAGAAGTGTAATGATTTGATATGAGTATTGTTCACACTTAAGGTCATTATATACAAACTATGGCAAGTCATTGTGATATGACTCTGCCAGTAGTAATGTTTGGACGGTCATTGGGGGTATATTTCTCTGATTATAGCCCATGACAGTTTGGTTTACTTGCCAATAGGTTCTGACAGATATAGTTGTTTGTTGTGTATAAGGCATGAGGTGTTACTTATAGAATAGCATTCTAAGATGTGGAACATATGAATCCAGGTGAAAATCCCCCCCGGTCAAAACCTCCTCGATATATAATCAAATGGTCAAAACCACCTCTTATGT
The DNA here is from genome assembly GCA_025642065.1 of Paralvinella palmiformis. Classification (NCBI taxonomy): domain Eukaryota; kingdom Metazoa; phylum Annelida; class Polychaeta; order Terebellida; family Alvinellidae; genus Paralvinella; species Paralvinella palmiformis. The sequence goes on along the minus strand of JAODUP010000420.1, from coordinate 216,211 downwards.
TTAATCACTGAAGAGATTAATGCAATTGGGAAGACTTAAATAATAGAATAATATATTTACTTTGTTCAACCTCCACAGAGATAGTAATTAACAATATAATGAAAGAATAGTAATTAACAATATAATGAAAGAACTGGGGAGCCTTCAGTGAATCATGAAATAATATAATTGAAGAGCCTGATGGTAATTAGTAATATTTATAAATTGTACGATCATAGCTACTGATTTGATAAATGTAATTGAGAATCCTCCAGTGTAGCTATTCAAATTCCATGATCAATAATTGAACCAAAAGAAGGTACAAGTAGCAAGTGTCACATGGAGTGCTATAAATATGGTTAGGGTCTAGTCTGTTAATCATTCATTCTTATGACAACCATGGAAATTATAGGAAATCACAAGGGCGGTCAAAAGCTTCTACACTCATGATATATGTACACCAAAAAGAACACCTCTAAGTCCAGAGTGCAATGGGAATGCTCCAACAGGGCTTCCTTTTCCTGCAAGGGAGCAGTGACCATGGATATTGAGATCCAGACAGTGATACATATTGTCCCACACACTCATGATCCTCCCATCAGGATGTGCTGATTGCCTCCAACCTTTGCTCCAGAACCCTGGAAGATCATTGGTATTTTATGACCACTTTGGTGCACATGGTAAACTAAATGGGTCGAGTGACCCCCAAAGGTAATGAAGCGAAGTCAAAGATGAAACAACCTTCAGATATGCCCAAGTTGAGATTCAAACACAGGTGATACTGATCTGTGCTCCAAGATGCTACCGCTAGACCAGTGTGGCACCCTCCAGAACTCTGGAATGTCCATGACATCACACTAGTGAATGGATCTCGAACCAACAACGTATATGAAAGCTGGAATAATGCCCACGCCAAACTTATCTGACATGCTCACCCAATGATCTGGCATGCCATAGACAGTCTTCGAAAAGACCAGGCATAGGCATCCACACTGTTACTGCGAGACAACAGAGGTGATCCCTCAGCAAAATGTGTATGCTGTAACACTGTCAAACTACAAACCAAGCTCACGAATTTCTGTGCAGCCCGCTGATTTTATTATAGGGTACTTAGGTCATATTATATAAGATTAAGCTTCATAAATGCACACACTAACTGTTTCTAAAGTAAAACCGATAAAATAATTATTTTAAATTACCAAAAAGCACAATATCTAAACCTTGCTATATCCAATATTTGTCTAGTGGGTAGAATTACCATAATATTTAATGAGATAAGCAAACTGCTAAATGTTATTCATCAGTGCACACTTGGTATATAACACGATGCCATGTAGTTTATCATACCCAAGTCACAGGCCTGTCGTTTCTGACCAATATTAATATATTTAGACTAATATATTGGTATAACATTCCTAAATCATGCGTATGATAAAATATAATTGATAAGTTTAAATAATAAAAAACTATATTGCCATTTATTGGGCAGAGAAACACTTACTTAGTTCATAGAAATAAAATCACATTCAGGTCAAAGATAAATGGAGCGGCCAACACAGAAACAGTGATGAGGCACGGAGTGTGTGAGTTATACGGTATCTGATCAGTCTCGACAAGTTCAATTCAAGAAAAATATAGTAGGTTACTAGGTATACAAATCATTGTCAAATGGTTGACATCATATGAAATGCGAATCATTCCTACCTTTCGAGCCGACTCTTCACTTTCCTGAGACATTATCATTTCAGGAAAATCCCGACTTGTTGCCATGACAACAAATAACCTCCATAAATATCTTACAAGTGAATTCCATCATCCATGCTACCTTGGTAGTTGGTTAAATGTGTGAACATGTATGGCCTATCTCCCAAGTCTAAGAAGTTAAGAACTGCTCAGAGTCACAGTTTGGTGCACGACTGAATGAGGCAAACACTAGGAAATGCATAACCTTACATCATGACAGATTTTACTAAAAAAGGTGAGAATTATGTTGGAATAAAACTATTAGAGTATATCTCCAGACGATTTTTTAAAAATCAGTCTCTGGCACGGACCCCTTCACTCCAACTCCAAGTAGTCTAGAGCTAGACCGTACTCGTCAGAAACGTGAAAAATGAACTGGCGCTAAAATTATAAACCCGTGGGGTCAAATTACTAAGAACTATCCTTCCTCTAATAATATGTAGGCTAATAAGTTTATACTGGATCCGTAAACACAGAAAAATTGTTTATAAATCATTTAATGAACGCAGAATCATTGATAACGATGAGATTCTACCAGATCTCGAGACTAGACGTATCGATTCTAAAACTACTTTATGGTGTAATACGAGGGATTCACTGGCTAACCTGGGATTTATAGATTAATCGCGGATAGACACCGGAACATGAATTTATTATGTTCACACATTTAACCCATACCAAGCGATATTATTATGTTAATTAGAGTAAAGAATGTTTCCCGGCCAAATTTGAATCGGTAAACAGGTGTTCCCACTGTCAATGCTTGACCGGAAGTATACCCTCAAAACTGTTAATTTACTCATGCAGAGCAAAACATAAATACATTCTTGTATTTCGGTTAATGGTTACTAAAATAAGTTGTTACGTTAGTTTTATAATATAACCACAAGTAAAGTATTAATTGCAGACTCTAAAAAAGTTCAGACTGAATACGATTACCAGTTTAACTATTTACTAAATATTCCCCTCTCCCCAAATCATGTAACGACCGAATGCATTTATTAATTCGTCGGAGTTGTCCCTACATAAACTCTAAGCCTAAGCTGCAAAATGTAGACTAAAATTAACTATCGCCGTGCGAATACCAGTTATCTGATATTAAATTTTTAAGATAAGAGTTTATAAGTATAATTAGAAATAATGATTAATGTTTGCTTCAACGAAGTAATGTATATGATTAAGCTTTAGAGGTCTAATGTAAACATTAGACTATACCTTTCTTCTGATGTCTTCGTGTTCATTCGATTTTTTAACTTCAGTCATTTCTGGTAACGTTTTGATGGGACTCCAGCCACCAAAGCCGAAAGGCAACCTGCTTTGATCCCGCTCAATGTCAGAAACACCGAGAGAATGATCCATATCATTTTGTGGATGAAAACACATATTCCCGGAATGGCCGAGAGAAATAACCGATTTAGACAATGGTACACATCTACTCTGCTTACTTTCTTGGACAATAACCTGTTCTGTTGATATGTGAGATCCACTCTTAAGCGTAGGACTATTATCCAGAGGGCCAGTTAATCCGTTAACCAGACGATTATGAGGACTCTCTTTTCCACTACTGGATGCCATTTTAATGATGTTTCCACTAACAGCACGACATCTGTCAGCATAACAATGCAGACTTTGCTTCGCGAATCCTTCTTCAATGGTCATGTGATTTTCCACCTGTATCCAGTATGGATTATCACACCTTTCAGATGGTGAATAACCACTGTCAGACATTTTCTCATAATTTATTTATGGCCATCAGCATGAACTTTGGAAATGTGGCTTCATTTTATCCGCAGTGTTATTCGGTATGTTTGTTGTGTGGTGACGTCTAATATGACTCACCATATTTATGACATAAATATTGTTAATCCTTCCATGAACTATCCGTACTCACTACACGTATTTGCAAAGCAAGTGATGAACAACAAATTCGACAAAATTGGTCGGGATCACAAACATTTATTTGATACAGTCATTATCATTGAAAGCCCACGAACGTGTTGGACGTTTCAAGAGCATTTCGTGTCTTACTCTCGTCTGTGATCAACTCATATGAATGAAATATTTGACTATCGGAGCACAAAAGCAATCCAATAAAACTTATTGATTTTAGGTAGACATGTTCCAGCTAGTCAGTCATTCAATGGCGGTGAAGAATCGTGGGGGTGGTTTCCTTATGCAAATATTGCCACTAACAAAAATGACCGAACCAATAAATTCTAACTTAGTCGCATTCCAGGAGATGTCATCCACGAGTTTGTTTGTTATTAAACATAAGAACTTAATTATTTAATCACAAGCTTGTGATCAATCGAGATATCTTTAGAAAAACTAAACAAATACGCATTTATTGTGTTGGTATCAAATTTTGGCGGGTAACAGGCATTCTCAAAGTGGTCATCCGTGGCCCCGGATCGAGCATTAAGGATTCATCACCGATATAATGTATTAATTTCGTGCTTAGATCTAATGACGTGCGATATTATTAGTTGAAAATATGTTTATATACAAATTTATGTGTTTCCATTGTGATAAATATGTGCGTTCTTTGTAATAAATGCTTTAAGTTAAAGGGAATATATATTGTATATATCTACAGCAGCGACCTCTACAATTCACTTCGGGCATTGCAGAAACCAAGATGGCGCGGTTGAGATTTCCCGGTCGACCAGGTCACAGATTTGGCCGTTTGGGAGTCGGCTACGGTCGAGATGAAGTACAAAATGACGACGATCCGTCAATAAAACTCATAGCTAACATACACCGTGGTCTAAGGTCGTTTAGGGAAATATTCGGCGAATCAGATGAGGTATTATTTAGTTGGTTTGAATTGATGTTGCTTGCAGGTTGCAATCGGCGTAGATTTAGCTGTCAAAATTCTTCGATTTTTCTTGATCGACACTCGATCAATTGAACTTGTCCTCTGCTCTTTAAAGATAAATAACCAAAACACCATTTCCAACAGAATTTATGGCCAACTAAGGTATTAAATTTATCAAACTATTAGATTGCCATAGACTACCCATCGAAACTGACGAAAGCTGTTGACACAAATCCGAAATCTGCTTACTGAGTACTCAAGTTACAGTACACTAACGTTGGAAGCATATATATATGGTGATGCAAGTAGTATCACATTTTATAATCATAAGTAATGACAATTGAAATGTTTATTTGCATTCATTTGCTATAAATGTAAATACACATCCCCCAAAGACATGTAAACCACTTCTGTTGCAATCTGATTCATTTAACTTTTATGGCATAAACTCATAAAGCAGGTATTTTCCTGATACTAGGTTTACAATTCAGCAGATAGGAGATGTCATTAGGCAAAATCCATTTCTAAAATGATTGGTTAGAAAGTATTTCCTTCCCAATCTGAGGAAGCAGATCCCGTTTCAATGTCAGATCAACTGATATTTGGTTGTAAATGTAACTGTTTTATGTTGAAAATACAATGATTAGTTGATTATGTAGTAAATTAAGCCTTTTATACAAATTTTAACCGGGATTAGTCCTGTCCTTCATTAATTACTGCTCTGACATTTTATTCACAGTTGTATGTGGTACAATTCAGTTCAGTTGTTTAGCCTCTATGTTGGTCATACATGGAACATCTGGCTGATGTGTGTCTGCATAGTAAAACAAACACAGGTATGAGCCAGGTTTGAACCCACAATTTGCAGGGTAATGCAATGATCTAATCACTAGTCTATCAGAACATTCATGTGTGTGGCAGATACTCTGAGGTATAGCATTTATATTTTGAGTGCTGATCCAGTTTAATATCATGGTCATGCTTCTGGTGTGTCTGGATTTTGTTAAAAACATGTTATAGTAAACTATTTCTTTTGGGATACAAGTCCAAAAGAAGTATCTAGATATATATAGTTTATATTGATATTATCCTAAAACAAATCTGTAGCCATCAAACTTACACATTTGCATATAAAAATAAACACAGGTTTTCCCCTGTATGGGTAGGAGACCACTTGTGCGCAGCACTTAGCTAAGCAAGCTATCAGTAAATGTCCAGTGTTTTACAGACAGAAAAAGGTTTTATTATTTAGTTGCTTGGATAGGATTTAACTCCTTTCCAAAGTAGATGTTCATTTGTACCCTTAAAATGAATTAGCACTGTGATAGCGGAAGTATGTCCTGTCCTGTAGGATATTATTAGCTCATTGTTCACATCCATCGGCTGTCATCAGTTTTTCATCCCTCGAAATGTATTATCAGTTATATGTTCGAGCAGTTCCCTGTTTAGAAGTTTGTTACTCTGTCAGACTGGAGAGATTGTTCTTATAAGAATTACAGCCCCATCATAGTTCATGTGAAATCAATAATTAAGTTGTATTTATTCTATGAATGTGTTGTACAGTAATGCTTTATTTTCCAAACTGTGATAAACATATATGGCATTAATGTTAACGGGCACCCGGAAAGCAAACAAGTAAGATGTTGAAGTGCATTGAGTGAAGTGGCTTATTACTAGTATACTGTAAACATGGAGTTAGATACACTTACCTAAATTACCTAACTTTTATTAAAATATTACATTCATATGTAGCTATAATGCCATTTATTAGCTTAATCTGATAATGGTTTTATGTGATATTGCTCAGAATTAGAACTATCAGACACTTGGTAGATTTGTGGTATTTAAATTTGTGTTACTATTTATTATTATTAAAGTATTATTCACTATACAATTATAAATTATATTTGACCTAATCTTGTATCCACGCATAAATAGCAATGAGACTGTCTTTTAAAATTTGATTCTGCATTTGTTTTTTACTTTTGAGGTTAAATGGTTTATTAATACATTTGGGCCTTTAATGAACTGTTCAGATCGCAACATCTGACTGTTTGTGTGTGTTTCATAAAGAGTGAGGCAGGATATTTTGATGGAACTATTTTTCTCCTACACCTAGTAGTAAATAGTTTCTGTGTGAACCTCAAATTGAAGATATTTGTAGTATGATGTAACGAATTTTTTTACTCTGTTGCAGGAAGAGTTTTATGGATTCAGTGACCGTGAGGTAGCCAAAGTTGAAAATAAATTACTAAGACTGACGTCAGACCTAGAGCATTTCAAAAACATCATCTTCAAATCATCCGTGGAAGTGCCAGCCAAAAAATGGCACACAAGTTCCGATCAGTTCGGCCAGCGCAGGAAGATGAGAAGTCGGCAGAAGCGATTAATAGAGGGCTTGGTGCAATCGGGCCATGCTCAGCCAATGAGGGAGTCCGTTCTGTCGCGAATGGCCAAAGCAGAGGTGAATGCCTCATCACAGGTCAAATCTTCATCTGTGAGAAGATTGAAAAGCATCAAGATCCGTTTGGGTGAGGAGGGTAGTGAAGCAAGGATTGTTCACACGAGAGGTCGTCCTCCAATTCTTGAAAAGAAAGCATCTTTTGGAAAAATGAAAGTTAAAATTGCTTCTGGACTCTGGAATAAAAAAGGTCAAACATTAGGTAAACGAGTGGTGAAAATGCTAAATTGTGACTCGACTGAGGATGGTGTCAAGTACAGTTCATCATCTGTATCCGAGACACTTCGTAGGGGACGGAGAAGAGAGAAACGAGAAGAAACTGGAGAATCGTCATTTAGAAAGAAGCAAATGGACGTGACAGTTGCCAAACAGATATTGGAGAAGGCTCGCCACAAACGTGGTAGGCCTCGTAAGCAGACAGTTGTTAACATTAAGAGAGGTGTGGGAAGGCCGAGGTTACTGCATGTAAATCAGTCAAATAAAGCATATAAAAAGAACGCTTCATCATCGTGTACAGAAGGTCAGGGCAGGAGAAGGTCAGATGGATCAGTCAAGTCTGAGCTGGTATCTCCTCCAAAGAATCTCCCCAGAAAACAGTTCATAATCCCAGTTAAGAGTACACATAGCTCACGTCAGATAAAACCTAACAAACGCTTTTTGGATGAAGACAGTGGATATAGTACAGTCATCCCGCCAACTAGATCGGAATGTTCTTCCAGTGTGCAAGATGGCAGCAGTGTGCCAAAGTCACAGGCTGGTGTTAGTGGGCACACTTTACCACGAGTGACCTATGTACCTTCGCATGAGGTTAAACCTGGCCTTTTTGAGGAGCCACTGATCATTGAGGGTAAGCGTGAACGGAAGCCTAGTCTAAAGTTACTGCGCAAGCTAACTGATGAGGTGGAAGTGAAGAGATTATCTGAGAGACGGCGATGGGACAGGGAAGAGGGCACCCCGCAGGAGAGGAAGGATGTGTCATCCATGAAAGCGGTGAGACAAAGTGGTAAGGTAATCCTACAGAAGGCGAAACTCTGTCTGAATCAGGCAGCATTAAACCGATCTAAGGCAGCACTAGTCAAGACTCTACGTGCTGAAATGCGAAAGGAGGAAAAGGCACAGCGGCGGCGAAGACGGGAGAAAGAATTGTGTGAGACGAAGGCAGAGGCCAATATCAAGCTGTCACCAGAGTCTGAGCACGAGAACTCAGGTCATTCAGTGCGCTTCCTGCCTCTTGGTAGCAGTGGATTCAAACCAGTTAGTCCATTAAAGTTTAGCAGTTTGAGTAGTAGAGAGACTGCTGTGTTTGGTTTGTCTTCATTACCAGCTGGTAAGTGTTGGCCTTCATTCATTTTAGTTTTGAGTTATTGCGGTCAGTTCAGTCAGTAAATCAAAGTTTTGAGGGAATTTTTTTATGTCCTGCGGGGGTGGATGTTATATACCATAACTAAATGTGTCCTTTTTTTACAGACATTTTACTGTTATTACTAATATTAGGCCATTGTTTTTTGAATACTTGTTTTACAAAGCTGCTGATGACAGCTGAAACCCGCTGTTGGGAAATAAAATTGACTTTTATTCTTTTTATTAATATTTTCGCGTCGACCCACCTGAACACCTTTCAGAAGCGGATTAGGCTACCACACGGCTTAATCCAAGATGGTGACAGGTCAGTTCCACGTCGAAATTATTTCTACAGTAAATCAGTCTTCGTTATTATCTTTTATCACCTTCAATTACCGAATGATCAAAAGGATAATTATACAAGGTGTGAAGATAAATAAACTACTGTAAAAACTTGCGAAACATCTCCACTTAGAAGCTGTATGTGTGTCATATTTAATTGTATAAGGAAATCATAGAAATCACTGCTCCTAATTGAATAATTGAGACAAGTTTGGTTATTAATTTTAACATCAAGGCAATTATGAATAGAAATCAAAGCTTTTGAACTTTTTGCGGACCTTAGGAACAAAATCCAAATTAGACCATCATATGCGGAGGGTGTATGTAATTATAGAAAAAATGGTGTGCATGTCCAGCTGCACCCAAATTAGGTTTTTTGGCCATTTTTCTGATCAACAAGGGGTGCACGCTATACACGAGTGCGTGTTATACACAGGAGATTAATGTAGTTATCATTTAACATTTCCAAGAAACCTTATAAGGAATAAGGTTCTAACTGAGTAATCTACAATTTGAAACAGTGATTTGTTAATATAGATCACAAAGTATACAATATTTCAAATTGGACAGACACTATTGCATAAATGTGTTGAATGATGTCCATTAACTGATTAAGACTAGTAGAATTGACTTATAATTATAATGAATGTTTTTTTTACAGTTATTAACAGTTTTTACAATGTAATGTAAAGGAATAGGTTTTTACAGTAAAACGCCCAACCCTGATTCCAATGATTTTTATATTGGAAACTGTAGTGCACTGACTAAATTTTTAGTTTGATTATCTTATGTGCTCTTCTATAGTACAGCCTCATGTATTACTTAGTCTGTAGTTTTTGGCACTTCAAAAGGAAATTGCCCCAAACTCTTGTATTATTCAAGTGGGCAACCATCCCCTCAAAATGCTTGTTTTCACTCCTTTTATACAGAACATACCTTTTGATGTCTAAATTGAAGAAAAGAAATAACTAACAACCAAATGAAAGTACTCAAAATTATGTTCATCTTATTTTTGCCAAAATAATGATTGAATTGGTTCAAATAAAATTCCGATAATGTCCTGAATGTCTGATGTATTCTCATACCATTGATTGATAAGACTATGCCTAACTTCATATCATACCAAATGTTGGAGTAGCCAAGTAAAGCAGGATTACATTTGATGCAGTCCATGAAATGTAGTAAAAAAATAAAATCCTGGTAGTACATATGCAAAAATAATGTTTATTTACATCCAAACCAAAACATTATAGAATCATAACTTTTGAAACAAAAATCTGTGCAGAGAACTTGTAATATAAAGTTCTCCACAATGATGTCCATCACAATTAGGTTTGTTTGCTGATAAATTACATGAAATATTCTTGGATGACATGCATGTTCATAGAGCTCTACTGTAATACTTGTCACCGGCATTTTCATGCCATTATGTTATCTCATTTTTGTGAGTTTGGTTATGTCCAGAGTTGTTAATCATTATTTTAATTACAATTACTGTAATTAATACTCTAGTATCAGCTGAGAAGTATCTTTTGTTATTAGTGATTAGGGTTCAGCCTCGGAGTGTATGTGATGAGACACGATTAGGCATACATTTAGCTACTAGCTAGATTTTAGCTTTGATCTGCTGTTTTGTATTAGTGTATATGTCTGAACTGTTGATTACGATAGCCTTGTGTGATCTGTCTTGAGAAATGTAACATAAATAATATTAACATGTAATTTACATTGTATCTCATTGAACTGTTGGGAAAATAGCTCAAGCATTTTATATCAATTAATTTTTTTTAAACATATTTGAAACCTAACAGTGTCCAGCATTTTTGAATTGCTTATTTAAAAACAAAAATGGAATTGCAATTAATGAATTTTAATTGACCAAATGGATTTGGCCCAATGGCTAGTATCCAGTGTTATGGAGTACTGGCCTTATGTCTATTTCTTTAAGAAAGTCTGTACCAAGAATTTGAGCACTCACTTTTGTAATTTTGCCTGAGCACTAGATTTTTATCCTTTGTGAATACACATGATTTCAGCCGGTAGAAGCGTTGAATAGCAAATGTTTCTGCGGGATTTTATCCAAAGCTGCTGTTCTTATTCCATTATGGTTTGACAAAAATGTTATGCAATAAATGTTTTAATATTGTGAGCCAGATAAACAAATCCTCACAAAACGTGCAGTTCGGATATCTTCTTAAGTAAGCTTATCACTTCGTCAGTTTCGTGATTTGAACTAGAATGTTTTCAACTGTTTCAGTCCCGAAATTTGCGCTGGAAAGCACAACAGCGTCATTGCCCACATTCCAATCAGCGCAGCAGCAGGGTGGGCGGTCATCCAGTATGGCTAGTCACAAAACTGAACCGAGTCAACACACAGAAGCTAGCACTTCAGGCAGCAAAAAACGACGAGGCCATGCTTGCATTGTCTGCGGTCATCCGAACTACAAGTGTCACACATATCTTGGACAGTATGGGTGTCAGAGTTGTATCAGATTTTTCTACAGAAAAACCGAAAAGCTCATTGGCACTGGACAACAGTTAATATGCTCAAATGGAGGTAAAATGAACCCTTATTGTTTAAGTCATATGAAATGTCTTTTGTTTGTTTTTGCAAATGTGCATATTGTTGAAACATTATATGTGCTTTTATAGACAGAGTTTTTGGTTTAGCATGGCAATAGTTACTTTCAGGGGGATGGGAATTGGCTTTATATATTTTTTTGTTTAGTGATCATCCCTGCCTACAAGCTTTTAGGGTCTAGATTATAATAGAAAGTGGGAATGGTGCATCCAAGTCTAGTAGTACCTGTATTAGGATGTGATCAGATATTGACATAAGAGAATTATTAATACTCGTACATCCAGGTATGGGGTCAAATACATTGAAATTTATTTAAATACAAATACTTTTCCTTTGGTCAAATACATTCATTTGTAACTACTTTTGTATGTATTTCAAATACAAATACCTTTGGATGTATTTCAAATACAAATACTTTTCAGGTGAAAAGAAAAAATTCTTTTTTTTTCCTTTGCTTTTTATTCTGATACACACATTACATAACATCACATCATCAACTAGATTTGTCACATCAATTTATGAATTTTTTGTTGGTTACACCCGAGGAACATAAGATGTTGAAAATTCTTGTAGGAATGTCAGGGCGTATCAGCTGGAATAATGAATGATATATGCTGGAAGGTTAGTCCTTTTATGGGAAAGATGAGATCTGCTCATTGGATTTACTCACAAGATGTTTCATATTATCCTTTGATCCCTTCTAATTATACTACATATAATTATAATTGAGGATAATCTCCCTTTGATTGACAAGGAAGCAATCATAAGTCATTAATGACATTATTAAGATATCATTAATTGCAATTCCCTATGATCACAGAGAGAAGACAATTCCTTCATGGTTGTGTGTGTGTGCAATTCAGTGATCAGGTTATTTCCTGAAACAAATCATGTTGGTGACAAAATATTCAAATCAAAACATGAAATAATTTTAGAAAAGTTTTTTAATGTATTTGAAGATGTATTTGAAAAATCAAATACTTTGTGAGAGTATTTTGAAATACAAATACTTTTCTTTATGGTAAGCTCAAATACATGAAAAAAGTATTTAAATACTTTCAAATACAAATGTATTTGACCCCATTCCTGCATACATCCGTCATTGCCTGAATCCGGGAGCTTAGTAATTTTGATGAATGCAGATATTAATAAATTAAATCATCAAATATTTTAAGTACATGCTGAAGGCAATTCAAAATAATTTTACTTTAGAGAACAGTTTTGTGATATTATTACATCTGGTTATTTAATGTGGCATATATTTGGAGCTTAGGGAGTGCACATAATCTAGGTTGTGAGCGTTCACGTCAGTTCTATTTTTAATAAATATATGAATAATATTATTTTGTGTGATAACTATTTGGTTAACTCTTGTATACTGATTCTCAGAGTTTATTTCCATATGATAAATAAGTGATACTGATAGATGATTATATTTATAGAAAATTGTTTCAGTAAAGCATTAATAAGAATTTAGGTAATGCTTTTTGTTGGCAGACAATTTTCCAGTTAATTTTTTTTTGTCATTTTTAGTGCCCTGAAACCTGTTACATCCTTCAAATGAGAGTATTTGCCATTAACATAATAGGAGTTTATAAATATTGCGTATTTAGTTTTTGTAACATTTAGGGATAGGTTGCTCTAAACTGGTTGATCATTGTCGTAACATCATAATGTTGCAAAATTTTCTGTGCACTTAGTAATTTCAAATTCCTGAATTCCTTGTGATTAAAGAAAAAAAAAGTTTCATAATACAAATTTAAAAAAATTGCTTTTTGAAAATGTCTTTTTAGTTAATATTACATTGAGTTGTGTAATAATATTTTTCTTACTTCATTAATATTTTGATAGCACATTTAATTATATCTTTGTTATTGCAAGGGATTTTAGAACAGTTTTACATCTGATACAATTTTTTTAATTAATAGTATGTATAACAAGTTGTGTCTATGTATTTAAATAGCATGCTGGTATTTTCTTGACTGAGTGATAAAGTTAATATTATATTTTGATTTCAGGTAACTGTGAAATCAATTACAGAGGCCTGCACAAGATGTGTGTTGCTTGTCGTTATCAGCAATGTCACCAGAAGTTTGGCACGCCAAAGAACATGACGCCAATTATCCGGAGGTTGAAACAGAAAGGTCTGAGATGGGATGATTTGGCACAGAGAAAGCGAACACAGGTGGAATCACAACACGATCACCAGACGAGGAAGAGCAGGGATGCTAGTGATGAAACAGAGGATGGATCATTTGACAAGAATAAAGATCTTGAATGTAGTCTGAAGCCCACTATTGGTAAGCCAGCCCTTTGGTCAGTGGCAACTTCCACTGCTACGACAACTCTAGTTAAACGTGTACCGATGATTTTGGACAAAATGGTGCATCCACCTCATAAAGGTTCAATAAGGGTGCCGTGTGGAAGTATTGGCAACAGTGGTGATAGAACTGCTGTGCTGACACCTGGTGGCATGGGTTGTAAGCCAGGTAAGTGAGAGGATTGAAAGGGATATTTTAGCCAAATTCACAGCTGTCAATTAGCAGATTTATTGACAATTAATACTGTTATTAGTGTTGAGTTTGAGTGGGTTTTTTTTTTTTGTGACCAAGCATTTCTTGCTAAAATTGTATTATTGCATCGAGCTAACTGCCTTGGCTTTATACACCCTGCCGCATGGTTTATTGTGTACAGTTGGCTTAACATCAGCTTGGCAATATGAGCCAGTGCTGTTACACATACACACACACACCTAATTTGGGGTGTAGTCATCTTCTGTATATTATACCCGTGCTTCAGTGACCATTTGTGTATACAGATTTATCTTGCAAGGTAAGTCAGTTATTGTTTTCATTGCGTAAGCATTGTATCAGTTATATGCAGCTTAGTTATAGCTTATAGGTCATTTATCTGGGTGCTACGGTAAGATACAACAATAGAAATATAGCTTTAATATTTTTATCAGCTTCGTGTTATCATTATTTCATTGTTCGGATGTACTGTTTTTGTATTGTCAATTTTCAATTTCAGTATGCATCATTTTCTCTCTCTGTGTGTGTGTGTGTGCACGCGCAGAGAGAGGGAGAGTCTTATTTAGCCATTACTTTATTTTATTAATCTTGCAGTATCTAAACAAAGTTTCTACACTATATGTTATTTGTTTATATCTTTTTACTGTCCGATTTCTAACTCATCTGCTGGCTTCATATATTCAAGCATCCTGCCCCGTCTTTGTTGTTGTCTCTTTGGTATTTTAGTGTTCGTGCTGTGTTTTTCCGATAAGAGCTGCTAATTATACACACAATCGTTTCCTACTGACACCCTTCTCGCTGCTTGCCACTAATGATGTTATAAACGCTTCACTCATTCCACAGCTTCCAGCCACGCTGCCACCCCAAACCTTCGCAACCTGCTTGCTACAAAATCCTTCTCTCCCGAAGCCATCAATCATGAGCTCGACTTTGATCTTGCTGCCCTTGATGAGGCAGCGATGACAGCATTCCTTTCTCCCTCTCTGTTAGGCAGTCAGCTAGTCGGTCACGATGAAGAGCACGCTGGTGATGTCGTGGCGGAGATCTCGGTACCAGTTGGTGACATTCTGGAGACCGGATCATCAAACAGGACAGAAGTGCCACAGTCAGAGCTGGAGGTGTCTGATGCTCCTGTGGGACATGTACAAGGTCCGAGGATCAAACACGTGTGCCGCAGGGCTGCTGTGGCCTTGGGAAGACCTGCCACTTTTCCATCGCGGCGAGAACTGACGCTGAGTGCCCTGCCTTTACAGGAGAAGGAACGCCTCCTTGAGGAGGAAAGACCAGGTACTTATTATTAGTGTAATATATAAAGGGGAGGGAGTGTTGTAGTAATGTGTAATATGGACTATGACAGCTTAGATTTTGTTGCATCTGATAGTTTTCTCAATTAAGTGGACCATTAACAAGAACTTTATTTAACCAGGCATCAAACGTGTCTCTCATATCTCTATTCAACTACTGATATATGGCATAGTTCAACATATGTATTAGTATTACACTAAGCAGGCAGAAAGTAGTGTGTTCTTTTCAAACAGAATGATGTCTTTTTTGCATTTTTCAAGTCAAGAAAATAATGTTCTGATACAAAGTGAATAAATCCTGGTTAACAGCCAACAGAGAAGCGTCTTATTATTTTAACATTTGACCATCAGATTAATTAACTGGTTTCCCCTTTAACTAGCATGTTTCTCAAGTATCTCACCCAATTGGATGTTGAAACGCTTAGCTCATTTTAGATTGAAATGTTATTGTTAGTCTCGTATAAATTATGTGCATGCTAACGAAATTACTAAATTAATTTCTAATTTTGCATAATCATCATTGTCTTCCTCATCAAATAATTATGATAAAGAATGTATCATCAATAAGAGCTATTTTGGTGAGCCTCTAAAAGAAAACATGCATAATATATATATAGAGCATGTGTATTTTTGGAACTGTGTTTTCAGTATGATTGAGAGAGGTAATTTTAATAAACATTTGGAAAGTCTGGTTTTTAATCAATCTTTTTGAAGACAAAAAATTATATCTGATGGGTTTTTGTGGTATTAGAAATTGTTATTGACGTTGAGAGTTGTTTAGCATTTGCTGAATAAGTATGATTTTTTCAAGGCAAATTTTGAAGTTGAGATGCTCGTTAATCCTTGTGAATGTAGAATGAGGGACTTTTCCTATTCTGTATTTCACTGCAGGTTTCATATTAAGTTAATATCAAATTGTATGTCCGGATATGATCTAAGCTAAGTGTCTTTACTGGCCACCAGGGCTGGAATACTGGATATACTTGTGTATAAGATGAGATTTTAATCCTTGGAATAATGCATTTTTTCCCTACTTGCCTTATACAAGAGTCAGCACAAAAAAGGCTGTCGGGTCTGCTGAGTGATAATAGGTAAAATTTATTTTATGTTTCAGTTAAATCTACTTGTGCTTCTACTAAGCAGTTCAATTTAATTTGCAATTATCTGTGACAGTTTTGTATTTAATTTTTTTTCATTGGATGTTTTAAAACAGAAAGCTGTGAGTACCAGCAACAATTAACAATTTCAGCATGATTAATGGTCTTTGATGATGTCTTTGGAACTTTAACCGTGGAACTTTAACACACAGAGAGCGGATATCTAATTCTATGTTTCTTTTGCAGATCTTAAAGTTCAGAGGCTGCGGTATCACTTCTAGCTAAAAGGCTTACTGTACAAGTTTTTGCATTTGTCTTTTAGCTTGAAAACAGAGATTAACCAAACTAAATGAAGTTGATGCTCTGAATTTATCAACCCCCGGTGTTGCCGTTCTTACCCCATCATTTCCGTTCAACATATCGGCCATTGTTGTAATTGTTAAATAATGGTTAATTGATTGATCTCGTTCCAGGCAGCCCAGACTCGGACGATCTCTCCCTCGATGAGATTATCCGTCAGGCACGTGATGACCGCGACGACGTGGTGACAATAAAACGAACGCCGAACAAAATCTTCCGATCTTTGATACCACGAGGAGCGGCCAAAGACATCAGCATGATGACCGATTTAGCCAATACGATCGTCACCAAGTATAAGAGAACCATGAGGTGTGGCAAGTGTGCCGCATGTCTGGCACCTAACTGCAGACACTGTATCAGCTGCAGGTAATAACACGTGTTACTCTCAGACCTCTAGTGTATTATTTGTTGATATTGGTGAAGGATTAGTTTTAAGAGTTTTTATGGGTGTTAATTAGAATGTGATAAAAATAGTTTTCACCTTGATTATTTTCATTTTGGGAGATAGAGCTAATAGTGTTGATAAATCTTCAAATTTAACAAGTCCAAGTACCATATATACTTGTGTGTTAGGAATTTGATTTCAATCAATTTGATTAACATTTTATGGGTGCTTCAAAGGAACTTCCCAGGTCACCTCTTTGGTCCAAATGGTAGCCTGTTGGATCACATATCACTACCATCTGAGTTGGAATCTCGGCATGGTTATATCTGAAGGTTGTTTCATCTTTGACTTCGCTTCATTACCTTTGGAGGTAGTCATCAAAATTTATCATGGCTATGATGATATAGTTATCATTGTCAAATGTAGGAGGAAAACATTTTTTAACTTCTTCGTGGCTGATTATGTTTTGGTAAGAATTGTTGCTGTGTTTAAACCTGAATTTTGTTTTTGTTTGTAGAGATATGAAAAAATATGGCGGAAGTGGTACCACAAAGAAGGCTTGTCAGTAAGTAATGCCTTATATTGTTATTGTTCTGTTATTTTAGCACAATGTTTTTGTGGTGATGACAGTTCAACATGGGGGTAGTTCATTATTGCCATGTTAACTAACCAAGTTAGTTCAAAGTCATCAGTGTAGTTCAGGTATCACTATGGCGGCATATATGGGTTATTTAGGCATCAAAAGGATGTTGCAAAAGAGATAGTAACGTCTGGTAATTCTCTCCGAGAAGCCTCACCTCATGGCTATGTCTAATCATATCGGAAAGGACAATCTCTTTGGTTATGTTGTAATCATGATTCTGGTGTGTAATCAGTTAAATGTATTCTGAGTATTTGATTGAGGGTTATCTACAACATAAATTCAGTTTAGGTAAATCAGCAGTATTGCGTCATCCCCTTCATATTACTTATGCAATTTTGTCACAGGAATCGTATCTGCTTGAATCCAATATCACGAGGCTCGAAACGTCACGTCTTTCTCAACCAGAAGAAAAGAAATATGGATGATGACATTGAGGACTATTCACCAGTCAAACACCAACTTTCACCAAGGTCACCAGCTTATTACAACAGAAACTTGGCCTTCGATGGTTCAGTGGCCACGTTGAAGGTGGAGACGAGAACGGGTCGACCTGTAGGTAGGCCGCCGGGCAGGCCGCCGGGTAGGCCGCCTGGTAGGCCACCAAGTCAACAACTGGAGAACAAAGGTCAGAGGATATTGACGAAGTTGAACATCGTTGGAGAACATCACAGAAAGCAGAGGAAGGTAATGATATCTTCCTCAAATTAGCTATATAGATAGAGAGTGCCAGCATGAAGAGTAAGAGATGGTGGGTTTGGTGCTAGGTGTTTCTTTTTTAGTGTGTGTTTGTGTGTGTGTGAATACTGGTTGAATCAAGTACAAAATAGGAATCTGACTGACTTGGGATTTGAACCATCCACATAACATGTTTGTGGGTTTAAAATGGATGATATTTTTGTTCCAATGTATCATTAACCCTGGTTAGCATACCTTTGTGAGGTTTCTGGATTCAGAATATTTGTTTTTGGGGAGTGTTTGTTTCTTAATAAAGTCAATGTTCACCTTTTATAATGGGTATTAAATAGCAGGAGCTTATTTGTCATCCATAAAATGTGTGTGTGTGTTTTTAAAGCCAATTTTGCGAAAGGTATGCTATATAAATGCGATATAAAAATAATAATAATGTTAATAATATTAATGTTTGTAAAATTTGATTATCTATCTACTTCGTAGCGACGTTTGTTGGATGGTAGACCACTCAGACCAAGAAAGAAATGGCCATCTGTCTCACATGATACTCATCTTATCAAGTTAGATTTTAAGGTAAGAACTGTTGTGTATCCTCTTGGGGGAAGACTTTATCAGTAGATTTGGTAGACATTTGTCCACAGGTCTTTAGAAATGAACGACAAAGGGGGATGTTCTGTGTCTTTACTTCTTACGGAACAAAGAGAAAAATATGAAATTATGAGCACGTAACTTGCTAATCTGCTAGGGAAATCATTCCCCTATCCTTATGTGCATGTCCTTTTCAGAAAATATGTGAAATTTAGCTGTCTAACATTACATTTGTTGAGATCAGATCTGATATTTATCTGAACTCAATTGATGCTGTAGATGTAGCAATACATTTGGTATTGCTATAGTTATTGCTGCGTGTTTTGTTCACGTTTATGCTATATCCTGATAAAAACAAATTGATGTTGGTGACTTTGGATCAGCTTTATTTGTGCTACTTTATATTTCAGGAGAACTTTGACATTGACATAGCTTGGCAGCGAGGTGTGGCACTGATGTCATCGGTGCCAATATGTTTGAGAACAGTGTGTTTATTGTGTGGTAGTGCAGGGCAGCATGAGGTAAGGCATATTCAGGTGAATTTGTATTCACACGTTTAGGATTTCAAACAGTAATTTGAACAGGGATTTCCCTTCGGGTTGTAGTTCATTCCATTTATATTCTTTTAGGTACACAATGTTTCGAGTATCTGATAAATAGTTACACGGCACAACCAAATAACTGAAATAAATAAGAAAATTTATCATTAAAAGTCCTCTCAAAGCTAAAACAGTTTGATTGTAAAAATTCTGACATTAATTTAGCTCCGTCTTTCGTTTTTACTACTTTATGAACAATGATGGCAGGGGGTAGTAACTTGTTGTAATTCGTTGTAACATTTTATTGGCATCTATGGGAAGCATATAAATTTAGGCACTTCTATTATTTTAGATACTTCTCTGCTCTTTTAGACTAATCTCTGCTGTACTTAATCAAAGTTATCAGCAAATATAGCATGGCGTTACCAGTTCTTGACAATCTAAGCAGAAATCCAGATTTAAAAGAAATTAAATAATTATTCACAGTTTCATTGTTTGTTATTAATTAGCATACACCCTCAACGACAATATATCAAATTATGATAACTTCTCGAGCTATTTTTAGAAGTGACATTTTCAGATTGTCGTTGTCGAAATTTCAGTATGATAGCCCCCACGAAGAATTGTCAATTATGTTACATTTAAACTGCGACGAATTCGCCAATAGTAGTTTATGTTTATTATGTCTAAGTACAATATTGGATCTTACATTAGGCAATATGATATTTAACACTACAAATAGGCAACACGTCAACATCCACACATGTTCATATAATCTGTTGTCCATTTATGAAGGGATGATGGTCTATTTAGATTATGCAGTTGAAAAAAAAAATGTATCAGAAAAATTAACAAGTAAAGGCTTGAAAAAGCAATGACACAAATATGTTAGTTTGTAGTGTGAATCAAAGAAAACTCAAAACCTGATTTTCAAAATAAGTTCTATGTCTACATTTAAGCTTCGGTAGTTTACAAAAATCGTGGAAGTTGGTTATTATTTATCATTGCTATTTTTAGTAACCTCGTCTCACGTGATTTACCAGTTGCGTCTGGTGAGAATTATTCATATTTTCATCTCTAGCATTAAATTTGGAAAATAATACACATTTCTATAATGTATTCATGGTAGAACATGATCTGCTCTTTTAGAATTGATCTCATACTTACCTTGATTCACAGCATTTTCTGATATTTTCACACAAAAAATAACAACAGCAAACCAAGTAAATAAAAGGGAAATTTCCTGTCAAAACAAGTTAGTATCGCTGTAATTGGCATAAAACGAATTGTCTTGAGAAAAACCTGACGCTCGAGAACAGGTGAGGTCACGATATGAAGATTTATTTTAACTGTTGTCTACTTTTTTTCTTGACTAAGCCAATAGTTATATATAAATATTGTTTACTAATCTCTCTGTGATGGTTTGGATTCTTGTTTTGAGCCCAATTATTGTCCAGATGATTTTTGTCATCACTTGTGGAAACAGAGATCCTATCTTTTGCAGCCAGATCCACTTATCCAGTTTTCTGTTGGTAAACAAGCATATGAATATTGATGTCTATTTTACATCAACTTTTATGCACAAGACTTCCTCTGTTTCTAGTATGTTATCTGGATTAGCTTCTGATCTATTGAGAATTTTAAATGTTTAATTTTTTTTAATGCTGTAAATCATCATTATCCTCGTCGTTATTATAAAAGATTCCATATTACAAATAAATCCACTACACATTATATATGAACACAGAATGTGCCAACATTTGTGCAGTTATTTATGAGTACCTGTGTACCTTGTGATGGTAAATAAAGGTGTATGTGGGGGGGGGTATAATCTGAGTACTGTATAGGTGCAGGAATGTTGGTATCAGCCTGGGAACTAAATGCTGTATCTGGTTCAGGGGGTAATAGCATCTTGTCTGAAACTGCTTTGAGCATCTCACTGGTAAATAAGTGATATATACACTTATACGATGATGATGATGATGATGACAGTCATAATGATACATATCATTGACAATAATAATTATGAACATGATTTCTGTCACCAGATGGTCTATTGTAATGTCTGCTGTGAACCATTCCATAATTTCTGTCTGGAGGAACAAGAAAGGCCACATACAGAAAATCTTGAGAACTGGGTTTGTCGAAGGTGTCAGTCTTGTCATGTGTGTGGCCATCCTAAAAATGTAAGTCCAATATATTTTTAATTAATCATAACAGGTTTACACTGTTATACCCACAATATTAACTGTATTAAGGATCTTTATTGTGTATATTATATATATATATATATCTGTGTGTGTGTTTATATAATTGATTTTTTTCCAGTTGTTAACTTGCCAGAAGTGTCAGGATCTTTATCATCCAATGTGCCTTGGACCAAATTATCCCACAAAACCATCAAGATCACGGCATATATGGGTAAGGTCACATTATATTTAGGCCAAATGCGTATTGATGCGATAATTTATTTTCCTACTTTAATAGATTTCCATTATAATTAAGGTGCCACAAGTTATTTTTTAATGGTGCCCATTTTCAGTGTTATAAAGCCAAAAATAAGTCTATATTATTCAAGGTTTCTTAATAGTAAGTGCTCAAAGTGAAATGTGTTCAAACTGTTTACTTAACCTCCAGTTCTGTTTCATATTTCCAGCTCTGCCCTAAATGTGTGAGGTGTAAAAGTTGTGGTGCCACTACACCAGGTACATCTAAAGATGCTACGTGGATGTATGATTTCTCGTTGTGCCACAACTGTGGCTTACTCAGGGACAAAGGTATCAATTGTGTTCAGTAATCTGATATAAAATTTGATGTTCTGTAGATCTTATTCAAATTGTGTTACAGGATCTGCAACAGGTTTATTGTTATCTTTTGACATCAATCGGGTATGGGATATTGGATCAGTGTTTTGAAATGATTGTGTTTGAATCAGGAACTGGTATTTCGAAGCTTTTCGAAAACATTTATTTGGAGTAACCGTTCCTTAATATATAAGATACTGGATAAAACTTTAATCCTTTTTATTAAAATATTGTCAATCCAACATTGCCTTTGGTAACTTTTCTTTTAAAGAGCAACAATTTGTATTAATTGGTTTTTTTTTAATTAATTTTTATTAATTTATTAAATGTGGTTTGATATCAAAGGCGGAGAAATAAAGGTGAAAATAATTTTTTTTTAAGAAGTTACATTTTGGACAAAGATGGCGAAAGAAAATTAAATATAAACTAGATCTTCTACATCCGATATGGCTGATATTTAACTTACATCCCTGTATCCAATGACTACAATTGCAAAAAGGAAATTAATTTTTAAAAACTTCGGAAACATAACAAATTTAGTTCTGTCTCAGGTGGTTAGATGGGAAGTTCATTTGTTCATCATTGATACAATTATTGTATCATTAAGGTCGTATTATTGTATTCCGATGGACCTCTTTGTTAAATAAGTAGACACTCTTCTGCAGGTTATACAGATAACTAATGCTCTATCTGTACGTCATATAGTTAACTAATATTCTCATTTGTGTGTTATACAATTACAGATCAGACTCGATTAACCAAGATGTCTAGGGTACACTAAATGTCCCAATATTTTCAGATAATGGAATTTTCAAATGAACAAATAATTCACAATTGACTAGTCTAGGCAAATGACTGATGTTTATGGCATTTCTGTCATAAGCAAATTATGAATTGTGTTAGCAAAAAGGTTCTCGCAATATTCATAATTCTTATTTATTTATTACAGCCAGTATGATTCATAACCATTCACACATCAAACTGGCCACACATTTCCCTTTTGTTCATCCACTGATGTGCACATATATCTGCCGTACAGTACATATGTAAAAATATCAGAGACAGTTAAATAGTGCTATCAATCGAACAAATTTAATTGTGAATTGTTTTAATTTAAAGAATGATTTTATGTCCTGCTTTAATGTTGTTCGACAACCTCATGTTCTCATAGCAGGTGTAACTCTGATGGTGTCACTTTGAATTTTTTCGACATACTTATATTTCGGTTAATCAAAATATTGGTTAATAGGGTTGTGGTTAATTGAGTCGTACCTGTAACTGGCAATCTTTAATTTTTTTTTATTCAAGTAACTATTATCCTGTATTTATGTTGCACAAGTAAATAATGCTACATCTGTTTGTTTTTCAGGCAATTACTGTCCCATCTGTCACAGATGTTACACGGATGACGACTGGGATTGTAAAATGGTTCAGTGTGCTGCTTGTAATTGTTGGGTTCATGATAAATGTGAAAACATATCAGGTAAAATACTCATGCATGATTGATTAGATCATTTAAATAATGGAGATAATCATAATCTTGTTTGTTTTTACATAATCAAATATTTCTAAACGTAATTTTTCAGATTGGAACAAAACAAGAGTCTTGTCTGTTGTGCTAACTTAATGACACATGACATTTGTTTATTGAAGATGATGATGATTTGGGCTTTGATTGTGTGTGGCTAGGAATAAATCTTATTTTCCGTATCATGATTTCATTTTAGAATATATTCTATGCAACTGCTGATGATCTAAATTCAGTTAATATTTTAATCTGGTTTGTTGTATCTTGTTTGACTACTGTTCATTCATCCTTTACATTTATGGAACAAGAATTTTGTTCGACGTTAGCAGCCCACTTTCCGAAATTGCTGTTTTACCTTTCGTCTGGTTTGTAAAAAATCAGATCTAGCTGTCAGTAAGTCAGAATCTGTTTTTAGCAGCAGTTTGGTATTTTGAAATGAATAAACTTCTACATATGAAATTTTTTAACAACCATAATCAGCATCTGTTGACTGATGTGTTGCACATGAGCCGTGAAAATGACATTTAAAAATTTCAGATCCATGGCTTTCTGGTAATTTTGTCCCTGATCATATTGAAATTTCTCTGTTTTGGAATCTGTAAATTTGGATTCCTTGATCGAACTATGTTATATCTCAAATGATGGTATTAATATTATATGCTGCAATATGGCAGATATAAAGCATATCAATCCGATTTATTTGACGGTGATGAGTAATGAATTTAAGCAAATACACTATCGGATTATAAACAAGTATAGTTGCATTGGAGACTTACAGATGGTGTTTCAGGCATTGCCAGAACATTACAATAAAATAGAAAAAAGAGCATGATGACACAACCCAAAAGTATAGCATGACAGTTTATTATACACCGGTTAGATACATCTAATACAACATTTATGTAATAAAGCCATATTTTTAACAGTCAGAGTAAATGCCCTTCACATAATTGTATGGTTTAAGGTGTAAATGTTGTATGGTGAGAAGGCAGTATTTCTGTGACCTGTACAAAGATATATCCAAATTAATGAAGATCTACCTGAATTCTGAATTGAGGTATTTGTATAATAGTATTTAACCAATCATCTTGTACTATTAGTTGTTCTATTAATGTAATTCCAACAGATGAGATCTACCAGATACTGTCTTACTTACCCGAGGAAATAGATTTCACCTGCCAGATTTGTTCGAAGGAGCAGCCAGCCCCGTGGCTTAAATCGGTCGAACAAGAGATGCAGTCTGGGTTTAACATCATAATAAGCTCAATTCTGGGAACAAAGAGCTCTTCACTTGTGGAGCCAATACAAGATGAGGTATTTGTCAGTGTAAAGTTTTGTACTTGTGAGTCATTCGGATGAGTAATTCTTTGAATTGTTGGAATGAGTGTGGTTATTCCCTATGGTCACCTGGAAGTGCTATTTAATATACTTTTTTTAATTTGGTAAAGAAAGAATGAACTTAATTCACTTACTTATCAGACTGTTTTAAGTTTTCTTTTATCTGAAAGTTTAGGTTGATAACATTGTAATTTGGTGGAATAAAGCTTAATAATATTGACTTCAACAGTATTACGAGTTATTTGATTTATTTTCTCTTTATCAGTTAGACCTTATTTTTCAATGTTAAGTAATACACCCTGGTCTTCTAAAGTTGACTGTGGGTGTTATAGTTTATGGGTAAGTTTTTGTTGATCTTTAAAGACAATTGTTATTGTAAGGGACGAGGCTGTGTTGTTATTATTATTATTGTTTTTATGTTTTGTTTAGATTCAAGAAGTCAGCAAAAACGAGGCTCAAGCAAAAGGACCCAAAGATACTACAAATATAGCCACTGGTGAAGTTCAGTTGTCATCTGATGAGGATGACACGCCAACCGTTATACAGCAGTTGCCGTGTGACAAGGATGTTACACTAGCTGTCACAGAGCAGTCATCGCATGACGTCAGTGTAACACCCTCTGTTATACAGAAGTCAGCCATTGGAGATACGTACAATAAATCAGAACTAACAGGTAAAGATCAGCCTGCCAGAGATAACACGGATGTACAGAAAGACTCATCGATGGTTGTGGTCTCTGACAGCAAGATATCATCTCATTTGTCGCCGAGGGAGAGAGTTGTCGGTGACAAAGAACCGACCACCGCGAGTCTGTCACCAGACGGTGATAGTCGTTTTGGTAGTCTTGAAGGTCAACATACTGACAAAGTTACATCGGATGACGTTCAGTGTATCAAACTGGCTGGTGATCAGAGAGAACAACCAGTGGATGCATCTGTGGCTGATGTTGATGAGTCAGAAGATGTGCAAGCCAAGATGCCAGATCACATTTCATCTAGCTGTACCCAGAATGATGGGGCCTTATCAAGACATGTTGAGATGATGGAGACAGAGGGAGGCAGACTTTCTGCCATTGTTGGAACTGGCAATGAGGTTCTTGACATCAGAAAAGAAACTCCAGTGAAATCAGCAGAGACCCGAACTAGACAGGAATCGTCTCCAGAAAATTCACCATCCAAGACAATTCCAGATTTTGAAGCACTGAACGTGCTAATTTCCGATGATTCACAACAACCCAAAGTGGATGATGGGAGGAGTCTACGAGTTAAGCATCCGAGAAAGAGGTCGCCCGAATCGGATAGCAGCAGTACGGATAGCGTGCCATCGCCTGACCAGATGTCTGCCACAAATACCGTGTTTCAGGTGATCATGAGACAAAAGGGTGGCGTTGAACCTTCTCTCACAACTCCTGGGACTGTTATACCGGGAACAATACATGAAAAACCTGAGTATCCACGAGAGTTTTATGCCATTAAGAAAAAGGTGCAGGTGAAAGGTTACAAGAAAGTGGTATGTATGCTACATTTTTAACATTTGATCAGTTCCAATGTTACGTCATGTTAGTGACATCTAGTCAGGGTGCCCTCTCACTAGGAATAGATCATGCTTTTACGTTCAGTCAGCTCTTCTAGGGCACTGAATGGCCTAAATTGTGCCGATGTGTCGTTAAACAACATTCATCCATCCATCCATCAATCAGCTCACTGGAACTATGAAAACTTTATCTGTTGTCATGTAATATGTTGATGGAGTTTTCTGTGGAATACAAATACAAAATGGTTCAGAAATTAATGTTCAAGAGAAACCATAATCCGTTTCAGTATAGAGAGCACCCGTGTGACGTCGGAGCATTTTAGTTTTCTCCTTCCTGCCTTCAAATCTGGCTTCCGGTACAGCCATAATGGCGGCCCTCCAGTAATTTGGATTATTTCCCTATATCTATGATATCAGGTATATTTCACGATTATTATTGTGGAATTTTGGTTACTGTTCTAAGCATTACATATTTTTAAAATATTTTCTGATGATGGACTGTCCCTTTAATTTTTATTTGCCAATGCTATACAGATATATAATAATATATCAAGTTATTTTAAGATATTATTTAAGCACTGTCTAAACCTGAAGATCATACTGTAGATCATACTGTATATACTCGCGTATATGATGCGTGTATAAGTCGGGGTGCTTCTGGGAACTCCCTTTTCACTACCCAAAAATCGACTTATACACGAGTATATGGTAACACCACCAATCATAAATACAACAATATGCAACAATTATTTAAGTCAAGTTGTGATAATAATATGTACTAACAAGTTTTCTATATGCATATAAACTAACGAGACAAATGAATGCAAACACAGATAAACTCAAATGAACCATAATAACTTCAAACACGATGAACACACACCAAACTTTGTAAAATCCCAGCCAACAAAATAACTGTATAGACTGCCAAATCAAATTATCCAAAGTGCATAAAATTATGGAAATATATATCAAATAATGCATAAATGCAAAACAGGCAACAACAATGTTTGAACCAACATAAAACTTAAAAGACAAAGATGTCATCAAACAATCATAGGAACAGCTCAATTAAACCAAACTGGAACACAAAATTACTATTAGATCTACCTATACAATTATCTCTAGATCATGAGATTCATAGTCTTTAATAGGTAGAAATTATACTCCAAAATTTAAAATCAGACATTATTATTGAAATATTATTGACTCGTACGGGTAATGACATTTGGTTTGATTTATTTTGTAGACTTTTTGCAATATTTTCAAACACAATCCACTATTAATTAGTGTATTATAAAGCGATAATGTCAAATGATATATATAAACAACATACTAAATAATGATTGATTGTATAATCAATCTATTTACATGTGTATATGACTACACTATTATAAACTTGAATATGTGAGTGAGAGATAATGTAAGATTTTGAAAACGCTGCAATTTTTCTGCAAAAACCATCAGTTCAAAACAAGGGATATATGTATTTAAAAGTGTTAAAGTATTAACTTAAAACTTTCTTAACCGTTTTCCAATGGCCTATTTCGATATTTTCACTAATTTATCAAACAGCTTATCATTATTTGCCAATTCACCCGCGATTGTTGTACCACAAAATAAGCTAAATGTCGACACATCCACACAAGATTTGTATCTATATAATCAGCAGGACCATGACATTCTAAAACAAATGGGATTTGGCATGATATCTTGCGCGAAATGACTGTAACAGGTCCGCACAAAGTGGCATAGATATGTGTTTACAGTGTGTTACAGTGTGTGAACTAAAATTAATTTTTCCACATTATTAAAAAACAGCTCATAATTTATCCATTGATATGACAAACATGCATAAAACACCCTTACTAATCAATGATATTAGGGACTTACATGGTGAGTTTTTAGCATGGTAGCAGATAGACATGCTAATCATCAGTCATTGCAAAGATATTGCATGTGATGTGAACCATTTGTGTGTGTACATGTATGATTTTATGCTGTAAAGATTTCTGAAGCTATTAGTTAACAAACATTAAAATTATTGCCAATTTTTTTAAATGGTAAATAATGGCAAGCAGAGACTAATAGACTTTAAAGTGGTAAATGACAGTTTTTGAGAAGTTTCTTTGTAGAAAACATCAAATCCTAATCTCACTATTTGGCTTTGTCTTTTATAGATGTTTCTGCGCAATATTAAATTGTTTTGTAGATTTAATAAAGTGAATAACTTATACTTTAAGTTTAACTGTAGTATGATGAGAGAACTTTATTATTTTGTAAATTTCTTGTTATGAGCCTTTTTGGGGGATTTTTTTCAGAGTGAATTTGCTGATGACATCGTACGTATTATTCAGTATAATATAAACAGAGAGACGGAACAGCGTGCCTTTATACGGAAGGCAAATATTACTGTACGATCTATCTTCATGAAGGTAAGTAACCTCATCACAGCTGGTAACTAATTACTGAACTATGGTTATTATTTTTTGTCTTGAGCTTTTAGATTTCATCATAGAAAAAAATAGTTTAAGTAATATTTAATAATTAATGGTGTAAAATTGTAAATGAAAAACTGTTTCCCTGTAAGTGGTCTTTGCTCAGCACAATGGAAATAGTTGTGAGGTTTGAAGAATATTGAATATAAGAAAAATTATTTATGGCTACTGTATGCAGTTTCGTCTCCCTGTTACTTAGTCTTATTTAAAATAAATGTCTTGTTTTTCAGCAAATGGAAAGGTGTTTTCCATGGTTTAATGTCAACACTTCCAGACTGTGGTTACACAATCAGAACCTACCAGAGTATGTATTTATATGAACTGTTATCATATTGTTATCAGAGTAAAATGATAATAGATGTTTTATTTCAGTTATTAACAAATAATAATTGTGTCATGTTATTGTGTCTAATTGGCTTAAGGGATGATAGAACCATAGTTTGTAAACTACATGTTTAAAACAGCAATATATCTGCTATACGTTTGTTCACTGGACATCTAAAGGAACTGTGTTAGATTTACCACATATTATATCATATGAAATAAAACCTTGTCAGAAGGCACCACAGAGCAGACTATCTGAGCTGTCTCTGTAACACAGGTGGCTATTTAAGATGGTACCTGATGTGGATGCCTAGGCGGCAGTGAATAGTTTGAGCATTTTTTAAGGAAAGGTGATTACTTAAAGGATGTTGTCATAGAGATAGTTTCTAATCCATGCTATATTCTTATGTTTCCAGAGGTATGCTACCAAATGCTGTCATACCACCATACAGTGATCATACTTACGCGCAGTGGATACAGCGAGAGGAAGGTCCGCTTTCTCCACAACCTTCACCATTCAAGAAACTGAAACCACTCCCAAGAAAAACTACTCTCGGTGATTATTTGTTTAGTATTCTATAATTTTCTTGTCTGTTAATGTTATGTTTCTTGTCTGTTATTTGATGGTCTTAGACTGTGTTGTCTTTGATCAGATATGTTGTTGTCATGATGGTGTATAGTAAATTTTTTTATCTTGACTTTAAATAGCTTATTTTTGAAAAACGTAGTTAATTTAATTGCACCATTGTGCCAGTAAAGTGCAGTTATATTGCTCCTTTATTGATATTATATAATTGAACTATATTTTTGATATTCATCTGCATTTAAATCCATTCAGCATTACTTTATGTATTGCTTCACTGGAAATTATCTTAGAAGTTAATTAAATCAGCCTGTTTAATTTGGTGCTTGTAATTTAATCAGCTAGTTGACCTCTGACCTATAAATAATTTTAGCTTGCGATAAGTTTACCAATAAAATAAACAGTTTAATTTCATATTCGAACAGAGGCTGACTTCCTGTGCTGATAATTATTTGGTGTACACCTTATCACAGCGAAGTGATTTTTTTGTTTTTTATACATATGTGATAGTTTTTAGCCAAAAAGGATAGTTTTTGGTGATGAATTGCACCATTATTTTCCTGTCTGGTTTTACTGTAAAATGGTCCACAATAAAAAGCTTGAATGATTGAAGCTTATGTCCAAAATATGGTCTCTTGTAGATGTGTATTTGATGTGCTCTCTCTCTCTCTCTCTCTGTCTCTGTGTGTGTGTGTGTGTGTGTGGAGATTTAGTTCAGTTTGTTATTTTCATATTACTATTTTTGGTATCTTCTAATGACAGATGATGATTCAAGCTCTATAGCACCATCGGAACTGGAACATGTTGGAGATGACAGACGTAAATGTGCCCTCTGTCATCGACTTGGAGATCAGACTCCTAATGTAAGTTTTATGAAACCAGTTCCTGTACTTTAAAAAATAAACCTTAACAAACCTTATATCATAAAAAATATGATACTGCAAAGACTGATCGGGAATCGTGTATTTTACCCAAAAACCTGTAATGATTGTGACCCCATTTGAGGAATTTTCATCTTGGAAGTGTCTTAATTTTTGTTGTTTGCTGTTAATATTAAATAGCTGTAATTTTTCTCACAGTGTATAAGTGTGAAGTTAAAGACCTCTGTAAAACAGTCAGTGATTCTCCTGTCATTTAAGTTACATCTTTCCATTCTGCTTCTCACACATAAACGCACACACACACACACACACACACACACTGAGTTACAGCATTCCATCTGTCTTGACAAATCACAAGATATTATAGGGTTCTCCCGTAGCACAGTGGTTTGCACTCTTCACTGCAAACATCTAGGTCAGGGTTCATATCAAATTAGGTTACTTGTGTTTGTGGACTGTCTCACTAGGGAGTCATTAGTTGGTGACATGTTTCAGACGTGATCAGTGTTGACACTAGACAAAAAACATCCACTCAAGCACTCATCACAGGTTACTACTGCCTTTAGCTTTATAATCATACTTACCCTCTCTCTATGTAGGAGTGTGGCCGCCTGGTCTATGCCAGCCAAGATGAGTGGGTACACATCAACTGTGCCTTATGGTCGGCAGAAGTCTATGAAGAGGTCGATGGCACACTCCAGCAGGTTGCTAACGCCATCATACGAGGAAAGAAAATGGTAAGATCCTCCTAGACTACTGCTACCCATCAGAACCTATCATAAGATCATCACAGAGTAGAATGATGTAGAGATTTTGAATACCCAAGTCACAAAAATGCTCTTCTCTTAATAATTTGTTTTATAAGATTGTTTTTCAGACAGTTCCTGAATGAACAGTTTGACATTTCTAGCCTGGATGTTGTTTGTATGTTCTCATGTTGATTTTATATGTGGTTTTTTTGTACAACAGAAGTGTGATCACTGCAGCCATAGCGGAGCAACAGTTGGATGCTGTGCAACTGGTTGTCATGCCAACTATCACTTCATCTGTGCTAAACAACGTCGGTGTGCTTTCCAAGATGACAAGAAGGTCTTCTGTCGGATACATGCTTGTTGGGGTGACAGCGAGGTTAGTGATCAGGGGGTTTACGGTAAAACTATGTTACAACCCAATTCTTTTCGTTGCCATTTTCTTTGCCGTACAGTGGAACTTGAATCTGAAATGTTTGCGCCTTGACTGAACCTGGGCTTAAAAATAATTATAGCAGATCTGCCATACTGGAAGTGATGGAAGGTGAACTGGCACAATTGTCTTAGCACTGCATGTTTTTTCCTATTTATATACTGCCCTGAGCATTTCCTGGATAATCCTGATGCAATGAATATTTCTTGTATGTTATCTATAAACATAGAGTGGTTCCGAGAAAGGTTTGAGACAGAGGTCAGTGTGGACGAGATAAATATTTATTTTCATGCATGCACCCCCTCCCCCCACACACTATTTGCCATATATACTTATGTTTAAGGTTTTAATCCTTGAAAATATGTAGTCTTACCTACTTATCCATAAGTGGGAAAATTGGCTATGTATGGAGAGTGTCCTTCGGACCTGCTGAGTGTTAATAGGTATGTTTTTGGTAAAAAAATAAATACCGTTCTTATGATGCTCAATTTAAACTCAAAGTTATGCAGTATGCAAAAGATAATAACAACAACAGAAAAGCAGCCAGAGAGTTTAATATGTGTGTGATTGACAAAGATGTGCTGCTGAATTACAAGAACTGCCCAAGATGAAAGTTTGTCCTGGTCACTACACCCTGTGTGCTGCTGATGGGACTGCCTTTTGTTACTGTGTGCTCATGATCAGAGAGAGGGAGGGAAGGAGAGAGAGTGGGAGAGAGTGTGTGGTTATATTATAATATCATTCAGTGATACAGATTTAGGCACAACTGATATTTCATTACCCTTGGTTTTTTTCAAAGCCTCAGCTGGCTACTACTACTAACATTATGAGTGTGTACACTAAAATAAGCCAAATATTCGATTCTGCTTTTTCTTATATTTAAAGGAATGGTTTCAGAAATTTGGTGTCAAAACATAAACACGATCAAACATGTAAATTAAATAATTCCGTTCAAAGTGCTGGTTAATTGAAAGTTAATGAATGGTTTGTTGGCAGAATTGGACACAGAATTGATGCTCTTGAAATCTGACGTCACTTAATACAACTATTGTGTGTCTAAAGATATGAGTGTGTAGTTGTGATTTTGTTGTTTATAGTATATGGGGGGGGGGGGGTTAGTGCCAAAAGTTGTGTTCTCTGAATTCGTATGCTGCATGTTATGGGTCTCTAAATTGAATCTAAGTGTGCACACACTATCTAAACTGTGCAGCCCTATACGTTTTGAGTGAGTGGCGCCCCCTAAAGTTATTGATAAATTCAGAATATAAACACATTTCTAATTTAAATATTTCACATACGAGAATGTTATTGCTGTGGTACACTCCTGTAGGTTATGGTTTGTATGTTGGTGTTGCAGGAGGTAACAGCCGAGAAGTTTGCTGTATTGAGGAGAACCTGTGTTGAGCCAGATTATACGAGACAGATGAAGAAACAGTGGCAGCGTGGCTTTGACATCAACAGTGTAAACATCCAAGCCGGTAAGTAGACATAATCCTGTGTGGTCAGCGTAAAGTCCTTAGATAATGATTTTCAAAACCATGAAACCAACTACAAATTTCAAAACAGATTGTACTGTTTATAGAATGAGCCTGATCATCATTGTGTATGTTGGAGGTGACCATTGATTTATTTTAAATTTGTTTTTAACTTATAGTATTACTAGATGCCTCCTGGGAATGTGTGTTTTTAATTTTGAAGAAAAAAAACCTATTTACACAGAATTCCTCTTATGACATTCCCTTCAGACTGAAATTTGTGATCCAGAATGAAGACATACAAATGTGAACATCCTTTCAAAGATGTCATTTTTTGCTGATCCTGATAGAGTAGTATTCATATTTGGGGACTGGCTGCCTTCAGATATTCTACTGGGTTTTAAATATTAGCTCAGTTTAAAGAAACAGACAGATGGATGGATGTATATTGCTTAAAGACAGGCATGTGGACAGATAGATAGACACCACTAGGAGGTGTTAGGTGATGGTAACATTTATAACATAATCTTATTGTGTTGGTGTTTTTAGGTTCGATGACAGTGGAGAAGCTGGGATCATTATGTCCTTTGTCCGACTGGAGAAACATCCTTATACCAGTAAACTATAGGTTAGTATAGTTATTTCTTTAGTGAAACTTCGCAGGATTTCTATAGTATTTCAGATTTTACACCAAAATACAAGTTAAAAATATTTTTCTATCCCGAAATGTTTTGACTGTGAATGTTTTGGCTTTAAGATCTCATCGGAGGCCTGTTTTGTCGTTATTGGATAGAGAAAAATGTGTGTTTTCATCTGACATGACCACATATTATGTGCCTTAAATTCAGGTGAATGGATGTGCTCGGATTCTGAGCTGCTACTATACAGGTTTCAAGTTGGATATGTATGGAAATTGGTGGGGGTGGGGTGGTATTGCAATTAGTCTCCAAACACTTGGAAGTACTCTTTCTATGCAAACATGCACAAATATGGGGTTTGTTTAATTATGAATACCTTCAAACAGGAGGATTTATTTGCCTTCAAATATTACAAACATTAAACATGCCAAAATCGTGATAATTTTACACTAAAATTTTTATTTGCTCTTTTATATTTAATAATAAGTAACTATATAAGTGTAAACATACTTTCATCTATTATATAGTATTTTAAAAAAACATCCGATGAAAATCTTGTAGGAACATGAGTAGCCTAAGCCACTAGGGAAGTATCTGATGTTACATTGGATCGCTTTAGGGAATTGCCTTAAACCGGTTGGGGAACATCTTTTAGTAATTTTGAAATGGCTTCATATATGGAAAACATATGGTACAAGTTGGTTAAAAACATATCTTTTGTAAATATTGCCCACTTAAAGAGTTATTATTTTGGATATTTAGTACCCGGTAGTCATTCTTGAAACTTGGACTGATTTCTCATTCGTTTGGAGAGGGTGCTTGCATAAGTGGAAGTTGAAACAGCCACCATGTACTTTATATGAACATGTCATGGGCAGTAAAATCCAAATGTCATGTTTGCGCAGAGACCATTTAGAAAATCTCTGCACAGATTTCAAAAAAATTATACAAATCAAGTCAAGAAGATGAATCCAGGATTTATTTCGATCTTTTAATAGTAAGTAATACAAGAAATAACACAAAGCTAAAGTGATATTAGCCTAGTCTTTGCCTATCACCTTTAAGTGTTTCTTGTTTTAATTATAAATCTCTATGTAATCATTAGCAACGTAGAAGAATATAATAGACAAAGGTGAATAGTTCTGATTCCAGAAGCGGTTTTTGAAAGTGCTTGTTTTCAAAATGCAATCAGAACTAGTAAATTCAGAATCAGAATTGAATCCTCAAAATAAATTGGCATTCATTATTTTTATTTAATAATTTGTCCACTTATTTTGCTATAACTGCCTACTAATAATATCCACCATATCTATATTTGTTTTATGTAATAGTGCCTAATGTACAGATATGTTTTATGTGTTCTTATATATATGTATATGTGTATGCACACACACACAAAAGTGAGCTCTGGTGGCCTAGCGGTTAAGCACCCGGCACTTGGTGCCAACAGTCGCACGTTCGAACCCCGTAAGAGGTCGAAACCTTTCCAGGGATTAATTTCTCGGCTCACTACATCATGGGTGGCTGACCATGTTAAATGGCGCTGCCGTCTCCACTCAATTATTTAAAATAAAGGGGGACGTTAAAAACCCCATGAGGACGTAAAACACTCTGGCAGTGACCACCCTCAGGGTATTTCGGCTCCATCTTTCCGTACTGCTCCCCTGTGAGTGGTGGGGAAGGAGATTTCTCAACCACTCCAACATAGAGGCTGTGCTGATTAAGCGACAGCCTGGGGATTCTCCCCGAACAACAAAACCTCTAAACCATACACACACACACACAAGAACTACATGAATAACATCAATATTTTGCATGTGATTTTTGTATGAAAATTGACAATTTAACATTGTCTATATTAATGTTTGGAATTGCTTGATTAGGAATTAGAATTGATAATGGTGATGTGGAATCTCAATCAAAATTGAACAAATGGAATTAATTGAGATTGACAAACTGGAATTTTCCCCGTTTCTGGTCCTTTTCTTTGATAGGTGAAACATACTCCCTCACATTCACATGCACAATTTAAAACTAGAGCACAATAAAAGTGTACTGGATAAAGTGCAACACTGCAGAACACCAAATAAATTCCTTTGTGACACTTGGGTTTGTGTGCTGTTTCCGTATGAATATATGATCAAATGTCTTAGATGTGACTAGAGCTGCCTGAAGCTGTCATATCAAATCACTCACTGACTTGGAGGTCTACATCATAAGTATACCGAAGTGAAACATCATATGCATCTTGATTAGGACACTATATATATAAAATGATTTTAATAACGTTATGTTTTATTTCAGCATTTCACGTGTATACTGGAGTACTGTTGATGCTCGCCGTCGCTGTGTGTACACATGTCAAGTGATGGAAGTCAAACCCAATAATACTACTGCTGATATCATCATGAAGGATGTAACCATTGTCCATGATAAATCAAATCCTCATTACGATCCGCAGCTAGATGAGATGTACATGAGATCTCTCTTAAACAGTAAAAAACCTACAAATCTCGGCAGCTATCTGTTCAGTTCAGGTGATATTGGTGTTATTGAGGGCCAGTCTCTTCTCTCTAATAACAGGGGTCCTCCCATCAGGTTTGTTAGCAGCACATCATCGTTGACTCAGTCTTGGCCACAGTGTGGCTTAAAGGAATCGATGAATGAATTAGGAAACGAGTGCCTGAGTCAGAGCTGGCCAGTCAAGAAGGCAGCTGGGATGCTCTCACAAGCGAAGATCAATCTCAGCGCTTTGTCATCCACCACACTTAAGCTGCTTAATAAGTCGCAAATTTCAAAGTTTATAGACAAGCCAGCGACACCGTTGGCAGATGGTCAGGATGAAGATGATAATGATCTGAAACTGACCAAAATAGTGGAGAGGCTAAACACGGCTGCTGCTAAGAACAGGAAGAAGTTGAGAACTTCTCTAGATGGCAGCACTGATGGTTCCCATCATTCTAGGGAGGGTCAGTATGATTGATTGTCAGAATTACAACAACAAAAATTTAAATATAAAATTCTTGGATTTAATTAACAGTTATTACTTATTAAACTTATCTTTTCATAAAATGTTATTTTAAGTTGTATTTTGTTTTTGTTTTTTTGTCTGGATTGTGTGCTTGTATATTTCCTTGCAGGCAGCGAAGATAGGACTATCATGACGGCACCTGTAGCTTCAGAAAAGAGGCTTCTGACTCTAGAAAATTTAGCAGAGGAAGCGAAGTCGGCTGTGGGATCAATCAATTCAAGTCCTGAACACCCTGGGTTAATAAGTGCGCTGGCTGAACCATCTGTGGCCTCCGATAATAAAGTTGGTAATGTGTCCAATCTGGACGGACATTTTGATGAAGTTGAGTCCTCTTCGGCCAGTGATATGGAAAGTAATCCAATGATGGATTGTAATACCATCACCTACGACTCTGGCTGTAGTGGCTCTGATCCAGATGACGATTTCATCCCCTGTCTTGATGGACCGGTGGACGACAAGAATCCGAGATCGGTGCGCCAGCTAAGAGGTCATACTTCAGGGGGTGCCGTGGCGCCGTTAGATGAAGATGTTGCTGTTGGTGAGGAGGGGACATTCCGATGTCAGAAGTGTAAACGTTTTTATCGGACAAAGGAGAGCTGTAAAAAGCATGCAACTGTCTGTAACTTCGAGGTGAGCACCAGCGAGGAAGAGGAAGATGATGACGACATTGAACACTGCCAGCAAACAACAGGAAAACAAGTGAAAAAAGATTATCCACTGAGAAATCGAAGGTCAGTGGATGTCACCAGGACGGAACTGCCGCCCTTGAAAAAGAGTCGTCTCCGCCTACCAAAAGGCGTTGACCAGGCAGCGAAATCGTGTTCTTTAGGTGTTAGTAGCAAACTTAACATGAACCCCTATGTCAGTTTGTCTCCATGTCAGAATGAGGCTATGAAGTTAAGAGTTGGTCATCAAGATTTGGATGGGCTTAATGCAGCATGTGCTGAAGATAACTCGGTGATTAATCAAAGCGGAATGGATGCTTCTTCAGTGGATTCCAAAGAGCATATTACTAATGATGGTGCTGGCATCAAGGAATCTACTGTTGGACTACATTCAGCTGATGGCAAAGACACTATCGCAGTGATATCCTCAGATAGCAAAACAGATGTCATTCAACGGCAGAACCTGGACAACAACAAGATGTCAAGGACAGATAATATTTGTGAGATGGGTGATGGCAGTGGGCAGCACGTAGCGCCCTCTAGTGAAAGTTCTTCTGTAGTGGCCCCAATGGAATCCACTAATGTAACTGGTTTGCATCCAACTGGATGTGGAGTGAGCAAAGGAATGGGTGTCCATACTGAAGCCGGGGGACGTGATACTCAAGAGACAAAAACGGAGACAAACAGATCTCTGGGTGCATCATCTGAAGTGGAACCTGAACAGAAAAGAACGCTGAAACAGTTCATCTCCAAAGATAATAGCGCTAAGGTTTTGCACCAACTGACAACTGAGGATGAATTGGATGACCATGTGACACCATTGTCACAGGCAGAGCCCACATCATCCTGTGTTACCAGTAATAAAACATCAGAAGCCATCAACCAATCAACTGCCAGCTCAGCTTTCCCCACACTGAAAGTGAGAACATCCAATGTTACTGGTAAAGTGAACTGGAATGTGGCAAACTCTGGAGGCAACATCAGAAAGCCTGGAGTAACAATTGTCCTGAAGGCTGGGAGTGAGCTCGGAGCAAGCAGCGTGGCTACGAAAACCAATCCGGGATCAGCCACTGTAAGAGGTTCTGTTGCAGATGAACCAGGGAATATCGTGGGGTCGAAGGTTTCTGCCAGACAGACGATTGGCCAGATTATAAAACAGAAAACCCCAAGTAGTGTGATGCCCACGAAACAGACTGAACTACGAATATCACCATCGGAAGGTGGTAACATGGCAATTGTTATCAGAGGCGAGAGGGATCGAAAAGATGTGAAGTTAACACCCGGTGTTGGCGCAAAACAAGCTGCAAGACAGGTAAAGGTCGTCACTGTCTCGCCAATGAACATTGAAAAACTGAAAGGTGATGAGAGCATTCCGACTAAATTCAACACAACATTTGCAAGCATCCTGCCCAAATCATCCAACAGTATGATGGTGAAGGGCACCAATAAGGGAGCGATGATCTCACCAAACAAACCAATATTTGCCAGCAGGTCGTCATCGACGCATGGTCCCATTGCACAGGCTGTGGTGCAGCCAATTGTTCAGCAGGCACATAGCATCATACAGAGCCAGGCTGTTCGTGGGCTGGACACTAATTTGGTCCGTGTGCGGCAAGCACAACAGGCAGCTCTGACGGCCGTTGCCTCACCACCGTCACCATACGGTCTCACCAGATCGGTAGTGGCCCCGAGTCCAGAGATTCTACAGCGCCAGCTGATGACCGGAACCGGTCAGATCTTGGGGGCCAGCCAGCAGCACATCACCCAGGTACAGCAAGTGATCGGCGCCAGTCCACAGATCAGCTACATCAGCAATGTCAGCATCAACACCAGTCCTCCAAATCAGAATGTCGCGGGGCTGCTGAACGTCCAACCGAGCTTGGTGCAGCAGATACAGCAGGTGCAACAGATACAACAGGTGCAACAGATTCAGCAGGTGCAGCAGATCAGCCCAGGTGTGGTGACCCAGGTGGCGGCTGGACAGGGCATCATGGCGCCTGGTGGCAGCCCTACATTGATCAACCAGGCCACAAATCAGACGATACTGACCCAGGCCGGCAGTCCGCCGCAGCTTATTTCACAGATAGCCAATCCGACGTTACTTGGCCAGCAGGGCCTAACCAGACTGACTCCGGGTAGCGTGATTACGGGGCAGTCACTGCTTCAGCCACAGGTCCAACAACAGGTAGTTGTCTCCAACCAGGGTGGGGGCCTGCTCAGTTCGGTTGCCATGGCCTCACCAGTTGGCGTCGCTGCACCGGCAGTCACCATGGCAACAAATGGCATCAATCAAGCGGGCATCTTTCACCCCGTCAGTGGTCATGATGCAGCCATGCTTGGGAGCATAACGTCCGGAATTGGCACCGGATTGAGCCAGGGCTATGTGACTGCACAGGGCGTCAGCATAGTGGGCAGCACGGCTGGCGGGATGGCAAGCATTGTTTCAGTGCCACCGCAGCAGTACAGCACGGCCTACTCTCCAAGTTTGGTCAGCACTGGATCTCTGTTGTCTGGTCATCAACAGCTGACGTCATTTAGCCAGCCGACTTCTCTCAGTAACGTCACTGCGCAGCCTCAACGACGTATACTTCACCAGACGCTCCTTCCTAAGACATCACCGATGTTTATGTCGGCAAAACAGAAACACGTGGAGATTATCAAACAGACCGTAGCTGGTTGTAGTGGGGCTAGTGGTAGTGGTAGTGGCAGTGGTGGTGGTGGTGTCAACACAACAGTAGATGGTGTCAGCCGCTCCAGTCAACCATCGACCCTTAGTAGTAAAAAGAGCAACGACACAGTTACCGCAATACTCAGAACGCTACAAGAACAAATCAAACAAGGAGCTGTCCAGTCATTCCAGAACAAGGACGTCACCAATACCAGTCGGTCAGCTAACACGGGAGGGCTAACAAACACAGACCTGCAGAGGTTTTGCGATAAGATCCAGAATGAGGCCGAATGTCTGACGAAGGACGGCCGATCTGTGAAGATAACGGGACGGGTAGACAAGAAGGGAGTTACCAAGTTTACCATCACCACCACCACCACAATCCAGAAGCCAGAACTTGCCAGCAAGCTATCACCTGTCAGCTGCCAGGGGAGCGTCCAACCAAAGTGCGTCATGAACATCGCGTCAAGCACGGCCATCCCGTCGTCACGTTATCAGCAGGGCATGCTGGGAAGGCCGAGCGTTGAGCTGGGTTTGGAGAAGGCCAAGAAGGTTGGTGTGCAAGCGTTGCCCCGTGTGAGCATGCCAAATGTAATGCACCTGCCTGACAAGGTCCTGCATTCGAGCCTGCTGAAGAAAGCGTTGATGATCAAGAAGAGCACTCTGTATGGTCAAGGTCAGAAGAGACGTCGTGATGAGCCGGTGGCACTGAGAAAGATGAAAAGGATGAAATCATTCCATGGTCATCCGCCGGAATTCTTGGCAGATGGTGCCACGTCCAGGACGCAGCTAGTGGGTAATGTTAGGCAAAATATACTGGAGCACAGTGTGGGCTTATTACGGCCGAACTTATCAAAATCTGTCCAAGACAGGATGGCTGCTGGCTTAAGAAGCACAAGACATCTGAATGCGGAAAGACAAACACACAAAGATTTACCTGGTATGTAATATTTAATATGTTCAGTAATAATACCACCAATACATTTAATTTACTGTATTTAAACTTATAATTCTGATGACGTCAATGAGGAACTTTCTTTGATTGCCTCGTAAATGGTCATATTGAAATGAACTTTTTTAATTTACATGTGCGTGCATACAATTGATATAATGCAATAACAGAACATAAATAATGTTAATGGAGATTGACAATACTGTAGACAACCATGTTTGTTGGAGTCTATCTCTCTCACTTACACACATACACACACACACATACACACACACACTGCAAAATGGCTGTGTGTGGAATATTTTACTCTGTTGATGTATGAATGAAAGCTACTAACTCACGTAATATGTATAATGTAATGATGCAAGATACTTGTTTTGTAGAAGTGATGAGGCCTCATGTCTTGGTCCATCCACGTCCCCGTCATCAGAGTCTGCCCGAGGTCTCCGTTGAGGAGGAGATTGAGGAATGTCCTACAGCAACCGCCGAGGAGGATCAACAGGTAGGCAGTAGTACTAGTAGTTGGTGCTATGTTGTGCTGCTTTGAGGCTGACTGGGAAAATGAGTTTAGTTTAGCAGATAGATATAAACATCGCCCAAGAAAGGTTAAAGGGAAGCAAATGTAAGAGGAGACCCGGATTCATGGATAGTGCGCCATAATGAAAGAGAGCTGGACTTCAAACAGTTGAACAACCAGTGGCTGGTGGTGAATTTATG
This sequence comes from Paralvinella palmiformis, assembly GCA_025642065.1. Lineage (NCBI taxonomy): Eukaryota > Metazoa > Annelida > Polychaeta > Terebellida > Alvinellidae > Paralvinella > Paralvinella palmiformis. The sequence continues at coordinate 173,995 of JAODUP010000420.1, read as the reverse complement.
GAGAGATAATGAAGAACATAGTAAGAGTGCAGGGGAGGAACAGGTAATTGGATCTGAGGAAGATGCAGAGGAGACACATGACGAAGAGGAGGAAGATCAGAGAGAGAAGGATGGAATATGAAAATGACAATGAAATGACGGAGGATGAAGTTTTGCAAAGACTGCGAATACTTAAATTTTAACAAACAGATATGACTGCATTATTATGATGGATTACCTGCTGACATAAATAGAGCGTTGAAATTTAAATTAATGATTTTTTCTTCTTTCACCTCAGAAGCCATTTGTATGCTTAAAGTGTTACTGTATTTGAATGGTATTTGTTTAACTTTCATGGAAGTCTGAATTTCGTAACTTTTGCACCACCTCAGTCTAGTGTCGGCACAGCAGTTCTAGTGTTCAAATATTTTACTAGACCTGCAGGTCCAGCGAGGCTACAAGTTAGTTTCACACACTGTGTGTGCACAGCGGATGGTTTTTTGATCTCTTGTTTACATGTATGCTCACAGAATAGACTTTCTTTTATTATGTGTTCACTTGATTTTCACAAACTTGAAAGTGCAAAAGCATTTATGAAAAGTCTTAAAATTTGAGGTACTTCACTGATTATTAACATTCTGTTGATGTCTAATTCATTTTTGATTGCTGTTACCCATACACACAGAAAGTGTCGGTTTTAAACACTAATTAAGCATTTTTGTACAGTAAGATTTCAGTGAAAAGGTTTTGTGGATTCGAATGTATTTTAAAGTAGTAGCTGCATTAGGTCTCCACTGGTTATAAATTATATTGCTCTCTCTCATCATTATAATATATAAAAATCATTGCCAGATACAATGTATCCATCAATTTCAAAACTCGCCATGATTAATTGGCATTTCCAAGTGGTTAAAATCATTTTCTATTAACCATAGGTCGTACCCGATAATGAGGACGTTTCACGTCTGAAGTTTGAAATTAGCGGCGATGATGGTTTCTATGTGCTGGCTGACAGTTTGGATAAAGCTTGGAAGGCCGTCACGGATGCCGTACAAGATGCTCGTGCTAATGCTAGGATGAAGCAAGTGTCCTATGCGAGTAAGTTCTTTTTCTATTCTCTGTGCTTGGGTCATGCTCCATTCACTGAATACTTCAGTCCTTTAACTGATTGAACATCAGCCTTAAAAATATTTGGGAGGCGACCAGATTCGAGTTGTTACTTTCACCTTTGTATGTAAACGAACTGGGACTATTTGATGGCCATATCATGCTATGGGCATTATACATCTGATAATACGATCACTGACATTCAAGTAATAGATGTTTAGAATCAGTGTAACCGTTTATCTGCCATTCGTAAGATTATTAAAACCCACGTTTTAAAATTAGCTTATCAGTTATATCCATTCATAAACATATACTTCAGGGTGGAGCACCTTAAAGCAGCTTCTTTCGATTATAGTACTATATGTTTTATCATAATCTAGTGTAGTGTCATTTGTGATCATCGGATCTGAACTACTATTTTTATATATGTTAACCTCTAGGTTTGACTGGGGCAGCAATGTTTGGTCTAACACACGATGCAGTGCGCTATGTACTCGAGCAGCTTCCTGGAGCAAAATACTGCCACAACCATCGCTTTAAGTACTTCAAGTACGATGTGGATGACGAAGATTCCGTAAGTGGAAATGTCATTTGTTATCTGAACTCTCAAACTTTCTCGTGCGTTTCTGTAACGTAGTGATTGTTTTCAAAAATGTTGTGCTTTGGTTTGGTCATAGAATATATTGTTGATGTTTTTCAGGAACTTGTTTGTTAGCAACGTTTACAAATATTTTTCCTTTAAAGTCATAAAATAAAAACTATTGTACTATGATATGTGAAAATATTTAGCACTGGCTTCTTTATAATATTAAAGTTGGGGGTTCTGTCATAATTTGTCTACATTTTAGCTAGAAGTCTACCTTTTAGTGCCATAAATGCCTGTTACAACTTTTTGATGGGCAGAATTTCCAGAGTTGTCACATGTAGATTTATAAACTTTTACATCAGTTTGAGTAGTATTAGTTTAGAAAATCTACATATCAATTATCAGGCACAGGGCGATTACAGGATTACTGTAATTGGTTTTGAATACAATGATTATGATTACATTATTACTTAATGTAATTGATTATGATGGTGACTACATTTTAAGTAATTACAACTATAATTATGAATACAATGTATATCACACAAATGATAAAGAGATATCTCATCTTTATTCACTCAGCTACATATATAATACCAATATAACTACTAAACACAAACACTGGACATTTATAGAAGTAGATTTTATTGATCTTGTGACGTGATAAATATAAAAACATAATATTGAAGATTATTATTTTTTTAAAAAAAACACGTTCTTAAAAGAAAAGGTTTAAAAAGACTGCGATGCCGCTGTATTATGATAATTTATGTTAATATTTCTGAAACCAATATTCACCATCGAGCAAAGGAGCACGTAATACATTTACCATGAATGCACAGGTATCTGTTGAGATAACTGAGAGTAATACAAACTTGGAGAATCATCAGCATGAACTCAACATTACTTCATCATTATCCCCGGCTTAATCCCTCATGTCACCCAGTCAGTTAAGTCAGTTAATAGTTTGGAAGTGAAATCATTCCACATTGCATATATCATTGATTACAATTGCATCATACAACCAGATGATTGAACCAGTTTAACCCCCTGGCCAGAAAAATACAGTGCATTATTTATATAGCTCAAAATGGTGAACCCTGCTAATTAAACCACCAACTCTCTAGCTGTAATTGCCACCATATGAAGGCTGGTAAATTTAGGGGCGAAAAGTCACAGGAAAAAGTCAGAAAAAATGGGGAAATAGTCTCAAATAGATTTATTCAGTTCAGAAGACAATATTTATTATTATACTTGTTTTATTTATTGTAAAGGAATGTTAAGGTGTTATTTGGTAAAGGTAGATGAAAGATCATGGTTTCATCTTGTGTATGGGTCTGTGACTGGTCATGCTTTGTTGTAATTAAATTTAAAGATAGATAAAAGACTCTAACTGGGTAGGTCATGCTTAGTGATTAGGATCTTCACACAGTCACGTGCTGACATCTGTGACTTAATATCAAGAGTGGCTTCACATCGGCAGCATATAAATTGCCGCAGGTTAAAGTGGGTTTCTTCTTCATCTTTCTATAGAGTCGCATCTCTTAAAATGGTAATTATTCTCAGTAATGGGAGGGGGGGGGTATTAAAATCAAGAAAGATGTGGTGGAAATGACTTATACCATCAAGTAGTGGTTACTACGGTTCTATGATCATTATTTCTTTGAATCTTTTCCTAGTCAAATTTGTTAATTTTTCTGTGACTTCAAATTCTTGGTTATGTTTTCAGTTTTATTCTGCTTGGAAATGTTTGTTATAATGTAGAAACCTTCATTCATTCATTGTTTAGGAACCGGAAGAGAACCCAACTGGAGCGGCACGTCTGGAACCTTACGAATCTCGTAAACCGTACGATGTTTTTTCATTCTTGATGTCGAAACATCGTCAACGGCCTCCCTATACACCATCCAAAGTGAGAGAGGAGGAGACAGTTCTGAAGTCACAGAGGTTTGTAAATAGCCAAAATTTGAGCATTGTTTCTTGTCAGATTCAGCACATATCTTATAATTATATTTAAGACAAACTCATAGAAGATGATCATCTGTTCTTATCTATAATCTGCTTTGTTTATTTTTTGTTGCTATGATACAGGAGAGCTACAAGTCTAGATTTGCCATTAGCAATGAGATTCCGACATTTGCGGGAACATGCCAAAGAAGCCGTAGGAGTTTACAGGTTGGTGGAGTATTGGTGGGGACTTATATTGGATGTATTATTTTACTAATATACTTATAGCATACCTGATGTTAGAATAGTAGTCCATCAAGGAATGTACCCCGACTGAAAATGATTATAATAGTGATATTAATAATGATGATAAAGTTGGTAATCAGTGTTAGGATTATACAACGATGTTAATATAAATATTTGTAATTGTTGTGGACAATAAGAAACATAAACATTAAACATCGGTTGAAGTAGTTGTTACCTCTAGATAATACCTTGGAGTTCTCCTGAACTCAACATTATTCTATTTGGTTAAATTAACCCCCAGTCAGAATAGTAAATTTTGGGAAAAGTGGGAATTCCGCTATATATTTTTACAATATCATATAACGATTTTCCATTTCCCTCCAAAAAATATACATTTTTTAAAACCAAAAAATTAATGCAAAAACCTCCCAATTCTGCTGTAATTACCTATGAAGGCTGGTAAATTTACAAAAGTCAGGAAAAAGTAAAAAAAAGAGGGAATATGAAATGGATTTAAATCATTTCGGTCAATATTTATTATTTACTTTTTTTATTTATTGTAAGGAAATGTAAGGTGTTATTTGGCACATAGTGGATCAGGGCATTTGTGAGGGCTGTGAAAGTTCATCTTTGGAATAAATTTACCAAAAAATTAAGGGTGGTCCTGTTAATTTTAGTTTTAAACCAGTAGGCTGACCTGTCCCTTTTGGTGGTTCACTCGGCCTGTAAATTGGTTGGAAAGGGGGTTTCTTTTTGGATCCATAGAGCGACTTTTAAAATTTTATTCTCAGTAAAGGTATTAAATCAAAAAAATGTGGTGGAAATGACTAACCAAATGTTTACAGGGTTTTTCTTTTTTCTTGAACTTTCCAGTAAAATTTTTAATTTTTCTTGTTAAAATTCTTGGTTTTTGTTTTCATTTTTCCTTGGAAATTTTGTTATTATGTAGAATTCATTCATTCTTTGTTTAGGAACGGGAATAAAAAGGTTGCAAGAGTCTGTTAAATAATGTTGAAGAAAACTTTTGTTTTTTATTCTTGCTTTTCAAACTGTAAAGGTCCCTATCAATGTAAATTGTAGAGAGGAATATATTCTGAAGTCTTATATTTTGAAACTAAAAATTACATTGTTCTTGTCAGTTAGTTTTTATTTAAAAAGAAAATAAAAATGTACTTTTCTTTTTAAAACTGTTTGTTTATTTTGTTTATGAAGGGGTAAAATGTCTAGATTTCCTTATAAAGGTTCCGAATTTGCAAATAAAAGAACCTGGGAATTGGGGAGTTTGGTACTTTTTTGGATGATTTTTTCAAAATTAAAAACCGTTTAAAATGTAGTCCATTAAGGAATGTAGACTGAAATTCCATTATTATTAAAATATGTAAATTGGGATGATTTTGGGTTAAAAGTGTTGAGAAAATTTTGAATTTTTTAAATAAAAAAAAAATTTTTAAGATTGTTACCTCTATTCTGACCTTGTGTTCTCTCCCTCCTTTCCGTATTGAGATATACACCCCGCGTTATAATGTAATTTTAATGTACATCGCATATGAACGACCCCATCTGGTATGTGTATCGCGATAAAACAAAATTATTACTACGGAATTTCTGTGACCAGGATTTCAGAGACATCTCTCAGACACTTCCATTGCGTACACGTAATAACAAATGAATCATCTAATTATCTAATATAAGACTTGTTGCACATATCGTGTTTTTCTAATTCAGATCTCGTATACACGGACGTGGATTATATTGTAAGAGAGAGATAGAAGCTGGCGAGATGGTTATTGAATATGCTGGTGAAGTAATCAGATCCGCTCTCTGTGATAAACGTGAACAGTATTATGAAAGCAAGGTAGGTTGGTTCGCTAATAATAACAATAACGATATACTGCACCAGATTAAACATACTTGAAAGATAACCAATATATTGGTTGTAATGTTTCGGACAAAACATCAATATATGTAATTAATAAACCATTGGATAATATGAATATGTTAATAAAATTATTTCAATCATGTTAAGCAAAATTATGGAAACTGGGAGAAATTATATGTTCAGTATGTGTTCTATTGTGATGTGATATATAAAATAAAAATCTAAATTTGTTGTAGAACATTACAGTTTTGCTCTGTACATGCTGAGGAGTATAGGCATGCCTGTGTCTGTGTATTGTTATCTATATGAGATGTTATTATATTTATCAGGGCATTGGCTGTTACATGTTCCGCATTGATGATGATGATGTTATTGATGCTACGATGAAGGGTAATGCTGCCAGATTTATCAACCATTCTTGTGATGTAAGTATTGTTGACCATTTAATATAGAGACTAGTTATGTATATTCATGTGACGTTCTCTTGGTGTTTATGTTCACTGGTCAACAGCATATCTCCCAACGTCTCCGCCAACGATTGATAACGTTATGAAAGCCTTCCTTGAAACTTTCATGCATTTTGTTTTGTTCAGCAATTTCTGCCTTTTTGCAATAGTTTCACATTTCAGGCAACCGGGAAAATAAATTTTTACCTTGGAAATTCTTTCCCAATTCACACATGTCTGGAGAATCATGGAAAACTATTTTGGTGCCTCTTTGTGAACCCTGTGATATCACGAGATGGCACACAATTATGGAGATCCATGAGAGAGTAATGATGAACCAGATCCATAACCTTAGATATGTTAAACATTTAGCAGATTGTGTGATAATGATGAGAATAAACATGTCAAAATTCTTAGAGCTTCTTGGTTACATTTAGAATATAAAGACATTTTAAAATATGAAACAGGATATCTCTTACAGATCAGCTCATTTTATGTGATTTTTTATGCTGTCGGAGCTAATTATCTTTCCTCCTCTCCTTCCAACAGCCCAACTGCTACTCCAAGGTTATTCAAGTTGATGGCAAGAAGCACATTATAATATTTGCCATGAGATCGTAAGTTTTCCATTAATAAGATGTCATTAAGTGAGAAATAGTACACCAGATATAATTACACATTTCCCATCTAATTATTTAAGTACATTGTAAACAGCTGCACCGTAATGATGAAGTGACACATTATAGTTTTCAAGATTTGGGGAAAAGTTGAGACTGGAAATGAAGTAATTTTCCTCTAAATTGTTGCACTACTTTTTTTGTAAACGTTTTGGAGTATGTTACCATATTGTGACATTTCCGTTCTGTTATGTAATTTTCTGATTTGTTGAGGAGTGCCATTGAACTCTTTTTTCTTCTCAAAACTATTGTTTTCCAGGATTAAGAAGGGAGAGGAACTGACCTACGACTACAAGTTCCCATATGAAGAAGTAAAGATCCCCTGTACATGTGGCACTCGCCGTTGTAGGAAATATTTGAACTAGTCATCGAGATCATCAGTGACTGATCCGCATTCTCTGCCATGTGTTAATCACTTATGTATGTCATGCGTATGTTTATATAACCGAGCCATAGGAACCATTTATTAGCAACATGATATTAAGTAGTTTCCTGCTGCATAAAGAAGGAAGTACTTAAGTTATAACCTAGTCTTGATGATACTGATAGACAGGGTTTAGTCTTGGGGAGAGAGAGCTTTCTAGTTCTGTTTATGCCGTAACCAGGCAGCTTTGTTGACATTTCAGGTAGCTTTCTGCTTCAACTCCAGTGTTTAAGGTTTTTTCATGCACCCATCAGCTCTGTGTTCATGACCGAGCCAGCAGGATATATATCTGGCTTGTGCTGTCTTGTAATGTGGTGGCTTGTGATGTTCTTTTGTGGAGAAAGTTCTCATAGTGTTCTGGTGTGTGTGCGTGTGTGTGAGAGAGAGATGTTTTATACAAGACAGTTAGGATGGTCTCTGTCAAGTTAATCCAAGTATTGTGATACCTTCAGTGAATGACGAGAATACAATGGCTCACGTTGACTTTGGTGCAGTGATTCCGAGTTGTCAGACTCTCATCTGTATATACCGACTGCGAGTGGCATTAAGTGTCATGGTGCTATTGGTCATTTAAACGTGACTATGTTACGTTTGTGTGAAGCTCTATATGCATGTGATTGGTGATTGGGTTATGTCTGTAACGGGTTCCAGTTCGATTTCACCGACAGGTAACTTGAGCTGCATGTTTGCATCAGGCCATGATTAAAAAATTGGGGGGGGGGGGCGTTTGTGGACTGTTACTCGGTTAAAAACTGTTTTTAATTTTTATTATTTATTATTATAATGTATATTTTATTTTGACTGGTTTTGCGATTATATCAACAGACCATTTTGGCACCATTTTGTGTGAGTATTAAACATCGCGTTCCAAAATGGGTTTTGTGGTTATTTTCGCGTTTGTCTTAACATCATTAGCATCATTTATCATGCATTCATAAGTAGAAAGCATTTATCTTAGTTTTGCCTCAGTTCAGCGTTTGGTAAACGAAGTGGTTCGGTTTGTAGATAGCACTAAAAGGTTTCTTAAACACTTCTCTCACACCGCGGACAGTTATCTTGCTCCTGCAAAACTGTCGATCAGTCCCAATTAGTGGAAATTGTTGATACGATTCAATGGGGGGATATTGGCTTCTCAGCCGAACTTGACTGACTTGATTCTCCAAGCAAGTGAAAACTGTAGAGTGAGAAAAAAGTGCCTTGGCGAAGCAGAGAACCACAAATTTGCGTGGCCTGTTCTTAATTTATTATGGCTTTGCTAAAGTGGTCACATTTGTCGACTGATGTTCGTGTGTGAATCTCTGTCATCGCACAATATAACCTGCAACGTATTCGTCAATACCCAGGGTCCGTCACTTGAATTAGCCATTGTACGACGACGACGACTGCTGATGAATGATATGGGTTGGTAATTTTGTGAGTTGGTCTGCATTGTTTTGTTCTTTGTCAAGTTCATTTTCAGAAACCTTTATTTTAGCAGAGCTACCACAGAAAATGCCTACACCAAATCTGGTTATTAGTATTGTTATAGCACCACAACTACGAGTTGTTTTCACTTTTTTTCTAATTCTCTATTTATCAATTTTACTGTAAACCAAATCCTGTTTGTGGCACACACCTTTCTGTAGTTTTTAACTGATGTACATCTGATGTACGTATATTATTGTTATCCATATCAGAAAGATGCATTTTGATTCATTAACTGGATTGTTTGCTGGCCCAAGCAGATATAGTTTTGTGTATGTAACTATATAAAAGGAAGGTCACCTTTTATTGGTTCGTGTCATCCCTCTGCTTTCACATCACTTTACATCATCAGAATGCAATCATTTCGATGTTCGTGTAAAAAAGCGAAATAAACTATTCCTTTATCAGCATCCTTGTGTATATAAAAGTATACGTGTGTATGTGCATGTGTGCAGCTATGTACTATTAACTCGAGTTCAGAGCCTTGCAGAAAGTCCAAATGCTGCATGATTAATTTGATGCAATATATCTAATCATATATGTATATATTATACATATATATATATACAATCTATCAGTTAACTTTTGAACTTTTTGGTTCCGATTGACAACAATTTCCATAGAAATATTTCACAGTATAATAAAATCTCACCTATGGTTATTGCACGAGGTCATTTAAAATATCTTCTCCTTTTTGTGTTAGTAATGAAGGCATACTTTCCTAATAATACTAGATCTGTATTGTGTTGCAGTCAGTTATAACTGTTCTGAGATGCTTAACACTAAAACCAGTCAATTATATTAAAAGAACGAAACTGGTTGAAATTATAGAAAACGAGTTCTCTTAGAAATGGGTTCCGTTATTCGTTCACTGACAGGAATACTATTTGAAAGAAGTGATACTTTGACTAGAAATATTCAGTGACCATATTGTTTTAGACAAACTTCTAGAATTAGTCAAATGTGCTGACCAGATGATCACCACGTGTGAGATGGTTAAGGGTAGCTGACTAATTCACTTAGGCCACAGTTAGTATACAGCTAAAACTTACTCAAAATATGACTACAGCATATTAAATATAAAAATGCTAAATAAAGCGAATTAAGATTGGGTTTTAGCCAATACTGAATGACAACAGTATTGTTTACACTAGACGAAACTATTCTTTATTATTAATATCCAACTTCCAGAATGTTTGCTTAATATATTTCATAATATCAGTATACTGAAAACAAAAATTACAGAATAAATTCATTCAAGATACAGAGACTTTATTGGGTCATTTGAAAGTCCTTGCTGGGAGAAACAATGACTCAGACTCAGAGAGGTATTTGTGCACAAATGTGCATGGACACATACAAATACTGTTTATTAAGACATCACATAGCTTAAAGATTTCTTCCCACATGATACGCTATTACTTTTCAATTATATATATATACCGGTATATACACAAAAATACAGTTAAACAGGTTCTAGTAACCATCAGTGATTGCTTAAATTTTTCATGATGGAAGTTAATGGTTTATCTGCTCTATTTTGGTTGGAAACTTGTAACAAATATCTGTTTTACTTGTTCTGTAAATGTTAACACAAAAATTTGCTATGTTTCTGGTATTATTTCTGTATACAAGATGTCAACTTTGTGGCATCACTAATAACAAAATTAGAGCAATAACTTTTTATTAAAAGACACCAGCCTTTCTAACATATTTCATACAACTGAAGATGAGTAAATCTAAATGATGTACTCTAATAAGCAGAACAGCTTGTGTAACCAAGTTTACAGATCTTCATGACGATTTAGCATCTGTATCCACAATCACTGACAGCAAAATGATATCAGCTCTTCACTGGTACGATGTTACATCTAATGGTGGGTAAATAAAACACTTATACACAACTCTATATTAATTGGTGTGTGTGTGTGTGTTTGTACTTGTGTGTGTACATGTGTGTACCTACCCTAGAAGTCCTTTTCCATCCCATTTTCTAGGTATTAAACCGAGAGAGATTTCCTTTCCAGACCTGAGCAGGGTCAGAGATATCGTTTTCTGTGAAGCAGAAATGTTTTCTCCATCAGTAGAGTGGCAAACATTTAAACCAGACACAGTCATACATCATCAACAAAAGATTCTAACTACTATAATATACAATGATATTCCCATGACAACAGTAGTTGACCACGAACCTTAATGATGGAAATTCAACCAAAGTGTAGATTATAACAAGAGCTCACACTTCCTATCTAGATATGGAAGACTTATCAGCGCCTCCATGGTCTAGTTGGTAGTGCATTGGACCAGAGATCACTACCACCTGAGTTCGAATCTCAGCGTCGGGATATCTGAAGGGTGTTTCATCTTTGACTTCACTTCATTACCTTTGGAGGTAGCTCGGCCCATTTAACCTACCATGTGCACAAATGTGGCCGTAAAACATCAATCATCATCATCTTCTTCTCACATGCATAGACAAGAGGTAGTGATCTGTGATCCAACATGCTACCGTTAGATCACTTTTTGGCCCCGTGTGTGAGAAGATAAAAGCTTGTGATAATGTTAACTGATTATAATTCTTGTAAGCTAACATTTATTGTTGTGTTCATCCGATAAAAAACCCCATCAATAATCACCAAATATTTAGACAATTCAACATTAAGATGATGATGATTGATGTTTTACAGCCACTTTTGTGCAGATGGTAGGCTAAATGGGCTGACCCAACTCTAAAGGTAATGAATCAAAGTCAAATAAGAAACACCCTTCAGAGTTCAGAAATGCCCAAGCCAAGTTTCGAACTTAAGTGGTAGTGTTCTGTGATCCAATGTGTTACACATTATACCCAATTCAACATTAAACTTACCAAACAAAGAAATATTGATCTGTTTATGACACTAATGCTGATGTCAATTAAGTTCAAATACACTGAAGTAAAAAAATCTGAATACCAATACTGTCCCTACCATTGTACTCTACATCTAGGGATTAGAGCCTAAACTAACACATATGTCATGAAGACACCAACCAGATGTTTCCATCCATTCTGTCTTTGTTATATAATTGATAGGACATACATAATATTTCTCTCTCTTCCCCTTATGTGCATGCACACACACACACATCACCACAAAGCAGTTACCTATCCAAACCCAGTCAGAGTATTTTTCAGCATCAAAGACTCTAGCCAACATTAGCATTTCTGTCTTTCCTGAACCACCACAGCAGCATACAACAGATAACCTCTGAACAACACTTTGTTCATTTACCACTTTACAGATAAGTGAACTAAGATATACATAGACCGAGACTAGCTGTCAACACTAGAATCAGTCACAGTGTGGCTGAAATCAGTCCAGGTAAGTGCTGACTAATTCTACACTTTGAGATGCCATGCAGTAAAATAATCTGCTACAGGATTTATGTGATGATTATCATATAAATCTTATTATAATATTACTATTAAATATTATTATTAACACCAGAAGTGAGCAGGCAATATCTGTTTATGTTAGCCATCTGCCAACAGTTGAAGTGGGGGGGAGGTCCATGGCCTGGGATAGGGTTTCAAAAATTGGGCATCTTACGTTGATAGCATTTTTAGCCAGTTGACATTTGGACGTTTGATGTTTTACAGCCACTTTTGTCCACAATGACGGCTAAAAGGCAAAGTGAAAGATTAAACACACTTCAGATCTGTCCATGCCAAGATTTGAACTCAGGTGGTTCAGATCTGTTGTCAACCACGTAACCAGTAAGATCTCTGAAATAACACATTTCTCGAATATGACCATTCAAAATTATCACTTTGTGGCCAAAATCCTGCAGACTCACAACTGGTGATGTGATGATTAATATCTACAAATAATATATATTGAAACACAGAAAAGATGGATAATTCATCACAGGATTGATTAAGCCAATATAAAAATACAATTAACAATAAATTTAATAACTCACCCCAATGCTGTGTTGTGTTAGTTTCCCAATATCTTGTAATGAGGAGAAATTATCAAATGTAACTGATCCAAATCTGACAACAAGATCTCCAACTTCAAGGCCCTAAAATTGATGTAGTATTTATTTATATAAATATAACAATATACTTTAGTAAACCAAGATAATTTAAAAAAAGCACACTTTTCTAATCATTTTCAAAAACTATAAATTTACCCCAAGTATCATGCTATTATTTCCATAAAGCAATATACAATAAACAAACCAGATTTGTTGCAGAAAAATTAACACAGTTTAAAAGTATGACGTGAACCAGATGCACTCACAACAATCTTTCACAACACTTTTGAATGGTTTCAGTCTTATGAAAGTTACACTGTCATAAGAATTATAATAATTAATATTATTATTAGTGAATAAACCATTACTTTAGAACACCATCAGTTGATACGTTTTATACCTACGGCCTGATGAGCAGGTGAACCAACATCTACACGATCCACTCTGGCAAATGCTGGCTTAACAGGCATCGGCTGTTCAGCAATGGCCACATCGTCAACATCATCTTTAGGCTGTTCTACTTCCTTCTGCGCTCTTGACTTGGCATGAAGCTCATACAAACCATCTTCAATCTGCTTCATTAACAACTTGTGATCATTTTGTAAGCCTGTTAATTACAGTCATCATTATTACAGAACAACACTAATATCGATGACACGTAGATTATGTAGCGATCTTAACTCATATCAGATATGGTTCCTTCTTCTGATACAAGTTTGTATTTTCATGATTTATAAATATGACAGCAATAATTTCCATTAATAGAATATCAATGAAATCGTATAATAAACATGATACAGTTAAAACGTTTCGTAAATTTATGGTCCTGTTTATTTCTGGGATTGTTTTATGGAACAGTGAATGGTTCCTACTGGTAAAGGAACTCATCAAATCTACATTGTTATAATATTATTATAACTATGGATGTTTTAGCAGCGTAAGTTTGATTTGTGACAATACGTTCAGTCTTAAAAGATCCAAACAAAATTCCTCTCACAGCCTACTGATACCATGCTAGAAATAACAGCAGCTTCCAGTTAACATGGAAATGAATGTTTTATCTGCTTAACACTCTTTTTATTTCCACAAGTCATATTTTAACAAGTCATATCAATACGAGTTATTGATCACGTACCAAAATTAGACTTAACATGCAATATAAATTTTACCTTTCAGTTCATCTCATGATTTATGCATATTCATGAGCAATTCCTGGAAGAATCACACTTAAATGTCTAGAAAAATATTGTATCTAAAGTATGATGACCACACAATACAAATCTCACTAAGATGAGACTTGCCAAAATTCTACAACTTTGACAAAAATAACAAAATACAGTGCTCCCTCACTTATTGCCACCCCTATATATTGCCAACCCCGCCTATCGCCAACATTTTCTTCAGAACGGATTTCCTACCATGCTAATTCCCCCCATAAACCGCCCCCCACTCCCTCGGATACTGCCACATCATTTTAGTCCCCAAAGCAATAATTTCCCCCCATATATTGCCAAAACAAAGGCATTTTACGAGTGGGTTTATCAATCTCAACAACTGCAAACACAAACAGAATACTTAATTTGTATTACATGTATATAATTGTAATTATCATGATATATTGATAACTGTTACATGAGTAAATACATCTGATATCGCCGGACAATGGACTTTTACTATGCTAACACCTTATCTGATACAATAGATGCTTAAATTTAAAATATTTGAGGTAAATAAACCAACTTAATTGAATATTATAATATGTAAGTGAATCTAAACACAATTTTGATGACACAATCATAAATATAAGGACAACAACAGGCATTTAAATGTTGTGGCGGAATACCCCCCCTCTTATTTTGGCGGATTATTTCCCCATTCACCCCCCCCATATAATGCCACCCCTTTATAATGCCAACTTTTATCAAATCCCCAAGTTGGCATTATATCGAAGGAGCACTGTATATTATCTTATGGGGCCCTACCACACTGATATTACTCTTACATAGAACTAGCTTAAGGTAGAGAAAGTTCCTTTGGAATAATAAATCACAAATTTATAACAAAAGATGAAATGACAGCCTGAATTGGCTAGAACTGGGTGACATATGATACTTACAAATTATTCTGTGTCTTGCCTGTCTCACAGTGTACAGGTCTATATCAGTGCGAGGGAACTGTTCAACATCCACCAAGGGACCGTCCATACCAACTCCCTTTTGCTAAAATGGAAGATATGATCAAATTAATGACATACACAAACTGTACATAGTTCATCCTTAGGAATGTGGAAAACATCTCACTAAAGTACTCCAATATAAGTATTTAACGAGCCCCCCATGGTCTAACTAGTACAGAACTGTGCCACACATCTCGTAACACACACACTCACAAAAGGGTACATAGAATGCCAGTTATGTTCCAGTTGACTTCCTATATGTTTCAGATCACTATACATGATCCTGTTTCATACATTCAAAGTCATGTATGGAATAGCACTACTGTATCTAAGTGATCTGATCTAACAGTATATACCAGTGAAACTGCTGTGATCTGACTCTTATTCAGTTTTGAGAGCCAATAACTAAATAAGCCATAGTGCAATGTACAGAGTGAAATCTTTCCAAATATCAGGCTATTCAGCTCAAAGGCTGTGGAATAAGATCTCTAATCAGTGTTAAACTTGCAGCAAGTAAAACAATATTTTGTTCGGGTTCTTAAAACTCACTTTTTAAAATTAATCTATTTATGATATATATATATATATATATATATATATATATATATATATAAATGAACCAGCATATTCCTGTATAAAATGTGTTTATATTATGTGAGCTAGAACATGTTTTTTATTCTGTTTTCAATATGTAATGCCTTTTAATAACTCAAGTTGATTACGACACTATATAAAATATCATTACTACATGTATTGTTATACTGATAACTAATAGCATAGTAGATCAAAGATCTCTAGCATCTGGGTTCAAATCCTCAGTTTAGCCATGTATGTAGGGTGTTTCAAATTTCACTGCTGCTGCTCATACAAACAAGAATGGTTGCATTTTTAATATTTGTTAATTATTGTAAAAATATCCCTTACATAACTGGACACTGAATATGTATAACAGCTTTATTTACCATTACCACACTGATTACATCTCCACTGTATTATCATGGGGCCACTCATGTGGCAAATGAGATGATCACACTGAAGCTCTTTACTCAATAAGGATGAAACAACTCGTAGACAGCTGTAAATGTCCATAAACATTTGTTGGGTGGCCCATATATCTGCCCATTTTAATAATCATTTGTGACACTGACATTACTTTAGCATTCAATTCTCTGTTCATCATGAGATAATCCAGAAGCCTTAATTTTGTTCATGTTGGAGGTTAAAAAATCAGACAAAGATATAGGTATTTTCCCTCTAAATGTCACACGCTGACATCTTTTACGTACATGTTTTCATGTTATTATTATAAAAAAGATACAAATAGGCTACTTGACAACAGAACCTACACAGTTACAACAACAGGCTATGGAGATAAATTATGTTTTAAGTAAGTTAATTAATAAATCCTTTACTAAAATAAAATTCATGTAAAATACCTTAAGGATTTTCATCAAAATAGTCAGTTTACCATTACTGATCTGAAAACACAAGGTCTCAAGCTGCCACCAATTTCAAACACTGATACATTGTATTCAACAGCACCATCAAATTCTTTGGACTTGCTCCAGTAGCATATTTTATCAATTGTTTTTACATAAAAATATATCGGGCCATCACAGGCCTACACCGCAATCACAATGTTTTCATACCAAACATACCAGATATTTTTACCCACAGCACTTCCATCCAGAATTTCAGCATGTTATTTTGGGGGGCTGACTAAACTAAATTTTGAATTTTTTTTTAACTGGTTCCAAAGCATAACTCTCCAATACTTTTTCAACCTTCTTTCGATTGCTGTGTTCTTTCATAGGGCCTGGACTGAATGAAAAATGTGCCTCTGTTTCTAAATCATTGCACTGTCTTGATGAAAGGTACATGTATAGAATACATCCCTTTTCGGTAACCAATAAAGGGAGGGTGGGTGAGTTCTCATTAAAGTGCCTTCAGCAATTCCAGGACTAGCATTTTGTTAATCCCCCCCCCCCATATATCTGCTTTTTTTAGGAAGCACTTCCAGTTCTGAAAACTACAACAAAAATTTTAATGATGGGACAAAGCAGAAAATCATGAAATATTTGGAGCAAATCAAGCCCATTAACTGTGGGTATTGCAACATACGATGATACGTATATAACTATATTGTGAATCGGGATACTACCCCCCAACACTGTAACAGGAGGACTTAATTAATTTGTTTTCATGCCGACAAGAATGATCGTCGCATTAAAAGAGTCTATATATCTGACTATTATAACTATCATTATGTCTATGAGTGTCAGTCATAAGAATTTTTAATATTAGACTTATTGATTCATTTTGTCTTCTTCAGTAGTCTAGTTAGTGACTTGCTTAAAATTAAATCTAACTCATAGTTCCTGTCTTAGACTTGCCCTTAGGCTAAGTTTTAGATCAACTGGGTTATGGACTATTTGCCCTCAGTTGTCGGTGAAGAAACAGAAACAGGTATAAAGCTAAAATATAAATAGGAATTATTCGCCCTTGTTGTGTTATATAATACAAATATAAAAATTAGCAAAGATCTTGGCATTGTGGGATGATTATGTTGTGAACAAATTGGATGGAAAGGAGCTGCACCATGCAAGCACACGGATTTAAACTGTTGCTGTATATATATTTTGTTGGTCTTAATACTAATAATAATGTATATTTAATAAAGCGCCCTTACTAGCAGGAGCCATTCAAAGGCGCTGTACAAATAATATGTAATATAATAATACCCCAAATAATATGTCTGTAAAAACCCTGTAACGATTTAAAAAACATTAATTATTTATCTGTAAAAGTGACCTTAAATAGGTTGGTCTTCTCTATCTATGGTTGTTTCTGATATGGTAATAATTTTATTTGAACGATTTTATATTAAATTAGGAGTAATTAAGTAAATCGATGATTCCCTAGTTCTAATATAATACGTGGTGAAACAAAATGACGGGCGAATAAAAACGAGGGCGAATAGTCCAGTTCCCGATCTAGTCCGCTTACCCAAATTTGGCAAAGTATAAATAAATTCACAATAGTAGCCTTAAAAGAATAATTATCAGAGATATATATCAAAATTGTTTGTCTCGATCTTACAGATTCCAAAACAGCATTTAATTCTTTAATTTCACTTTCAATCGCATCTTTCCTCGACATCAAAGCTTTAATTTGGTCCGCAGTGAGTCTCGACATTTTTAGAACTTTAATCGCCAGATGGCGGAACAAAACATCTATCATTATATTCTTTCGAGTAAAAATTAACATTTTTCAATCTCAATAATTGCCAAGTATGACTATAAATTAGAAGAAAAAGAACTACCAGCGGAATAAACATCTCAAATAGAAAACTGGGGCTTGAAAAATATGTGAAATGATTCATGAAGCGCTTATGATATTTAAATTTTTCGTAGCAACCTAAAAATATACAACGTCACACTATGATATATAACGCAAATAATGCATTATGATATTTGGTTGCGACAAATCCATGATTTGAAATAACAATTCTGGTTTTCACACACACACACTCGCGGACACACACACACTCGCGGACACACACACACTAATATATAAATACACTTACATATAAATACACTTACATATACACATATAAACACACACACTAAATTACCAATCTCTTAATCTTTCACTGATCAGAACATTTAAAAAAAATCAATACTGGGATGCTTCTATTATTGCTTTCGTCGGAGGTATTAGATTTTATTTATTTATTTTATTCAACCTCCATAAATGGAGAAAAATAGCAATATAGTAAACACATTAAAACATATACAACAATAGCACATGGGACCCAATATATTTTAAAACATATATACAATAATATGGCCTAGGATAGAATGTTCATTACAACAGATATACAGCGATATGACATGGGATACAGAAAACATAATATAATACTTGTGGTGTACAGTGATATTAAAAGGCACGTATAAAATAGTTTGACTAGCATGTACTCGCAACACCAGGGTTTAATAAAATGTTCATTGGATAACAGCATACGTAGAGAATCGATTATACCATTGTTGAAAACATGATCATATCTATCACATACTTTGTGAAATAAAACATCAATTGGAGAGAATCCAATGTTTAAAACCCTATCAACAATTGAACCCAGGATAATAATACCAGTTTATAAATATTTTGATAAAAGCTGATAATATAAGTTCTTAGCGGGAGATGATTTAGAACACACGCGTTTAAAAACTTACTTTGTTTAACTGCCTATCACTGTACTAGCACTATCCAAATTCACTGCACGTAGAAGATTTGTATGTCGGGAACACTTATTTAACCCACACATTTTATTATGTGTACTAATATTTATGCCCTATTTTCAATTATAGGTGCATTATATCATGTGTACTTATATATATATATATATATATATATATATATATATATATATATATATATATATATATACACACACACTTATTTTCTATTTAGGTAGTGGTCATTGGGTCACAGTTCTGTAAGATTTATAAATATCACGAAAACATGAGCCAACGCCTTTATTAGATGTAACATAACACACACACACACGCACGCGCGCGCCAACACACACACACACACACATATATATATATATATATATATATATATATATAATCAGACATGAATAAATGCACACACATACGCACACAGCTCAAAACGAACACGCACGCACGCACGTACACAGACAACACGAGAGAGAGAAATCAGTACTCCTGTATCTACACAGCTTGGAAATCTGTGAAGCCAAAGTAATGTCACCTGTCCCGAACACGAGTCTATTTGCAAGCCATTCCATTCCACCCAACGATAAAGCCCTTCTGCTATAAGGCTCAGCAAAGCTCAGCACGGCTCGGCTAAGCTGACGAGACGAGCAGAAGCAAGCAGAGTGCTATCGTCATTAGGCAGGACAGATCTAGTGCCGTGTAGAAACGCCAAATCTGGCCGGTTCTGAGCTGACCGCTCGGTGAACACTCGGAATATTGTCGGCCCCTGGCTGCGCCATATAGGCTTCTGAACCGGCATCCATCGTGCGGATTGGCAGTGGATTGGACGCGGATTGTAACCGATGAGTCATCGAGCAGCTAACTACCTGTCGGCAGAGGGAGAGACCACGAACAAATGGTCAGAAAGCTGGCAGACCTGTTAGCTTCCAGAGCCAATATAGGGAGAGAAGCGCCGAAAAGGACGATCGTTCATTGTCGTCGCACGCTCATGGGAGGAACGGAGCAAGGATATTACTTACAGTGGAGGCTATATTTTTCTCTCTCTGAGATTTCCAGCAGACTAATGTGCCGGTATAGTGCCGGTTTTTGGTCATATTGTCCGCGTATGCTAGTGTGTTGATATTGTTTGACACATGTCGAAACGGGGTCACAATGAGATAGGCATACGCCGGGAAATAAGGTGAGTCTGTCGTTTGTTGTCATCATAAATTGATCGATTTTTGCTGGTATCAGTTTATATTTCACTTACGGCAATATATCTACAATCGGCCGATTCTCTCTCTCTCTCTCTCTCTCACACACACACACACACACACACACACACACACACACACACACACACACACACACACACACATTAAATATAGACTGACGGAGGATATGGGGGTGGATTGAAGAATAATATATATTTCATCCTTGCCCAACATTCTTGAAGAGGATGTCTAGCCCGATCCCCAGTAACTCCACCCCTCTCTGTTATCTCCTGGTCTCTGTACATATATTTACTGGAGTCTCCATCCATAACATTATGATTACAGTATATTCTCGTCACATGATCAAGTTAGATCTGTTGTCGTATACACAATGATTGTTCGCTTTATGGTATTTACCAGTTATATATTAGACATACCACAGACGGTAGAATATAAGTATAATAATACTCTCTCATGTGCAAAAGAAAGAAACCAATATATATATACATTTATACATATTTATATATAATACTTAGGTACATACATAAACGCCATGGCTGAGTGAGTGAGTGAGTGAGTGAGTGAGTGAGTGAGTGAGTGAGTGAGTGAGTGAGTGAGTGGGTGAGTGAGTGAGTGAGTGAGTGAGTGAGTTATATATTGATTTTGAGATAGTGAGGGGTTTGAATATGATATTAATGAGTGATGAGTGAGTGAGTGAGTGAGTGAGTGAGTGAGTGAGTGAGTGAGTGAGTGAGTGAGTGAGTGAGTGAGTGAGTGAGTGAGTGAGTGAGTGAGTGAGTGAGTGAGTGAGTGAGTGAGTGAGTGAGTGAGTGAGTGAGTGAGTGAGTGAGTGAGTGAGTGAGTGAGTGAGTGAGTGAGTGAGTGAGCAGCCGAGTGGGTGGGTTTTCGGTGACATGCGAAAAGGTGGAAACAAATATATATATAGAAAGAGTAAGACAGATAGACCGGGAGGAGGATTGACTGGCAGATAGACCGATATCCAGATATGCATATAGAAAGGCTACCAGGCAGGTTAATCGTTAAGCAAACAGACAAGCGGATAGACATACAACTAAACAGGCAGCTAGACAGGCAAGCAGACAGACAACTACTATCTATCAGATAGACGTAGTATTTATTTTAGTATTTACTGCATAACGAACACGGCAATTTTGAATTGTCAATCTCTTGAACTATCACAGATTATAACATAATACAAAAAGCTCAATACTGGGATGCTTAAGCCAACACACACACGCGCACACACACGGGCGCGCAAACACACACAATCTGTCACTTTATCTGTGTATACCTGCCCGAGGGTTTATCTCAGTGCGCTGATTGTAGTATAAAACAATACCGGAATTACTTTCAAAGTAATGTATGGTGAGTACTGGTGAGACATTACACAGTCGACACTGAAATAAGTCCCCTGATGAATCGTTCACAGTTTGAATTCGAGCTTCTCTGTGCCAGTGCCTTATTCCAAACGTCTAAAACACAGAGAGAGACGCACACGCGCACACACGCATATATATATATACGCACGTGTCTACACATATACTAAACTAACAAATAAAATGCGAAACACAATTATAAATCAGTTCTTTTCCTTCATGAAAGCACAACAATATAATAGGCGGTTACAATACTATAAACTAGTCCTTAAACTACTCTCCCGCAGGTCGCCATGTTTGTTGCTATCCTTCGGTAAACAGGGAACAAACACCCCATCTGTTTAAAATTACTAATACTGTTTTTTGTCTTGTTCGTGTTTTGTTTCGCTTTCATCCTTTATGTCGAAATGATTTATGCTATCCTGTGGCCGGACTATTAGTAATTTAAGCCCGTTGTCAATATAACTGTAAAATAGGCAGACATGTTTTTTTATATTATTTTGCCGCCATTTTCCGTTTGACAATAACACAACGCCTAAGTCGATCGTCTGCTGAAAATTGCCAGACGACATCGCCGTCGTTTCACGTAGAGATGTTTTATATGGCGGAGCAACTAATCAAAGTTAATTAAATAATATTCGGTGCCGGGTTAGAGGTCGGTGAATTCATGGCGGCACTGATGGTTGCTGGTCAGCTGAGTCGTTGTTGTTATGCTAATGGCGTCATTTGTCGTTACTTAGCAACGGCCAGCTGACACGGGAATTGTTTTAGTGTCATCACGTGACTGTTACTGTTCGTTTGTTGCAATCTGTTGGCATCCTTCTCCGCGAGACTACACCGTAATATGGAGCGCGCGCACACACACACACACACATTTCTCCATCTGCGGGATTAGGTCCCCTTTCATCCATTAATCCCGTCTGAATGGATCCTGAACCTCAAATCTTCAAATACTCGCCACAAATACTACCTACACACACACACGCTCGTCCCCGGATATTACCCCGTACCTTCAATAATTCCTTCCCAACACACACAAACACACACACAAACACGGCTCATCCAGTATTCCCTGTACTACCACCATCTCTCGTGCATCTTACATGTCGTACATCGTCTCTCACGTACTTCCCATACATTCCTGTAACCTTTCATCCAATTCTCCAAGTAAACTGCCCTTACCCGTACACTTACCCAACGCACCCTCCTAGCAATACACACGCACCCCCCACCCCCCACCCTTTGAAGCACACATCTAAAACGATGTTAATCGACCCAGTTCCTACAACTACCCTCCTATGACAAACAACTCCCCCCAACATGACCGCCTGTAACTGTAACAACCCCCCCACCAACACACACACACACACACACACACACGTCCGGGCTGGAGGTCCAAAGAAACACTCCTCGAGACTCCCCCTTCACCCCCCCCAACATACACGCGCAAGAAAACAGGGCGAAACTAAACGAGTAAACCCACTGGCTCAGCAACCAAAGATGGACGTTTCTAGAATTTATACAATTGTTGTAAATCAGTTGTCGTATTGTATACAATATTGATCGTCTTTAGACGGAGAATACCGCTGCCGCCGGTGGGCAGGAGGAAGAAGGAGAAGAGAGCAGATAATCCAGTCCGAGACTAATTATCTTCGGCTGGCCCTATGTCACAGCAGGCGGTAATTAAAAAGCGCCATATTGATGTTGGCTTTAAACCGCCGGTTATCGCATAACGTCACCTGCTCGTCAACTCTCCGCCGTCGTTGTCGTTGGCTTGCCATAGTTCATCGTCCCCGGCAGCTATGACAGGCCGTTCGTTCGTGAGTGCGCGGTGGTCGATAAACGAAATGGTAGACGTATGCCGGGTTATCTATCCTTCTCTCGGTCTCTTCTGTGGAGACTGTTGCCCGATGAAGCCTCCAGACAACCACACCTTATAGAACCCGATCGATGTTCTGGGGATATCCACAGGCCGGACTCGCGCAATACACGGCGATGACGTCATCGGCGTTGAGTGCTCTTTTGGACGTGTCTGCCGCTATACCTGGATTAAAACGTTAGAAAATAGATATTACGGTGATGATATTATGAGAGGTACTAAGTGATAAAACTCGGTGTGTCGGGATAAGTTGTTGATATGTTGGTGTCGTGTAGACATAAACCTACCTGAAGAGGTTCTGTATTTTTCTGGCAAATCCTACAAATTATATTGACAAATCAGCACACACACACACACATAGAGAGAGAGAGAGAGAGAGAGAGAGAGAGTGGGGGGATACTGTGTGTGTGTGTGTGTGTCCTTTGTTAAGACGTTTCACGAGGGACCATAACGCATTGGCTCTGAGTCATCAAGCGAAATAAAGCAGCAAGGCACTGTCGAGGGCTGAGTACACAGTTCAGCCTTTCTCAATACACAAACCGAACGTCCTCTGTAACAATCATGCCACCCTCAACACACAACCCGGCCGTCCCTGTAACAATCGTACCATCCTCAACACACAATCCAGCCGTCCCCTGTAATAATCATACCATCTTTAATACACAACGCGGCTGTCCTCTGTAACAATGATACCATACTCAATATACAATCCGGTCGTCCTCTGTAACATTCATATCATCCTCAATACACAACCCAACCGTCCTCCGTAACAATTTTTTTATCCTCAATACACAACACAACCGTCCTCTGTAACAATAATTTCATCCTCAATACACAACCGGGCCGTTCTGTGTAACAGTCATACCATCCTCAATACACCACCATCCTGTTTCCTAGGGCACAGCCATTTAACTATGTTTCTGAACTGTAAACATTGACTTTCTTATACTTTTATACCGTGTAATATATATATATATATATATATATATATATATATATGTGCTAACTCGATGATTAAGTTAATAATATCAAACAACAAATCTAGAAACGTTAATTAAACCAGATGTTGGGATATTCAATAATGAACGTTGGCGATAATAAATAAATATGACAGGTAAGACGACAATAATCAATATCGTGTTGTCATACTCCTGGTTAGAGATAACATCTTACAAAATGGCAGCCTATAGTCACGTGCTCTTGTCACATTAGAAGCTGAACGGTACAGAAACTGTACCAAAGAACATTGTAACAGATAAATTATGGGGAGGGGGGGGTGATTGTACGTACCACACACCCCACACTCACCCTATTTCGTAGTGAACATATATACCGTACGGGTGACATATGTTGATGTACGCACGAACAGGCACTCATGCACAGGCCAATGGACGCAGGTTCGGTACTATGTATAGGGCGTGGCTCACGCCTAAATACGAAGGCAATTAATTTTGATATATAACTACCCCGCTGGCATTGCTGACATAAAGCATTCCATTCCAAAGACGCCCCCCCCTTTGCTTATCCTACAAATAATAAGTGCTTTAATAAATTATTTATGATGCATAATTACATTTACTAAACCAAAAAGAAGAATCTCTCCCAGGATCATAGTTCCCCTTATGTCTTGCCTTATTGTTGCTAAAAGTGGCAGATCTCTCTCTCTCTGCTCTCTCTCTCTCTCTCTCTCTCTCTCTCTCTGTGCAAGATCGTGCTTGTTGTAAGCTACGGATTACAGTTTGTTTGTTGTGGTGACATTATCGTTGGAAAGACAAAGAACCGCGCCTTGATCGAAGGCTGTTTTGTTGCTTTATTAAATATATTGACATCAATATGAGACCATCTGTCAGTTTTCTTCACGCTACGAGTGTTTATTGGAAGAAGTCACGTGATTAGTTTCGCGTGAACAACAAACGCCAGTTGATCGTTAAGACTAAAGCATAGTTTCGTATAATAATATCATGTCGTGGCGTGCTGACTTTATAATTGTATTATTTACGGCCGATTACTTACAGAGTTGAATTATAAAGTATATTTGTGTATACTGGTGGGGGGTGTGTGTGTGTGGGGGGGGGTCTCAGAGCATTGACATACAGGAATCAATATAATATTTATCATTGTGTTTATTGACAACATACAATGCCCAAATTCAGTTCAATTGTAACATTGTGATAGAGGTAATTCTTGGAATAAATGAGTCACAGAGGCGTGTTAGAGTACCGGGGGAAGGGATGTGTATATGGGCGTGTGTAGGTGTATATAGGTGTGACTGGTTTGTGAATGGCTTAGTGTACAGGTAAATATGCAACGCAAAACGGATGAAACAATAAGTCAACGTTTCATATAGGTATAAAGATCATGACAACCGGATGACTGGGTGGGTATTATTTGTATAGCCATGGGGTTAATTTAACACTGTCTGTAGTCAGCTGTTAATAGTCATTATACAAACAGCAGGTCCGTATCGGTGCAATCAGTAGTTAATATAGTCCCTCTAAACACTAAAGGTCACTATTGGTATAGTCAGGGTTAATACAGCCTGTAATGCAGGCTTCAATGTAACAATAACAAAATGAGGGTGGGTGGTGTTATTTATAGAGTTATAGGTCAATATAGCAGTAATACACGGCCAGGTCAACATTTACACTGTCCGAGTTAATGCACAACAATATATACATCTGGGATCAATATTTATATATGTAAAATCGGTGTAATATTGATAGTGTAAGAGGTCAATATTTATATAGCCAGGTATTAGAACAATGTGACAATAATGAAAGGAGGAGTTTTATCTCTCCAGAAGTAAGAATAAAGTTGATACATAGTACGCAAGTTGATATTTATCTAGTGTAGGGTCATTATGACACTAATAGATGGGGTCAAAAAGGCATCTGAGGTCAAAATAACTGTTATGGAAAAGGGAGGAGAGGTATTATTATTATTTATTTGGTCAGTGATTAAAATAACGCTAATGGGGTAGACGGGTGGTGCTAATATTTATATGGCCAGGGGTCATTATGACCCTAATATACACGGTAAGTCAATCTATAAAATGGGGTGACTCTGAAAGAAAATGGTTGGGATGGTTTGAAACAGTCGTGGCTCAATATTACACTAATAGAAGTAGCTGGTGTCAATATTTATATAGTGGGTGGTCACTGTATCAAAGCCATTATTGGGAGGGTCGTCTTTACTACAAGCTGTGCGCCAGTAATGTATAATTACCATATACGATCATGCCAGCTCTCGTTCGTTATGTGTTTTGGTACAGCAGACAGGATGACGTCACATAAATTATTAACCGTAATTGTGTTTGTTCAGGTTTCGGGTCCGAGGCATGGACACGTGCATGCGTGATTGATTGAGGGCCGTGGTCCGTCTCAGCTATGCATTAATCGCACAGGTCGACCCTCTCGCCGCCAGCCAGCACATAGCTGGTGCTAGTTAGAGCTGCGCGTGCGAGCGTGTGTCAAATATCGCTCATCATGACTCAACCGCAAGCCCCAAGGTAAACATCTGCTCAGCAACTCAAAGCAACAGAGATTATATCAAATTAACATCTCTATTCCGCCATGGCCATTGTCGAATTATCTATTTTCGAAAATAACAAGGTCGCTATTTACGCATGCGTCAGCTGCCACCGATGGGTCATGTACGATGAGCGACCAGTGTGGGTTGGGAGTGTTTATGGTTAACGTCTGCAATAAATATTATTCGCTAACAGTACGCGAT
Organism: Paralvinella palmiformis; assembly: GCA_025642065.1. Taxonomy (NCBI): domain Eukaryota; kingdom Metazoa; phylum Annelida; class Polychaeta; order Terebellida; family Alvinellidae; genus Paralvinella; species Paralvinella palmiformis. The sequence goes on along the minus strand of JAODUP010000420.1, from coordinate 146,602 downwards.
GAAACTCGATATAAATGACGTCTGCTTATATCGGAACCAAAAAACCTTTTCGTGAATGATAGAAAATGAATCCATAAACAAACGACGACAAAATTTACGACACCGAATGAACGACAACTATATGACGTCAGATGAAACCATCTGCACGGAGTTTATTCTGCCTTAACATGGCGACGATTATTAACATATAAAGAGGTTCATGTATATATATTTGGTTTCTGATTTTGTGCTTGAGAATCGCTCTAAAACGTCTGATTCGTCACACACACACACACACACACACACACACACACACACACACACACACACACACACACACACACACACACACACACACACACACAATGATACGATGGTAAATTATTTACCTTCTACTGGTGATTTAGGCTACTCTAAGCACTTGGGGCGCTTGGGTGGGACTTAGCAGTTGCTTAATCGTCTTGGTTAATGGAACCTAGCAACTTATAGCCGACTCACCCGAAGAGCGTACAATTTGGCGTTGTCGGACATAGACAATACACATAACACTGAATTATCGCTCGCAACCCCTTCCCCCCACCCCTCCAGGGTTTTGATTTATAACCGAGTGAACCAGATCAGTGAGTACACGAAGGATGAGTAGCTAGTTGATACATTCGAACCGAGAAACTTTCAATTTAGACATCATTCAGCTGAGTTAATTGAGCACACTATAGGCGACTAAGAAGATACAAATACACCCCTGTACAACGACATCTGGCGGTACTATCGGAATATCGGAAACCCTCTGCAATCCGGACATCCATGTGAGCTATTTATTGTGAAATATTGAAATAGCTGGCCGGATTAGGCAAGGCTGGGGTCCCCGTTTGTTTCTCACTGACAGACGGAAGAGAGCGACTGACATCCTGTTCTTGGCATAAAGAGGTGATCGGTTAAGAGAAGGATATGAGTTCGAATCTGGCTCGTGCCTTTGTGGGACATTTCCCTAAAGAGTCGCTCCATGACTGTGTATGACTGGTTGGGAGACTATAACCAAAGTACTCATTTGTGTAAATAATACATAATACTATATACTATATAAATTATATATATATATATATATATATATATATGTGTGTGTGTGTGTGTGTGTGTGTGTGTTTTAGCTGTGTATAATAAGGCACAGGCACAGAGAATCTCGAACCGTAAATTCAAACTCTGGACGTTTCTTCAGGGGACCGAATCCAGAGTGGCGACTTTTCTTGCTGAGACATGTGTAATGTCTCACCAGTCCCTAAGCCGCCAAGCAAAAACAAAAAGCGAATCACCTACAGCTGTGGAGTTTGGGAGTAGAACACCTAAGTCAGATCACGGCAGTAGTGAGAATGTTTAGATTAATTATCTAAGCAGCCCTATTTATAGCTATTTTTAATTGCTGTATCTTACTCAAAGCAATACTATATAAACCATATAACCCAATTGTCACTGTATTCAAAGATCAGTTTTTACAACGGGCATGTGTGTGTGTGTGTGTGTGTGTGTGTGTGTGTGTGTGTGTGTGTGTTTTAGGGTACATAGTAAGAGGCAACAGGCACAGAGCATCAACATATCTAAACATCCTTCGAAACCTACCTCCATAAATCTAAATACAACTATACATACGTTAATCTAAAAATAAAATGTTCCATACCTCCACATATTGACAAATGTGTTCGTATACCTAAGCATGTGTCTGGTCTACTCATCAGCCTGTGGGAACCAGCTAATTCGCTTTTCGTACGCGACAAATATGTCACGCCCACAGGAAAGCGGCTACATGCAGGCTACGTACAAAAAGCGGAAGCACGTAAAAAACATACCATTTGATACCACAGCTCGCAACAAACAACACGTACGTGTGGTTCAATGGTGACTTGCTACATACATATCATAAACTATTTTGACACCACAGTTTACATTCAACAGTAATTTTCTGTGGTCCAAAAGAAACCTGTATATAAAGCATTTCGACACCTCAGATGCTGACCTCAGCTTTATTCTGGGTTCGAATAACTGAATAAATCCTACCTATATGAACCATGTATCAATACACGTCCGACTGGTATGGCGTCGAAGTTCTTCTCTAACCTAAGTGAAAATTCAAGAAATGGTGGATTCTGATGAATTACGTCGCATTTAATTTTTATTTAATTTTCAATAAAAGATCATTAAAACCTGGACCTTCCCCCAATCACTTAACGTACCATCGTTATAAGCATTAACACCCGATATAAAGGAACACCTGCATTTAACGACCACCTGATTTAGTTCTAATAGCGGTTTGCCACTCTCTGATGTTTCCAAAGAAATTCCGCTACAAAACTACTCGAACCAAAGACACCCCATACTTGTACGAGCTCTACTCTAGCGACGAGTTATAATAATCATTTGTGTATTAATAGGAAAATGCCCATCAAAATTATGACGCCCCTTCCGCCTTGAACCAAATGACCCCGGAGATGAAAGCGTGCTTCTTCACCATCTTGTATGAATTATGAACGAATCGTCAATAAAAACACAATACTTTCTGTGTTATTTATAACTAGAATTCACTTGTAGGTGTTTGGTCATCAAACACTTGATGTATGAAAGTTGTCGGTGCATCATCAAAGTTTAGTTATATGTATGACACATTTATTGTGATGACATTCGTATATCTATCTATAGCGTGTTCGCGCCACAGTATTGATAGGGTGTTTATTTTATAGTTACTGATCTTGTGTGTATGATGCGCGCATTGGATTTATGGTGTGTGTGTGTGTGTGTGTGTGTGTGTGTGTGTGTGTGTGCCTGTGTGTGTGTGTGTTACATACGATGTGAAAATATTGAGCATATGTTATGGATGTGCGAGTGGTATGTGCATGAGATGTGCCATAAGTTTGTGGTAGCTGTGGTATAAATGTTGTGTATAGGTCATTTACTATGTGACATGCATGAATTGTGTGTGTGTATGTGTATGCATGTGTGTATTGATGCGCATGGTACATCATGTTTATCACATTCATGGCGGGTACTCATGGTATATGTATGTAGTGTGTGCTTCTAGTACCAGATCATCGAGTATATACTGTTGACGTAGTGTATATGATATGTGAACGTTATGTGTATGGCGTGGGTTGGACATTTGTTTAAAATACGAATAGTACATGTATAAATATTCTTCTGCATGTATATGTTATGTGTAAGTATTATTTAGAGGAAGGTTCTTACTTCTAGAGGTTGACTTATCTGATGAGTGATTTGCTGCCGATATCAACCCGTTATTATAACCGTCTAAAACATCACTTAGTGTCCATTACCGTAATCCATTAAATGTTAACTGTCATATTGATTATCATACATAATTTTCTCCACATAACATATCATTATTATTGTTATTATTATTGTTATTGTTATCTATATTCACTGTGCCTTACCTACTGGTTATAACGAACAATTTGACAAAAATGGCATTATCACAGTCCGCCATTTCACTAAATCAAAGAAGCAGACGATGGAGCGCGTGATTTACATAGAGTCAATAATAGCTGTGATATGGCAAATCGTAATTAATATAACGTTCTCTTGGTGAGCTGACATCTTATTATATTGACATTTTCCAGATTTTCCTACCACACAGACAGTTGAAGACGGGGATAAACACTGCTAGAAGGCCAGCAATCTCTGAAATCGGACGCCATATAGTATTTGCGCAGTTCTCAGGAAATCGTAACGTTTATTTGAGCAACAGAGCAATTCTGAAGTAGTACGGTATTGGAATAATGGCTGCCATAGATGTTCGTCTGTTTGGGCTACTTTTCTGCCATTATTGAGAAGGGTATCCTTTGTGGTAAGTGTTTAAATGAAACAAACAGCAAAAATCAATCTCAGTTTTTTTTTCTTTATATATAAATAAGTATAATTAAAAAGCTGCTAAGATCTATCAAAACACGGCATTTTGAGGCCAGTTTACATATTATTATTATTATTATTATTATTATTATTATTATTATGTAGTAGCCATACTACAAAATTAACCGTGCAGAAAACTATTCAGAATGTATACCTATGATCAGTATTGTTAAAATTCATAACATTATTTTATACGAGATCCCATTTCTTAATACTGAATAAAGTATCACATAAAATGAAGAATTTGTGACTAGATTATTAAGAAGATCCTCAAACTAATGGATTATGAACACATCAATAAAACTTCGATGGTTAGACATATACACATCATGATCCAACATGATCAGTTTTCAGATGTGATATTTATATAAAAGGTATCAACTGGGTTGTTCTGCGTGTTTAGAAGATAAATTATATAAAATATCGTAGAATTTTACACGAAAGAATTATAATAAATGGTCCCGATACTGGGAAAAATATAACTGGATATTGTCGAAATTATAAGCCTTAATATGTCATTTGATAAGACTCTTACAATATCTGAATCAACATTAGGACCAACTGTGAGTCCAAGATAGATATTCCTTTTTATGTTACAGTCTGCAGTAATCCCATTAAAGGAGAATTGATATATGACATTTAATTAATTGACGTCTTGAAGGACTGAAATAAGTGAGCAGAATGTCGTAACGGGTCACGTGATAGACTTAGCTCACTAATGCCAAGTGAGCGGGCTGTCAACACACCAAGCCACTCCCACTCCCACACCACGACATCCATCTGGACTGACAGCCTTAAGTAGGCTTAGCTGACACACACGTCCAGACACACATCGGGAAATCGATGATCAAACCCCCCTTAAAAATTGCTACCACGGAGTGTCAAAGATGACATCCGAAACTGTCTTTAGATGATGTCATCCCGGGCCATCTAAAGGCTAACGGCTTATAGCCTTTGGCGCCTTTACACCGATCTCGCAAGGACTTTTTACATTTGTGCTATAGTACATCGACTTGTAACACAGAAGTGTGGCTGTGCTTTCCATAGTCTAAGGACTTTTCACTTATTGATTCTTTTCATTATAAACTCCAAAATCTATTCGTCAATTAAACTATGGATCGTCTATCGAGTACAAATAACAATAGGTTGAAAATGATTAGTGGACAAGGTCGTTCTTTAATCGTTTTATAAGAACAATCCAGTAGAGTGGTACTCCAAGTATTCTAGATGGTTTTCTTCTTTCTACGATGGCGGAATCAGGATATTCCAATATTCCTATGACGTAAGAGTCCACGCCAAGGCCTTTTCCCGGGCTCGAGTTATGAAGGTTGTGAATGGGGGGTGGGGTTGGGGATTCTCCCACCCTAGGCCCGCAGATAATAATACCCTATGTACGTTTTCAATAACAAGGGGCCATTGGATTTATGGCTGTAAAATATTTTAAACTTACCCCACCGGCTGGTCGCCTGCCATCTGAATCCATTCAGTGATTCAGGTTAGTGTTTTAAATAGCCAATTTTATGGATTAATGTTATGTCGTGCGAGATGCTCCACTCACACACCTTAAGTCTACAGCACCCTAATCCTGTATGGATCTATATCTAGTCAAATGTTAGCGGTGCAGTAATGTGGGTCGTCTCCAGATAGGATGATAACTCTATAGTCATCATCAAGCCTATAGTCTGATACGACGATCCAATGGCACAGCCGGTAGCGTAGTTCACTACAGACCTCCAGTTTATGAGATCGAATCTCATTGATGGCTACAGTCTGATCACCTTATTTCACCAGAGAAAATCCCCAGGGTAAATATCCCAGGTGAAAGCAGGAGATAGGTTAAAAACTCACTCACTCACTCACTCACTCACTCACTCACTCACTCACTCACTCACTCACTCACTCACTCACCACTCACTCACTCACTCACTCACTCACTCACTCACTCACTCACTCACTCACTCACTCACTCACTCACTCACTCACTCACTCACTCACTCACTCACTCACTCACTCACTCACTCACTCAATCAATCAATCAATCAATCAATCAGTCAATCAATCAATCAATCAATCAATCAACAAATTAATCACCAATACACTCCCATTACAACATAGTTTATTGTTTGTTACTGTATGTTCATTAATACACCATAAATCCAGGCATCGATGTTTCTTTGAATCAACCAAACGACGCTTTAATTAAGGCTAATTGAACCCGAATTCATCCGTCGTCCTGGGCTGTAACACAATCGACTGTGCCATCTGTGTTGTTTTTGGTTAGTAAGTCTCCATTTTGTCAACTGATCCGTGACTAAACTGTTACTAAATAGTTTAATTTCATATTCAAGTTTATATCAATCGATAATATACTACTACTACTACTTCTACTACTACTACTACTACTACTACTACTAATACTAATAATAACATCATCATGATCATCATCTTCTTCATTCATTCATCATCATCATCATCATCATCATCCAAAGTGCCCGTTTCGCTATTTAAATGTGATGTTGTTTAGTACATGTCCATAGATCATTAAGCACACCTGCGCGATAGACGTGCGCGATTCGTGTGTACCTATTGCCCTCGGTATTACCATAAAAAGGCAGTTTACAATGTCCACAAAGGATCGATACCGAGCTATTTGTACACACGATTTTACAGTATCTGACGTTCAAGTCTCTATAGAGTGTTCTAAGTGGAGTGTCCGTGATGTAGGGAAACAGTCCGGATCGGTTTAACTTAAGTACAGGATGTTACGATATTTGATATTTAAAAACAAATTAATACTTACGTTTAGATGAAGGTTTGTGTAGATACAGGGGATCGTCACAATTATCAATATCTTCTTGACCATAACCTAGCCAATGTTTAGGAGACGCGGATGCTTTTGCGACAGCCTTTTAATGGTTTCACGACATCTAAAATAACTCGTTTTTACAAGCACCTGCTAATAAACGACGAAACAGCCGAAAACCTTTTCTCCTAAATTCCCCTCATAAACATCGTAACCTGTCTTGAGAGTAATAAGACCACCTGTAATATGGAGCAATCCGGCAGGTGGCCAGGGAAGTTTCTTAAGATAGATCTCTGTTATACTCTGAATTATATATATATATATATATATATATATATATATATATATATATATATATATGATAGATAGATAGATAGATAGAGAGAGAGAGAGTTCATAGCGCCGAGAGACACTTCAAACTGATGACTAACATGTTTAATTAGTTCTGAAAAGATTTCCCATGTCGCTAACTCTAGAACCAAAGAAGTCAAAGCCAATCTTTCCTCCCCCTCTCTCTCCCCCCCCCCCCTCTCTCTAAGAGACGAGTGAAATATCGAAATAGTTTCTCGTCCATTCGGCAGGAGCAGTCGAATCAAACCCGGGTCTTCTTTCTGTGATCTGATCATGAACAGTAAAAACTCAGCAGGACTGACAGCGACCTCGTGCACTGTTCGTTTCAGCCCAATGACCATAAAATAATCGCGTACTCTTCCGAACGTCGATGACATTTAGCCCCGTTTATGAAACTGAACTCAACCGTGTTCATTCGAGACCGAGTTCCTTCAAGACCGAGTCATCCTGTGTTCAGTACCCTAGCTGATTCCCGGGCCGTATAAATGGCAATGTTGACAGATTGGCTCGTTTTTTCAGCTCTCCTTATTCTTGTCACCACCACCACGGCTTGTGTATTAAAACTTCCGAGTCGGCTCTGGGCAATAATACCGATTTATTGACGGTAACTTGTAATATTTGTCATCGGTGTGGCGTTTTTACCTAAATCGGATTGCCCCAAAACTAGCCACCTCCTGATTGGTCAGTTTTTTTATACTCCGGGCACGACGAGGACTATCTGAACACTTCCGGTACATCAGCTGGCCGAAGATCGTGCCTGTTTATAATTCGAATAATTATATAATATAATGATCTTGTTTCTATTAACACCGAATAATATAATAGAGCTATATTAATGTAACAGCATACCTTATTAACATCAAGGTTGGCTATTTTTATTTCCATTTTGACATATGCAGGGTTTAAAAAAATTGTATTCATGTTTTTGTCTTTTATCCTCGTTTTATTTGGCAAAATTCAATTCCTAGCGGGATTTTTAGAAACCAGATTCATAGATTATTTCAATAATGCACGTATTTTAGCACCAAAGTGAACGTATTTAATTTGTTTAACCGCGTATAGCGATGACCCCCCCTCCCCCTTTTACAAAGCGAACTGTTTATTATGCTGGAGAGGTATGAGATTTAGAACAAATTAATGGAAGTCAGGATATATTTCGGTTGTTTAATGGTAAAAAGATACAACCAATAACGCAACGGTAAAGTGATATCGGTCTGACTAGGTTAAGCCGAGCCCATTAAAGATGGCTGACTCTTAAGGCAATGGTTGATGCTTAAGACTGACTCGGTGAGAGACGGTTGATAGTTTAGGCTGGGCCCCTGAGAGATAGCTAATACTCGCGACCGTCACCCACAATAGACCACCCGCTGACGCCGAGCAGTCGTTACCTGTCGAAATTTCACTGATCAGTTACCAGTCTAACATGGTCACCAAACCGTCTATCGATCCGACCCTGGCCTGAGGCTAAAATTAGATCAATATTATCAGATTGCAATGGGATTATGACGAAATTATGACCGGATTATGACCGGTTATGACTGGATTATGACAGGAAAATGACTGTACTATGATAGCACATCACTGGATTACTCGTGTACTAATGGTAACCCCGTTGTAATCTTTTTTGCAGAACCGTTGGTGTCGCGAGCGGAGACATCCGAACATAAATTGACGGGATAACGACAATAACAACACACGCCGTAACACGTGGTCTGTTCTGGATATATGGAATCGGTCTAGGATAACGACATAAATACATACTGCATTACGCCGGGACACCTTGTTATGGATATAACATCCTTCAAAATCGTTGGATTTTTCCTGGTCTAGGTGTGGCTAGACATATGTTGGTTTGCTTCCTTCAAGGATAACAATTATTAGCCAATCCTGAATCATGTAATAATAATAATGGCTATTAGACTGTTTGTGTATTGAACCTGCAGAACAGCTGAATTGATATTGTGTACCAGCACCAAACTCGGATATTAAGAGAGAAAAGGGGTTACCGGCTTGTTGCTATAATGTACTGTTGTTTTATAGCCACATCCGGCTGTACCTTGACCTAGTTTACAGCCACCTTCGCCACCAACTCCGGATGATACCAAACGCCAAAATGCCCATTTATTCTGGATCTTATGGCGTGTCGTTGTTGCTGCTGATTGGTGGACTGCTGCTATCCATGTCACGTGAGTACTGGCTACTGTATATATTACATAATAGTGTATTATAAACAATAACCAAAACAATACCTATAAATAATAATAATAATAATAATAATAATAAAAACAGCTATTACAGACAACAACAAAAATTTATTTACTTCACATATAAGATATCCTTAACATCATTACCCAAACAACAACAACAACAACAACAATCAAATACGACTACAACAATGAGAGGACAGACAGTTAATAATAATAACAAATACTAAAGGTTACATGAATTATATCAACAAGGAGATTGTTATGGCCGATAATGCAGTCATCAGTAATCGTAATATTGTTTTTATAACTGATGTCAAGGTCAAATATGGCATCTTTATGAATAATAATCAGCTTTTGTATTATAAAATATGATTATCTCTGGAGAGTGACGACCGTTTGATTTGTATAGTCATTAAAAATTGGACATCATAGAAAAAAACTAGAAATGGTACTTCATATATATATATATATATATATATATATATATATATATATATATATATTACTGCGATCATCCGTTTGACGGCGCTGCCTGTACCTTGAGTACCAGACCAGACAGTAGCATTATGCCAACATGTTATGGCTATAGTCTATCATCGTGTGACAGTGTAAATATAGATCTGGTGCAATATTAAAGATCTCTTCATCATCTGATATATGTACTTAAAGGGGAACAAAGTCCCAGGAGATAGATAGATAAGTAGATAAAGAGATAGAATCTCTCTCTTCACACACACACACACACACACACACACACACACACACACACACACACACACACACACACACGCACACCACCACACCCACGCACACGCACGCACACACACACTCTCTCTCTTTCTCTCTCTCCACACACACACACACATGTGCGCACATGCATGCTATTTTCATGTATATAAAATCCATTACCGCTCCAAATAATCACGCGCAATATTACGAGTATCATGTGACTACGCCACGTGAACATAGCAGAATGGCCCGTAAGTAATCCAGCCAAACTGGCCTCTGTCAAACACTCTTGGGAGAAATGTTCTTTGAGCTGATATCAAATTGATTTTTTCTACACGAGAGCTTTGCAAAATGATGAGTTGGATTAGTCGTCGCCACGGTTTGTTGGTCATCGCACGATAGATAAGAGCGCGTCATCAATAACGAACTCCCGACAAATGTCTTCTGTAAACAAACATGGCTGACAGAAAAATACGACCACTTAACATATCTGTTGCGAAGTGATAACGATTTGTGATGTTATGCGCTAAAATTTTGAAACAAGATGGCTGCTGTTTTAATAGCCACGTAATAGCCACGTTTTAATAGTCATTTCCGGTTGTTGTTTTTTATGTGCGGGGCGGACTTCAAATCGATCTTGGAACGATCTTGGCAAGAAGATATAGTTCTGATGTTATCAATTACGATGGCTTAATGGGGCACAAGACTATATATATATATATATATATATATATATATATATATATATATATAATAATATTTTTCGCAATATACTGTCTTGTTGGTTGCGGATTTGTGTGTGTGTGTGCTTCTGTGTGTGCTTCTGTGTGTGCGTCTCTGTGTGTATGTGTGTGTGTGTTTGTGTGTGATATCTAAAATCAAACAGCCTAATTGTAAAATGATCACGTGTCATGTGACTGGACAGTCACAGTATCAAACATTGACATAGAACTATGATCAAGAACAGAAGTGATCTATCCGACATAGTTTGATTGGAAGTTTTTTATTTTATTATTTTCTACCTTCCCCTTCTTCCAAACAATTGTTATGCTATATACATAATCACGTGATCAATATAGATGTTCTGTAATTATATTCATGTCCGACCGTTTGCGGGTTTTGCGACAAGAGCTTTCTAGAATTGGCACAAGATGCTCATCCAATATGCACAAGATTATCTTTAATCGGTAACCGAAGGGCTTTCGAGAAATAGAACAGAAATCGTGTTAAAGCGAATTGATCTTCATACGCCATGGATGTCGGGTCACGTGAATATTCAATATGATGTCCCTAGATAGCTGGAAATATAAAAAGGATCTGAAAATTCCAACACGAAACGAACAAAGAATAGAGATCTAGTATTCTAGAAGTAAATCTGATTTCAAAGAAAAATATTTCGTTTTTACATTTCGTACAAACACCAAACAATTGGCTTATGGTTGTTGAAGTAAGTGTCATAACGGACATAATTATGTATAATATCCGTGTATATGATGACACCCGAACTCAGTGAACGACATAGTTATTTAATTATATCTACAGTGACACCTGTTTTGGGAGCCTGGTTTATAGGACAGTCCGGACAGGTCAAACAGGTCAAACAGGTCCGATAAGACAGATCTCGCATTATTGTTGATACGATTATCTCCAGTCCAAATATTGAGCGCCATCGAACTGTGATCCACACCAAATATGATGCACTTTTATTATATTTAGCCTACAATATGGCGACAGAAGAGAATTCGTTTTACTGAAATTGTTTTGCATTTCACAAAACCTTCGATATCTTCCCGCGTTTCCGATGCTTCCGTGGTGTACCACGTAGTGTACACAGCGCCTTCACGGGTACTGTGCAGTGTATCCAGTGTGCAGAACTCATGTAGTATACCTATGCAGTCTAACAAGATGTACCCAATACCAACATATTATATCCAGGGATGGATGGTGTACTAACAGTATTTCCACAGTGTGTACTTAATAACCACAGGACATGGTATACCCCCGATGGCATACCCACAGAACCGAAATGGTATACACAAGTGGTGTACCTACGGTAACTCTTCGATTTTTAAATGAATGTATTATCGCGAGAGTCTGCCCATTAAAGATTACATCTGCAATAATATAATGGAAATTAATGGGAAGTAGGGGTTATGTTTACAGTCTGGTGATCTCGGAAAGCTCTCCTGTAATTGATGTCGTACTATAAAGCAGTGTATTATTGTAATGCGAGGGAAGTGGGATGGGTTGTAACGCACTGGTTTCTGTAGTCCAGCTGTAACAGGCACGTGGCGACATCTGGTGATGGATGCTCGAAGATCTTTGGCCACAGACCAATGGCCGTGTTAGGTCGTTGCCATGGTGACCGTGCTCCTCAGCGGGAACAAGATAATGAATATTAATGGTTTCGGGTAGAAACAAAGGTAACGGCGGGGAATGGGGGGTGACATAGTATAGGAACAAAACGGTATTTCATTGTCATTTTGGTGTCACATTGAGACATCGTTTGTCATACCTGGGTGCCTTTGGCGTCCTACATCTGTAATTTCATATCTATCATACTACATCTGCTGTTATACATCTGCTATTTTGCTGGTGTCAGAGTACGTTTGTCATTGAATGCTGGATAACGTACTGCTGACATTGTGAATATGTTATTGTACACGGGATGCTGTACACACGATTCTGTACATCTGGCATTCTACAGCTGACAATGTACATCTACATATCGATCAAGGTATTTTTGGTCAATATACATGTATTATAATTCAATTAAACATCAACCATGCCTGTTTACTTCTAAAACAACGTCATACACAAAAGGTCAAGGTCGACTGATCTATGACAACGAAATTAAACGATAATTAGACTCTGTGTGTGTGTGTGTGTGTTGGTAGATGGTGGTGGGAGGTCTTGCTGCGTTAATATACTGAGTTATTTCCAAATCTCGATAGTATAGCTTACCTGAGGTATGTACGACGACATTGTGTCTGCAGAAACTGGCGACATCTGTAGTTATAACTCACATAAACAGTAGATCAATATTATAATAAATACCATGTCAATACGTACTGTCAGTCTACTTATATTTGTTATAACATAACCCTGCCATCCATCCAAACAGTGTGTTTATTGTATGATATCAGCCTTAGCGGTGATATATATATACTGATATTTACCAATTTCAGAATATTACATCAGTTTTCCCATATTATATCAATTAATATGAATTTTCCACTTTCAACTAAACATTCTATTGTCAACCTACAAGGCCTTGAATGGGTTAAAATAGTTGACTAAATTATTTATTTCGGGGGTTGTGCTGTGTTATATAAAATATGCATTATTATTATTATTATTATTATTATTATTATTGTTGTTCTTGTTGTTCTTGTTGTCGTCGTTGTTATTGTTGTCAAGTTCAGTTGAAAGAAAATTACTTCATCTAGCCCATTAATTGTGAATATCCGTGAATCAAAAGATTCTGTCAGATTATGATGATCCAGTAATTTATATGGTCACCTTAATGATATGGAATGGACTCTTTGCCAAGAGAATAAGTCATTAAGATTGTATTGCTTTAGTAGTAATAGTAGTAGTAATAGTAGTAGTAGTAATGGTAGTAGTAATGATAATAAGAATCAGCCACCGAGGTTTTTATTATCACCCTTATCTCTCTACCACCCATTATCACCCTTTTCTCTCTACCACCCATTATCACCCGTATCTCTCTACCACTCTTTATCACCCTTATCTCTCTACCACCCTCTATCATCCTTATCTCTCTATCACCCTTTATCACCCGTATCTCTCTACCACTCTTTATCACCCTTATCTCTCTACCACCCTTTATCACCCTTATCTCTCTACCACCCTTTATCACCCTTATCTCTCTACCACCCTTTATCACCCTTATCTCTCTATCACCCTTTATCACCCTTATCTCTCTACCACCCTTTATCACCCTTATCTCTCTACCACCCTTTATCACCCTTATCTCTCTACCACCCTTTATCACCCTTATCTCTCTACCACCCTTTATCACCCTTATCTCTCTACCACTCTTTATCACCCTTATCTCTCTACCACCCATTATCACCCTTATCTCTCTACCACCCTTTACCGCTGTTATCTTTATGCTAATTTTACATCACGAGAGTGTTTTCTCCATCAATGCTCATATCCTATTATCAGCCTCAGCAACACAACTACCTCTTTGCTCAACTACCATCCTGATCCCATTTGCTACCCTTATTCCATTACAGTACTCACCCCATTATTATCTTTACTCTCGTACCAGCTTTACCCCATTACAACTGTTTATTACACAATTGTCATCTTTACCTCCTTATCACACTTACTTCATTATTACCATTATCCTAATATTATTATTACCCCCTTACTAATCTTATTTGATTATGAGTAATGACTTTTACCATACTAATACCCTTATTTTCTGACTCATATAATAACCCTCTCGTGTGCCTCTTATTCATTTCGTTCCTATCGTTTACCCTTAACCTCCGACCTTTGGTCCTTGAACTCGCTTCGCCCTCACCCCCAACCCCGTTCCTTATGCCTTACTGTTGAGTCATTGCCATCTTTTTAATCTCACCCTAAAGGATCCTGATTCACTCTGACATCCTCAGCACTGAACCGGGTCGTTGATATTTGAGTACGCCCTCTGGTGGTGCTCCATGTGGCACAACAGCATGTGATGAGAACCAGGATGCTGACGTCATTTTGTGAAGTGTCCTGAAGCGCACGATATTCATCCTCTATAACACCCCTCCCCCCCCACACACACACACACGGGTATTAGCGAGTGCGTTCTAACACCCAACCACTAACAAGGTCGTAAAAAGGTCGTTGATCTGAGGCATGTCACTACCAGGATTCGATAGTGTTTTGGAGGCAAAATTGGGCTTTTATTTATCTGAAAATCTCCTCACCCTGTATGTGTGCGCACACACGCGCGTGTATGTATGTTTTATGAACATAAATATATTAAATATGCCAAGATTATCATGAAACATCAAAGTCGACCGTGGTTCCACCTGGCGTCACTGAAAAGCAGTACTGGTGTCCAAAATAAAAACTGGAAGAAAAATAAACCCATTTTTATTTCATTAAATATTAGTTATCCGCGTCCAAAATGGATACTTAACTGTTCACAACCAATCAAGAACATAAAATAGCTAAACCACAACAACAAAAAAACAACAGCTCGAAGTTTATTTTGGAAGCATTGTTTAGATTTTTGCAAAGGCTTGGCATATACAGCTACATGGTGTTAGTCGGTAATAGAAATGGCAATTTGATCTCTGCTTGCACTGTGACCTTTAGCCTTTATCACAGAACCGTCCCATCTGTGCCACAAGCTTCATTAGACAAACCCTTTGACAGCTGGCCACTGGTCATCTGAATCAGTGAGCGCTTTTGGTGCGTGCACGTACGCAGACCCGGATGCAGAACAACGGGCCAACTACACGTGTAGACATCACCCTCACAAATTGTGCATAATTTAAAAATATAATTAATCAAAGCAGATAAAACGTATTACCGTTTTATCGCAGACTATCTCTTTCTGTCTGTATATGTATCTGTCAATTTATCTCTGTTTATCTGTTTATTTATCCATATGTCTGTCTGTCGTTCATTATGCAAGTACATGCGGGAGTGCGGAGATTGTGAATTATTGGATCCACACTGGATACTATGTAAATTAAACACGATCAAAGAAGTGATGAATAGTTGGTTCTCAATCATAATTCCCATCAGACAACAATTAGCGAACTAAATTAATAGACGCTTTAATAATAATTACAGTTGCTGCCCATTGTAGATCATCGCTCGTAACGCTACCGCGTCTAGTTATTGGGAGCCTTCTCTTCCACTTTTCCATTAAAACATTTCATAATTTATGCTTTCCTTTTCGAATCGTGATCACGGCGCACGTAGTGTTTCACCAGATTTAGTTTTGTGGAAACGGGTCCGTGGCCATTGTTAATGTGTTTTATGTACTTGTCCTGCGCGAGCTGCTGCCTTCTGTCATCAGTGGGACTAGATTCAGCGAAAAACGAGCCTTTTACGGCAAATTCAATTAGTTGTGGCGTAAAAACGACTAAGCCATTGTTATCGATGTAATATCGCGACAGATGGAGCCACCGTTATGCGGTTTTGTATAATGTGGTTGCTGGTTATTGGCGTGGCAGCGCCACAGTGCAGCTTTACCGGGATAATTCTGTCTTAAATCAGTGCTGATTTCCGGTTCATTAACAGTCGCCAAAGTCCACGATTCTCTGAACTCCATATATTATAAACACTTATTTTTAGCGTTTAATTTGTATTTATATGCGTTAAATCATAATGCGATATTTTTGACCTTTGAGAACATCTCCTATCTGGTTGATATAAACCATTTTAAAATGGCAGCCGCTTTGGTGGTGAGTCAACAATATTTCATTAAGTTCTTCCTGTGCTTTCCCAATAACCTTACCCTACTTCCAGAACACCCCCTCCTTCCGTCACTCTTTTGTCATTAACCAATCACGTGTCAGCAGTCATGCGCAGAATTGCCCTCTATCGTGACATGCGCTTCGAGACTCCCCGTAGCTGTTCGTTAGCTCATGAACAATGGATACTAGTTTTCGACAACATATTGTGACTACAGTTGATTACAGGCAAAGTAATCATCTTGGTAATTTTGTAATCACGTCAACTTGACAGATCTTCAACAGAGATTTGTCAGATCAGCAAATTTTTAATCGTATTTGAATATTAATATATATATATATATATATATATATATATATATATATATATATATATGAAAAACGATGGCTATATTTGGTGTTCGAGTGTCTCAACACGCACACACACACACACACACACACAAACGGAGAGAGTGAGAGAGATAGAGAGAGCGTAGGAATTTATGTCCCGTGGGCTATGAAGCAGCTCACACGTGCCGGAAATGGGACGGCTCACACTTTATGTATTAATGCGTCCAGGCGTCCTTGATCTAATGGTGGGTTTTAGGGATGACAGATGGCAGAGATTTGTTCGTGTCTCGTGTTTCTCTGCACGGGAGTTTGCCGCCAGGATGAGCCGCTGCTAATGAACACTTCAGCCCCACTGGAGATTAAATGTCACGTGCTCTGATGACGCGTCACTCACGGGAATCGGAAGCGAAAACCAGCCCTCTGTAGCTGTTGCTTAGTGACGTCATACTTAACTGTCGTTTTGATTGGCTTGTTGAAAACGAATTCGGCTTTAGGCGAAACGCGATAGAGCTATTGGCTAACTAATTAGGTCACGTGCCGGCCAGTGATCGAATGAATTAAAAGATCGATACTGTATTGGAGGCAGGTGATTATTTTTATTATAATTAGTACAATCAGGTGACGCAGGATGAACAATAATTAGCATACTTTGGACATACAGTAAAATCTGGGTTGAAGACTAACTTTTCTGCTATACACAGGCGGCTTATGGATCTCAGAGAAAAATAACAATAATTTATTAAATATTAGACATAGTACTGTATATTTACATCTATATACGGAGACTATCGAAAGGAACAAATTTGATTTATAATGGAGGAAATCAGGGGTTTGTGTCAGTATTTGAGATGTGACATCGATAAATAAAATAAATTGACTGAACATCTTATTACGCAGGTGTGACCAGCGGTTAATACACAATAAACGCTCACTCCCAAAACTGATTATTGGCATCCATTGATTTGAAAATGACATATATCAAAAGTTAATTATAATTGTTAACTAATTATTATCTCTTATTCATAATTCATTCCATATTTTCAATACAGTTATCTTAATATGTATTCACTTAAGTGCGAATTGGGATTTATAATGTATTATCTTAATTTTGAATATCTGTAGGTCTTAGCCAATAATTCTATAAAATAGAGAAAAAGTGAGATGTTCTCTGCCTTAAACATTATAATATATATACATATCTTTTTGTGGAATATTTCACTGGAGAGTTGCCTCTCCCCGATATGTCGTAGACATGGTTCGGGCTAAATCAAGCACGCAAACACCTCTGGCCTTCAGCGATCCGAACTATTCAAAAAAATATAGGCTTCTTATATGTAATGTAAGTTTTATTTAGAGGTAACTTGGTATGTCTCACGATGGTTGTTCCAGTTCGCCATACCTAAGTGAATGGGCTAATTTTATTGATGTATGAAACATCCTACAGGCACTAGTATTCGAGTTGATGCCCTAGAGGCGTGCGGTACGTGGTTAACTTCACCATCGAAAAGTCGCGAACTTCAGTGGGTCAATTAAAAGAGGTGGCCCGTTAAGGCAGATGCACGTCCTGACAGGTTTCGCTGTACAACCGATGACATCGGAGGGCGGACTTATAATAAATAAGCTGATCTGGCCGGCGATAATTAGCCATAATTAGCTATTTGTTAGCAGGTGACTAGTGATTGATTAGCTACTTCACGGCTAATTATAGCTCGGAGATTATAGAGAGATTATGTGTCACGGATGGCGGGTTAGCCATCAACTGTGACTGTTGATGTTTTGATTGTGACAAGCAAGTTGATTATATTAATTATGCTAATGTGTATCGTTAGGCTGTTAGTTTGATCACGTGATTAGAGTTATCGCTTTTGTCGTCGAATACTAGAAAGAGAGAGTTCGATGAATATCAATCCTGAAATGAATACTTGTTTCCCTTTATTGAACTGAGTAACTGTGTATGTGTGTGCGCGCGCACACACGCGCGTGCGCATAGATAGTTTTCACTGAATTTAACTCAGGTATCAGCGATTGAATATTACAGGAAATGAGCCACTGTATAGGTGTCATGAATCTATTTTATAATAATAGTATTAATGAGTGAGTGAGTGAGTGAGTGAGTGGGCGAGTGAGTGAGTGAATGAGTGAGTGAGTGAGTGAGTAATTTTTTAACCCCCATGATGTTTACGCAAGTAACCTATAGATTGTTTTGTAGATAAATGAGATAAACTGGTCGGGTGCTTTTACTGAAGATTGAAACATCCTACAGACGCAATCAATATTGGGATACGGTCGTCGACTAGGAATCTTACAGTGCAGTGCATTATCCACGACACTACAAATTTTGTTTGGTATATTCGGTGACATCGCCAACAATTAAAGTTTAGGATGTGTAAACAAACAATTCTGAACCTCAACATGAAGTCCATACATAACTAAGGTGGTTGTGCCTTTTGTTTTCGCTTGAGATTACTTATAAATATGTTCATTCATTTGCTATGGTCCCAAAAGATCAACGTACGTTTGATACGATCCCTTAGGTTTGTAGCAATTCGGGGCACGTCTCAAATAATTATTGGTCTAACATCGTGGGAGATCATTTATTTGTGGCTTGGCGTGGTAAAGTGACGCCATTTGGTTCGACCTTGACAAAATGCACGCAGAGGTGACCTTTGTCACGTATGGCGGAATGTTATGCGGTGATGATATACGGAGCGTGGTGTATGATTGGTGAAGGTAAATTGGGGGAGACCCCCCTACACACACACATACACACACACACACACACACAGACAAACACAGAGAGAGAGAGAGATAGAGGAGATAATTTTCCAAAATATAATCCGTTTGATATTTCTCACTATCTATACAGTCAAAAATACCGTAGTTATGCTTATATAACTATCGTTTAACATTGAAGTCATAGAAATGTGAAGTCAGGACATATTCTGAACAGACTTGCTCTAGAGAGTCTCTCTCTCTCTCTCGCTCTCCTATATATATATATATATATATATATATATATTGTGTTTTTCCTGTCTACTTGTATATCTGTCTGTCTGTCTGTCGACACCTCCTTTCGAATCCTTTCAACACATTTCTAATCCTTGGAGTCTTTCTTCCCGAACACAAATAAATGCCCTGAGAAAAGGTGGGGGGACGTCTACGAATAAAGATGTCCTTCATTGAAAGTCAGAGACGGATTTCGACCTTCACCGATTTATCAAGGTCAGAGTGCTGCCGAGACCCGATTCTCTTTGTTGTAGCCAACATGGTAATCTTGCCATATATAGAGATACATTATACGCTAAGCCGAGACAAACATGGCCGCTAAGAGCCGATCTAAGACCGGAAGTAAGCCGGACGCCATCTTCCGCCTCGCTAACTCACCGCCATAAGGCAGACGATCGTTGCGAGACACAAAAAGAAAAGTTATTTATATCGAGAATAGCAGATCTCCTCTTTTCTCTTTTTATCTGAAATGTCGTCTAGGGGTTTTAATCACCAGGGGCGCTGTAACCGGAAATGCAGTCATACTAAAGAAGTCGTTCTATTTGTTGCCTTTTCTGTATCGAAAGTGTCCGGATGTGAAATGCTCGCTGACCTACGAGGTTTATTGAATCATTCTACTACTCGTTGAAGCAGATAATAGTAATATATTAGTGTAATGTCGTAACCAAGGCAACGGTATAATTTATTACCTCAGAATTACACACATACAAACACACACACACACACACACACACATATATAATTGGGTCGATATTTCGATAATACCTATTACTTTATGTTCTATTTGCGTGTTTTAACTAGTTATGTTAATGATGGCCGTATAACGGATAATAAACACGCTGTGAGATTAATATATTCTCTGACACAGACTAGTAATCGCTATTCAGACATCAGATCACTGATAAATTGTCCAAATGTTGTAGGTTTGATGTGTGGTCCTGTGTTTCGTTGCTTTTTCATTCGATGCTCACACACACACACACACACACACACACACACACTGGCGAGGGATCTCTCAGCATGAGAAGTCGCCTCTCTAGATTTGATACCTGATGAATCGTCCAATGTTTTGTTTTACTCCCATCACACACACACACACACACACACACACACACACACACACAAACACACACACAGAGAGAGAGAGAGAGAGAGAGAGAGATGTAATGTACAGAGACATCATATTTGACCTTCTATATACATGTCCATTTCTCCAACATCCAAACGTTACACCAGATTATGGCTGGTGAGAAAAGCAGTGTGTGTGTGTGTGTTACACGTGAACTCTTCCGGGAACCTCACTGTCACATGACCACGATCTCACACTGGAGGAGATTTGATGAATGGGTGATCAAATTATAAGAGGTCGGACTGTGTGTGGCTTTGTGATTCTGTGTGACTCCCTGTGTGACTGTATATCGCTGTCTGCCACTATATGTGGGTGCCTATATGACTGTCTATGTGAGTGACTGACTGTATATGGTTCTGGCACCAAGTACGATTGGGTGATAGGGTGTGAATATGTGTGCTTGTGTTGTATGACTGCATCGTTGGGTGTTTGTATAACTATGAAGGTTGTGTGGCTGTATATGGCTAGGTGGTTGCACGCAGTTCCGGTGTGTGTGTGCGTGTATGCGTGCGCGCGCGCGTGGCTTTATCTGACAATGTGTGACTAAATGCCGTTTTTGTATACACGTATTTGTGTTCGGTGATTGTGCGACTGCGTGACATTTTCTGATTGTGGGGCTGTGTTGGAGTTGTGTGACATTGTGTACATTTTTGTCTCTATGGGAATGCACAGCACTCTCGTTGCTGTCTAGCCGTGACTGTTGTAATAGTTGTAACTGTATGTGTCTGTGTGTTTAACATTTATTGTGGATGTCTACTTTAGACGCAAAATGTAACTATGTGATTATTTTGTTATTTCCATTTAGCGGTTTATTTTAACTGTATGCTGACTCTAGCAGTCTCCCTGCGTATAATTTTAACCTCAGCATCATTAATTGATGCAAACATATTTTAAAATATTATCAAAACACATTTATTATACTATGTAGTAGTTGGCTTGTCATAGATGTTGCCGGTTTATTGGCTGTTTTGTTAATATAAAACTGGCTTTCCATAGCTAAGGCATGTTTAGCAATATTGCCGTTGGTGGAGAGTTTTATTATCAAAATGTCAAAATACTATCGTTTCCATATTTCATATTAAGTCAATCTCCTCGAATAACTGTGTATGTGAGGGCTCTCCCTCCCCCTTCTCTCTGTGTGTTTTGAGGGGCTGTTTCCTTATATGAGGGATGTCTTCTGCATTGGGGGGGGGGGGATTTCCCCTATGCACTGGGATCTCTCTCTCTCTGCGTGTGTGTGTGTGTTGGGGGGCTGTTCCCATATACGAGGGATGTTAATATGTTTGGGGGGGATCACTTATCTGTGTAGGGTCTCTCTCTCTCTCTCTCTTCTCTCTCTCTCTCTCTCTCTCTCTTGTGTGTGTGTGTGTGTGCGTGCGCGCGCGCTGTGTGTGAGTTTATAGGAAGATCAATAACAAGGTTGTGATCAGGTTTATGGTAAGTTTTGTTGTGTCATATTGACCGTGTTCGTTCAAGTCCTTAAGCTGTCCGGTCGGATGTCCCTTTTTGTAGCAAACTGAAATGCGACAGGTCACTTCTAAAACTCTTGTAGTGTTAGTCGTGGTGCAGGGAGGCAGGGACACTCCAATCCAACAGCTCATTACCAATGGATTATTATGGATTAGGAGACTATAATTGGCAGTTGGACGCAGCATACTCCCCAGGGAGTTTATGAGTGACCGGATTGTATATGTCCACAGATCAGAATGGTAAAATATGTTATATAAAGAATAAAATATGGTATTAATAATGATAAGGAGGATGGAATGAAAAGTTAGACGTCTATCTACCGACATGTTGACTCGAGAAACATCATGTCACCCCGTCATGTCACCCCGTCATGTCACCCCGTCACGTCACCCCGTCACGTCACCCCGTCACGTCACCCCGTCATGTCACCCCGTCATGTCACCCCGTCATGTCACCCCGTCATGTTACCCCGTCATGTCACCCCGTCATGTCACCCCGTCATGTCACCCCGTCATGTCACCCCGTCATGTCACCCCGTCACGTCACCCCGTCATGTCACTCCGTCATGTCATCCCGTCATGTCACTCCGTCATGTCACCCCGTCACGTCACCCCGTCATTTCACCCCGTCATGTCACCCCGTCCATATGATACTAGTATATATGCTACAAGACAATACATAAAGCTCCTCCGAATATCAGTGGAGGGACACGTACGCTTATAAGCTGTTAACCTTTAGGTAGTGAACGATGACATCATGGAAAGACAGTTTCGGGTGTCATCTTTGACACTCCGTGGTCGCCATTTTTGCTTGTTGTGTCCATCGATTTCCCGATGTGTGTGTGTGTGTGTGTGTGTGTGTCTGTATGGGAATGGCTTGTGTCGTGTGTCAGCTGGGTCCACTTAAGGCTGGAGATCCCTCGGGTGCCGAGGTTGGGGTGTGGCTCGGTGTGACGACACGTTGCTCGTTTGTCATTTTTGAGATGCTAACTTGTCATGTGTTAGCCGAGTCCATAAAGTCACGTGTTAACACGTCTTGGTCACATGTTATTGGCGAGACGAGCCGATCCAAACTGATAATCTGGCTCATATTTATGGAAAATTCACCGCGTCCATTTTCTTTTCTATCTGACCCGTTATAAATGGTACCTTATTTCAGCTACGATAATATTTTCAGATCAAAGAATACTAATATATCGCTCGATCGAATGGGTGATTGATTGATTGATTGATTGAGTCAGTGGGTGAGTGGGTGAGTAAATAAGCGGGTGAGTGAGTGGGTGAACGAATGAGTAAGTGATTCAGTGAATGCTGTGTTTAGATGAACGATCCAGCAGTAACATATATGGCCCTGCTTAAACGTCTTTTAAATAATTTGCTATGTTACATATAGTAACCTGCGATGACGTCATGACGGCGGATGTAATGGTATATTGTGGTAGAAGTCTTGATATGTTGTAACATGTCATAGTGTGCTGTAACATACCGTTATATATTGCAACATGTTGTAATATCTTCTAATATATAGTGTGTTATTGTACGACGCAGTATATCATAATATTATGTAGTATGCGAGTTGTTATTAAATAGATCCATGCGCGCTCTCTCTCTCTCCGCCATCCATCCATCCATCCATCCATCCATCCATCCATCCATCCATCCATGTGTAATAGTTTGTAATCCTAAATAATATGCAAGTTGTACTACACATAAACAGACTGTTTATATCTTATCTATTACATCTCGGTATCAATTCTGTCAGCTAATAATACCCTTTCCGTGTGACTGACATGTTACTTGGATCCCCATCACAAGCCAACATCACGTTATATATGTTTTCATTTTTAAATTAGTTAGAGGCTACCTTAGCGGTCACGTCACATACCACGTGATGAATTATTTAGTCAGTAGCTACTGGTCTAATCAAAATGGCGTTTCGCGAGATAATCCGATTTCTAGAAGCACGTGAAATTTTTGACAGATCGAGATATGAAACTGGAGACAAATTGGCTAGACAGCAGAGTGACACACGCACACACACACACACACACACACACACACACACACACACACACACACACACACACACACACACACACACACACACACACACACACACACCGGCATCGTTTACATAATCTAATAGCACCTGTATTATCTACAATATTTCTCAAAACATGTATAACATCTCTAACATCCACATCTTCCGTATCATCAATAACATCTGTATCATTATAGTCTGCTGACGTAGATTAATCAAGACACAAGTCACTTGCTGGCTTCCGTGATGTTTATTGTTGCTCTATCTGGCCGCTAGAGGCGCCTTAACTCGGCGTAATATAGCTCAACTCAGACACCGGTGTGTAACAATTGTATTGTGTACAGCCGTGTATACTGTACATATAACGCTGTACAGTGTACATATAACGATGTACACAATGCACTACATGTTTTATAAACAGTGGTGTGCCGCGATAATAAGTGTTTAGCAAATCATCTTGTGTAAAGCCATTAGGGTATACAGGAAGACAAATGTGTGTCTTTTGATAAATATGGGCTGATCTCTCTCTCTCTCTCTCTCCCTCTGTGTGTGTGTGTGTGTGTGTGTGTGTGTGTGATACATATAAAGACATATAAACATCTAGTTTAATTTAGACTGTGATGTAAATTAAGATAAATTAGATTGTCAAGAATCATTCGTTCTGACGGTTGGAAAACAATCTAGAATATAAACATTACTGAGAAGCTTCCAATTAAATATAATCTACACAATAATTGTCAAATTGTGTTTAACTTAGACTGCCAAAACTAATAATATCCCCGGAAATCGGCGTTTTTTACTTTGTATCTTCAAGAACCATTTGCAATTTGTAATAATTAGGTGTGCAAATATAACGCACAATATTTCAAACACAGCTCACAATTTGCTAGAAACATAGACTAATGGTAATTGTAAACAAAACAAAAAGTGTACAGTAAAAATAGCTCAGAGTTGATTGTAAACATAATTCCACGGCTATATTTAGCGAAAATAATTATGGCTTATAATTTTAGCCCGACGGTGTCATGATGTGACAATGTACTCTTTGACATTGACACAATATGACACAGTTCGAAAGTACTACGATTATAGCCAATAAATTTGATAAATATATGTGGGGCGTCTCCGTGGCTTAACTGCCAGCCATGCTATAGCCACAAACCTCTAGCATATATGGCTTCAAACCCCACCCGGGCTATAATAGAAGGATGTTTCATCTTTCATTTCGTCTCATTACCTTTGGAGGTAGCTCAACCTTTTTAGCCTAAAATCTGCATAAAAGTGACCTTAAAGCAGCAACATTTTACTGTGGTACACATTCAAATCCATTGTGTAGCAAATATTTAAAAAATATTTCCTTTTATAAACAATCATATTGTAAACATTTACAGTCTCGTGAAAACTCTACGAGTATATATTATTTATGTTTAGAGTCCATTATTAATTATATCGCTATGTTATTTTATTGGTAGATGGCCAAAGACTAGAGATTTATCCCAAACACGCCCAGGTAAAAAGGATATCAACAGGCGCAATGTTTACCTGTACTATAATGGATTATCTACACCATGGACCAACACCGGATATCTTTTGGCGAGCATCACACGGCGATATTATCACTAACACCAAAGGAAGGTGAGTAATAATATTAACAGCAACAGCCGCTAATAATAATAATAATAATAATAATAATAATAATGCTGTTTTTGCGTTATTACAATAGATGATTTCCGCGACCGATGGGCAAATCTTTTTTCCATCAAATCGCTAAATCACAGAGGTTAGAAACTCGTTCAAATGTGAATAACTTGTGTATTATGGTTTCCCTCTTGATCAGACTTTTTCTCAATAACAAGTTGTTATATTTTGTCAGTAAATGATATTTACTTGCCTTCTCATTTAGCAACAATTTTAGATGGCTTTTGCCAAAATCCATGTTACCTTTATATCTGATTACATATATAAATGCAGTTTTACAATAATTCACACTTTAATTATAATATTCAATAGCTAACACCATAAAGCCAGAAGAAAAATGTTGCTATTTGTTATTCAGACAGCATTTGGACAAATAAAGTTTCAGTAATCACCTTTGTTAAAAAGTGCTCTAAATAATGAGAGTTCTGATATTTTGTTAAAACAAGAAACTTATATTGAAACTTCCATGCTTGAAAGAATATATATTCCTGATGTGTGATGTCATATTAAAGTTTATTAAAAGTTTATTGTCATAATATCTGACGCAGCTTCAGCCAAATCGAATGGTGAGAGCTAACCCCCCTCCCCTCCGCCAACAAATAATCCTATTTACTAGCCAAAAATTAAAAGTTATATTTAACAAAATGGATATTCCATGAAACTGCTACAATAATTTATAAATTGATCTTGTATTGTAAGTAGAATACACTTATTATTCCATCCCGTTGTGCGCTGTTGCTGTACCTAACAATGGACAAGTTGTCCTTTAGTAATGTGAAACATGCATCCAACAATGTGTAATAACAAGTTGTCTTCATATATATTTTCGCTCCATTAATTTTGTCAAATTTGCTGACCAGTTAGCAGCTCGATCGGTTAGTTTATTGTTTATACGAATCGTAATCGAAAGCGAGGCGAGTAGACGCGATTTAGAGTTTATTATACGGTGACTAAATGAACTTTATGTTTCTACCCGTTGATTATGTAATATATGTCTGGTATCGGGGTAAACATCGTCTACCATGTAGTTACGATGTGTCGCCAGTAATCAGACGAGCGCTGCACGTGACTTGGTCACATGTCATTCACATGATGCGTTAGTGGTGTGATGGGCATTCGGCGATATTATCGCTTGGCGTCGTTGTTACAACCTATTGTTTTGTGTGTGTGTGTGTGTGTGTGTGCGTGTGCGTGCGTGTGTACAACGGCAAGTGACAAATTGATGACACCCAAGCACTTGTGACACAGGAAGCTCTCGTGTTGTACAGTTTTGGAGTATTGGTCGCGGTACTGGTGACGTCATTGCCTTAATCAACTGCGTCAAATAATAAGGTCGGTTCTCCCCTGTAATGCCCCCCCTCTCTCTCTCTACAACACACACACACACACACACACACACACACGCACACACACGCACACGAACAAAGATACAAGAAAACAAATGGACGTATGAGTGAAGAAACAAAAAAACAAGCACACAAGTGAAATAAAACCAAACAAATATATACACACATTTTTTAAAAATAATTTAACACACACAAGCGCGTGCGTGTGTGTCTGTGTCCATGTGTGCACAAGCAAAAAATAAAAATAGCAAGCAAGCACATACACGTTAAACATATAAATGTAATCACGCCAAAAAAATCATCTATTTATACGGCATCGAACAAGAAGCCAATAATTAGAGAATAATAAGATAACCCCACGCGCCAACCTCTCGGCTAGTCTGTCTCACAGACATTAGTTGGTGCTGCACTCTACCCTACCTCCTGCTACCATTCACATCACGTGACACAATGCACACGCACAAGTCGATCAGCGACCTCTGGCGATCTCTGTTTGCAATGCAAATTTGGCTCTGCCATTAGGGAGCAGGAGTATTCTAGTGGGACTTCCGCTAAATAAGAACTGTGGGAAAAGTGTCAGATGTCATTATAATGGGAGTCCAACTGTCACGGGAAGCTTATCTCTTGATTGATGACAGGGGGCAGCACCTGCGCCATAAAATGTCTCTTAATGATTGTTAGCGGTAACATTCGGTGATGGCAACCGAAAGCTATAACTACAAGCCATATATATATATATATATATATATATATATATATATATATATGAGTGTGTGTGTGTCCGTGTGTGTGTGCGTGTGTATATGTGTGCGCGCGTGTGTGTTGGTGTTGTAAAATGTACTTTGTATAAACGTCTTTAGGGGACCATCTGCTTAATTAAAAGTCCAATAAAAAGTTGTCCCTTTCCACCAATAGGCCTCTTTGGTTATAGACAGTTAAATCTGTCCCAAAATACTACCCGCGTATAACGACCAACCGGTGTCATTTCGGAAGTGGTCTATGAAGACAGGCAAACGAGGAAGAATTGAACGAGGACTGTCTAAAACTGATAATTGATACATAATACAACAAACCCTGTCGTTACGACCACCCGTGTCTTATTACACCACTCGCGTTAAGAGACATCTATATTATATTTTGTTGCTATTAACAGCTTTATTGTATAAGCATGATTCTGGCATCACTGCTCTACGGAGCTTATAACTCGCCATTTTGTACCTTTATACAATTCGATTTCATCGTCAACTGCCAGAGAGGGGGAGTATGCTGTTAGTATGTGTAACTTTTGATGTTTCACTGCCACTTCTGAGAACATGGCATGGTAAATAGGCCGTGTAACTCCCGAAGTGATAGATGAAACACCTTTCAAACATAGCCCTGCTGGAGTGTGAACCTAGGTTGTCATTCTAATGATCCTACGTTGACCCATCATCATATATCTGGGCAACAAATACTTATGGCCGAATCAGTGTTAGCGAGAAGTAGATCTGAACCTGAATCCATCACATTGTTCTGGCTCTGTGCCATGGACACCAAGCCACAGCACCAATCAATTATCAAGTGTTCTGGCATTTTTCTACGGATGCAGTGTTTTGACACATTGCCGGAAGTGAGATATTTACCAGATTTAGAGATCTATGGCGTTTTCCCACAATTATGATATTTTGTCACAGTTATGGCACAAAAATATTTCGAAATTCTGGTGTCAACGAGAACAAACCAACAATATCAGCCCCGCCTCTGTATTTACAAACAGTAGACATTAGGTGGCGTGGAACGGCGCCATATTAAGGAAAAACTAGCTATCCATAATGTGACAATTAATGCAAAAGTGTGCTCCACATCGCCTCGTAGCACCATTCCCGGTTAGGGAATCCTTCATCAGATTCTTGCCCTTATCCCGTTTTATTAGCGTCCATTTTGTAAATACCTTGTCCTACAAAGGTCGGCACGCCTTGGGCTATGTTATGGTGTATTCACGTGACTGGTAGGGCTGGGTTTTAATGGCTGATATTTTGCCATTTTTCGGAAGCAGAAGATAATCATTTACAAGCTGAGATCCGGAAATATTTTTATTTTCCGCGTCATTTTAGATCCGCTGATAGATTACTTCGGCCTCATTTCCCCAAGGATGCTTATTGCGGACCGCCATTTTAAATTGCTGAAATAATCTTGCCAATCAAGGAGGATATGAGATTGTAGTCGGTGTAATATGGAGATTGCTTTTGTCGCATTTTGCCAAGACAAATAGTATGCAAGAAGCAGACGATCACAAGCGTTCAAATGACGTCATCTCGGCATTCACCGCGGCCATTTAAATGTCGTAAAATATGGAATACTGTTTTACGTTAGCACCTCCACACGGGGCTGTCTACTGTTATTGTTTAACGGAAGATCGGCCATTTTGTTGTGGCCCGTCGATATGGCAATAAAGTAGACCATAAGTGGCGCGATTTCGGTGTCATTTGTAAATTTGCTACATAATTTTGCGATTGTCGAAACAGGATGTGACAAAGATGATGGCTTAACCTGTTGTTTATTTTGATTGATTTTTATAGGCTAAATCTAATAGCACAGCTCCACACACACACACACACACACACACACACACACACACACACACACACACACACACACACACACACACACACACACACACACACACACACACACGCACACACACACTGTATATTTAATAAAACGCCCTTACAAGCAAGAGCAATTCAAAGGTGCTGTACATTGATACCACAAATAATATGTTTGTAAATAAGCGATTTGAACTATAATCTTTATTTACATGGGAAAACAACCTTGAAGAGGTGTGTTTTCCGAACAGATTAAAAAAAATTCAAGAGACGATGCATTTCTAATATCCACGGGCAATCTATTATATATATATATATATATATATATATATATATATATATATATATATTAACGCTAAATGCCGAAGCCATTTTAGTGCATCGGGGAATATATTTAATATGACTATGGCTGAGACAGAAAACGTGGTAGTTCCGTCGTCAGTTGCTGTGACCCGAGCCAAGAAGCTCCTACTTTTTTGACAGCGCACTTTAGCTGCAAACTGCCGTGATCAGAGTACTGCAGCCCGTCTAGACGGTCTATACCTTTATCAGCATCAGATCCGAGAAAGAAGTCTTACAGTTGTCATGACCGCCCAAAGGCACCGACGTCTGCCTATTCTACACATGATACAATATAACATTATGGAGACTTCCTTGACAGATCTGCTCAGATTTCTATCTATATTTAGATACTCGGATTATAAATATGTCAGACAAGGGCAGTGAGGCAGATTAGGCTCGGATATCTATGTTTGAAATATAGATTCTAGATATGTACATGTAATAACGGTCTGTTTTAATGGAGCCAATGCAGGCAGACATTCAGCGACATATCCAGAGAGCTTAATGATCAACAATATATATATATGAGGACATGGGTTTGGGTATTTTACAAAACAGATTGTAACGTTATCAGTTTTTCCATTAAAACATCTTGCCGATTGGGTCGTACTCCAGACACGCCTAAAACTACTTCGGTGCATAATTAATTATCATTAACCAGAACTAATCACTTGCAGATTAATAGTTAATATTTAGCGTCATCTAGAAAGTTGTTTAATGTCTGGAGCGAAATCCCTTGGGATTCACCAATCAATGACCAGAGATTGGGAGTAGCCATTTATTGACTGATGCGAAGAAGTGGGTCAGGTGGCGTTTAGGGAGGGGGAGCGGTTTGTTATTGATCGGTTAGCTAAGATCATTATATGTGTATTGTTAATGGTGTGAGTGAGAAACGGGATTATTGGGGTTTAACAAAAATATGGGATTGTTACGTGGGATATGTCCTAGTTGTCGAGAAATAGATGGATGGATGGATGGATGGACACACACACACACACACACACACACACACACACACACACACACACACACACACACACACACACACACACACACACACACACACACACACACACACACACACACACGAACAAAGATACAAGAAAACAAATGGACGTATGTGTGAAGAAACAAAAAATAAGCACACAAGTGAAATAAAACCAAACAAATATACACACACAATTTAAAATAATAATTTAACACACACACACAACCACATGCGTGCGTGTCTGTGTCCGTGTATACACAAGCAAAAAATAAAAATAGCAAGCACGTACACGTTAAACATATAAATGTAAACACGCCAAAAAAAATTATATTATTTATACGGCATCGAAAAAGAAGCCAATAATTAGAGAATAATAAGATAACCCCACGCGCCAACCTCTCGGCTAGTCTGTCTCACAGACATTAGTTGGTGCTGCACTCTACTCTATCTCCTGCTACCATTCACATCACGTGACACAATGCACACGCACAAGTCGATCAGCACACACACACACACACACACACACACACAGAGAGAGAGAGAGAGAGAGATTGTTTGGGATGTTTTTCCCTCGGATAAGTCAAACACACAACTACACGCAGGCACAAACATACCTTTTCAGTCTAAACGTATATACATGCGCATACACGTGCACGAAGATGCACATAGTCTCACATAAATGCACATATACACACACACATAAATACATTAAATTGGATAGTTACACATATATCTACTATATATCAATTACTCATACCCACACACAGAGGCAAAATACTTAAGCGTCAGTGAGACTCGAATTCGGGACTTCAGCATTTGGACCTACACAACATTTCCCACTCAGCCATCCGCGTCTAAAGTCCCACACTGGGCCATACGAACATCAGAACGGTATTAGATGTAGCAGCGGATCAATTCGTTGTGGTTTATAGCCACAGCGCCCTATAACCGTGGAGGTAGATCCGTCCAATAATATGTACTTATTTTTCAGTTTAAATATATCGGAATTACGTATCCCATATATCACCATATATCGCCATATTGCTACTGGTGAGACACTATATGTTCTGACATTTGTCTCATAACACCGTCCCCTATTAATACAGTGGAGCCTGTTTTGAGAGACCACCGATGTGACCTCAAAATAATAATAATAATGAATTTAACAAAGCATCCTTACTAGTAGGAACCATTCAAAATTCCTGTGTAGTAAACCCACAGGTATAAAAAAAGGACTCATGTACTATATTTACCCTCAAAGTTAACCTTCAAACAGGTGACATTTAGAACAGATTTTCCCAGAGTGGGGGGTGGGCCTACTGTATTAATAATCTTATGTCAAGGCACAGATTCTTGCAATAATCTTTGACATTGATAGGGTCAGATCGTTAACCTCGTCTGGTCGTTAAAAACAAATAGTCGTTTAAGCCACGTACTACTATCTATAAGCAAGGAGAGTGCTAATCAACTGGAGGGACCACCTTATAATCTGTCCGTGGGGAGAAGTTTTTCAATTTAGAAACATCAGCTGGTCATTAAAAACAGGGTGGTCTGTAATGGAGGTTCTTCGTATTATGGAATGCCTTTGTAAGAATGTTGGTCATTTAAAGATAGTCGGAGTAGTCTTCTTGATAGGTTTTATTATACTCTATCTGTCCATTTATCAGTCTGTCTGTATGTCTGTCTAGTATATTTAATCCGTTTATTATCTAGACAAACTAATGCTGTTTTTGGAGGATATTTTACCAACAACAGTCCCTTCTGTTATAATTCATACAATAACAACGACAACAACAACAATAATAATAATAATAATAATAAAATTAATAATAACAACAACAACAAAATCGATAGTAACAATAACAACAACGACAACGTCGTTAACAATATCAACTGAAACAATAACATAGGACAACAATTATTCAATAACCTCAATTACATTGCTAAAGCTAGTACTGTTATTATAACTAAGAAAATTTACGATAATAACAAAATTGAAAAAATATCAAACAGATTTGTACAGTTATAGCTGTGAAATCCTCTATCTGATTGGTAA
This sequence comes from Paralvinella palmiformis, assembly GCA_025642065.1. NCBI lineage: Eukaryota > Metazoa > Annelida > Polychaeta > Terebellida > Alvinellidae > Paralvinella > Paralvinella palmiformis. The sequence goes on along the minus strand of JAODUP010000420.1, from coordinate 113,176 downwards.
ATCCGCTTTAGCGTTTAAAGGGATAGTCCACCTTCATTTCAAATTTTGAGGACTAATACAGCTATACTCAAAAATATCATAAATGATGTCAAAATGTGTAAACGATCATCGACATATTAAATAATGGTGCTTATTAATCGACTTTTAATGGCCTGTGGGCGCCGCCATTTTGAAGTTAGACAGTGACCGGAAGCTCCTTAATGCTGACGTCATTTCAGTGTATTCGGTTGACCTGTAGTTTGTAGAGCCCGTACAATAGCATGTAAACAAGTGTGAGGAAAGATTTATTCCAGAACTAAACGGCATTATTTTGTTAAAATTACATCATGAATGATATACAACCATATCAGTTTGAGCCAGAAGGAACCTTACAAGAGGAAGATGATTCAAAATGGCTGATATTAACGCTCAATAGAAACTATAATCCGTGTCAGTCTAGAGAGCGCCCATGTGACGTCACAGCATTTCAGTTTTTCTCCTTCCTGCCTTCGAATCTAGATTCTGGTGCAGCCGTAATGGCGGCCCTCCAGTAATTTGGACCCCCCCCATATCTATGATATCAGGTACATTTCATGATTATTATTGTGAAATTTTTGGGTACTGTTCTAAGCATTACATATTTAAAAAATATGTTCTGGTCGTGGACTGTCCCTTTAAGTTTATTTTCAATAATAAAAATAACAATAAATATTTTAAACATGATTTATTGCCTGCGGTTAATATTAATTAAGTAGTGTGGCGTGTTTGTGACATCCTACCAAGAAAATAAAGTTTGGGATAATACGCCGTCGAATATTAATTATTTTATCATTTATCATTATTGTTTTATCTAATGTAACGTTTATCTATTGCGATGCCATAAGCACATTAATATCTGTTTTCTATGCAATATGAGATACCCCGATGGTCGTCAGTTGTATTTGTGTGTGTATATGTGTGTGTGTGTGTGTGGGGGGGGAGGATTTTTAAGTCGTCTTGAGGACCTTTAACAGGCTACATATTAGCATTTAATTCAACGTAATTTTGCCCGTTATACACACGGAAAAGATTCACTCACCTCCCATTATTTCCGAGCCGAAGCGATGATATCTGAATTGGCAGATAGTTAGAAACTTTGTGACACATTCTGCCAGTTTCGGCCACAACCGGTGACGTCTTTAGACCATCGCTTCAACCGGAAACAATATAGAAAGCCTATTAATCCAGATTAATGTTGTTCCTAATCGGAGATGGTAACTCATTTAATGCCTGATATGTTGAAATGAAGTATTTAAAGGAGGAAACTCATACCTTTTGGCGCCAAAATAATCAAATCACATGTCGACTCATGTTTACAAACATCACTCTCCGCCAATCACGGGAGTTGTTAGGAAGTACGTCACGTGATCTCATTGTCGCGAGTAACTCGTACTTACCTACAGCGGCTAAATAAAATCATTGTTAACTTTGAAGACATAAAGTCATAATTTAGATGATTTAGGTTAACTAGGTTTAGAACTTTAATCTTTAACATCATGTTTTATAACAGCAGTTTATGATAGGCCAAATCTAATTAGTCAGTAAGTCTCTTTTATCACCCCTGACATCACACGTTGAGACCACAAGTGAACAATATTAGAATCGTTTTATGCCACTGATTTATCAGATTTGACACATTTACGGACTATATATTTGAAGAAAAGGATGCATAGTTTCATTTAGTATAAAACTGGTCTCGACAATTGAAGCATTTTATTCTTTCACACCTAGTTTAGCAAAAGTTCTAATCCTAGGCAAATGCCTACTAAAGGCAACCTTATATTAAGGTGTCATAATTTTTTTATTATTAGGGTAAATTGCCGCCGATTGTGTCTTTTAGTCTTATATGTACTATCGAAATTAAGATAATATGGTCTGATTTATAACAGTTATTGAAATTAAGAGTTATGGATAAAATAGTAATATGTTATTAGTGAGTCATTGGTAAGATGTTAATGGGATATTCGTGAGTTATTCGTGAATTAATGGTGAGTTGTTGGAGAATTATTTTTGAACTAAGTTAATGGATAGACATTAATCGGTCATTAATAAGGAATTATTGGTGATTTATCAATTAGTTATTATCCAATAATGTGGTAATTACGGCATGATTTAGTTATTTAGTTAATCACGATGATGATGATGATCATCATCATCATAATCATCATCATCATCATCATTCCCGCTATGATACTCACCTTGAGTATTAAGCAAGTTACTAAGTGACCAGAGAACAATCACATATCTATCACATATCTGTCATTTGACACTTTATATAATAATTCTCAATAATTGTCCTCCGCTTCCCTATCGTTTGACTTGCTAATTCACCTGTCATAATACTTCTTATGTCAAATCACGTGTCATGTCACATGTCATTCCTGCTACATAACTGTCACGTGTGTCGCCTCTTGTGTCCCGTTAAGTATAGTGTCACATTCCAGACGTCATAGTACATATCATGTCGAATATCGTGTCGCGTGTTACGTCACTCGCCGTATCACCTATTTGTATAACACGTTAAATGATTCTTACGTCACGCGTGTCATATGTTGTGTTACGTGTTCTGCCGGTTAAAATGTCACGTCACCAGCCATATTACCTGTCACCTGTCATGTTATCTAATATCTCACATGTCACCATTACAGGGTCTATGTGGAGAGAGTATCTGTAGTCAGCCAAAGGCTATATATATCTACTGTCAGAGAGGACGATGCTGGACTATATTCCTGTGAGTCTGTCATTAATGGCATCCTCTATACAGCTGACACCAAACTGGAAATATTTGGTGAGTAACCATAAACATCTGGGTTTTAAACCGAATTAACCTCAATATATTCCCAATATCGACAAAAAATGTTACGTGACTGGACGTGTTTACATACATACACAATGATTTAAGTGTAGCTCTTGTCACGCCGTCGTCAAGCAATCTTCGTAGGTGATGAAATCGAAATGAAACATGATACAGCTTTAAAACTTGGGCCAGAATTGAAACTACTAGTTGGCCACCCGTTGCCTATGACGCTACTGTTTGGACTTTTAACGAACGTACTTATGAGGTCGTTGGTATTTCGTGGAATGGAGGTGGACGTTAAGGGTGCATACATTTAAAAGAACTCGCACGTTCCTGCGCCACATTTACCAGTTATCCATCAAATTAGACGATTTTCACGGTTGATTAGTGTTTGTGTATATTGGCTATCCGTTCTCTTTTTCTGATTGAAGGAATCTTTATTATGTCTGAATGCAAATTAGGATTCAGGAGAAAACGCTCAGCTATGTCCATAAATCATGCACTTTGAAAGTCTACTAATTTTTCCTCTTTTTTATGAAATGAAGAGAAAAGAAAATGTGTAAGTGACAATACGAATCAGGTCATATTTCCCAGTGGTCATCTGTGTTGGCGAATATACGTAAATATGCAAACTGATTTTCAGTTTATACTCTTGTCAAACCTTTAGCATTAATTCTGTGAAAACTCACCTTTTCGAGGGTTTGATAGCGAATTTCATCCCTGAGCTCTTGTAAAATATCTTTATATACTACATGTACATTTTAAAATCGTTATTTCTGCTCATATTTTCCACATAGGAATAGGATCAAAAATCATATTCAATACACTAGTGGGAAACTGTTCATAATTCCACAAATGATTAAAATACAACCATGAAAATATTTTCATCATATTATACGAATTTAGGGCAATTTGTTAGAATTAATATCGGAACTACGTAGATTAATTATGAAACATTCTAGTGATAAATTATTAATTTGTTACACGACGAAAGTAATTAACGTAATCATCCTTACATCGTGCTAATTAGCCTAATGACGATGACGCCATTTGGTTGTTATATCGGCGATAGTTAGAGCAAATCATCGGTAAGGTAATAAAATACACTACTTCGTACTGATTGGAGCATTGTACTACAACCTTGTAGGTTCTGGGTTTAAATCCGAAATATGATACCCATAACGTAACGATTGATGTTACCATGGATGATCCTTTGTTACAATACCGAAATGTTAGCAAGGCGGCACACAGACGTCACGTTGTCATCCCAAAGTTGCAATAAAGGAGCCAGAAATGATATATTTCTTATGATTTTGGTGTCAATCCCAGAAATATTACAGAAGCACACACACACACACACGCACGCACACACACACACACACGCACACACACAGAGAGAGAGAGAGAGAGAGAGAGAGAGAGAGAGATCATCCTGACATCAGCTATTCAATTAGAGTGACAGCTCAAAAGGAAATAACTCCGAAGTTGATTAAATTTTGTTGTGTTCTCCTAGAATGAGGTAGAACCTTTTGACCTTTATCTCAGTTTCATTCTAAGTATCTTTCATTTTCAGAGGACATCCAGTTCCGGGATTCTTCAGACAAGTTCGAGTTTAAGACTGGAGACGATCCGTTTATTGAATGTAGTGCCACCGGACACCCACAGCCTAAAATATCGTGGAGATTTAATCGGAAGCCTATTGTCTCTGGTACGCTTTACTGCTATGTTGTCCTGGTAACACACACACACACAGTCTAATTGAGTAATTCGGGTATAATTAATCGCCAGATAGCACTCCTATGAAACTACGTCAAAATTTGCCGGTTTCGATTAGAATAGTAAGTTCTGCTTTCAAATTTAATTTATTTTCCTAATTATAAATTATTCAATGCTAATGGTAAAAGAATGTGTGACCACGCATACAATCACAACATAAGTCTATTTGTTCGTGTCTATTTGGTTCACCAACATACAAAACCCAAAACCTGTGAAATATATAATTATACAAATATATTAAAATCGGGAAACATAATTTATCCATGCCTAGTACATACAATTTACATACAAATGCTTACATACTAGAAATAAATATATTACTACAATGGTAATAGAACTTATTCGGTAAACAATTCTAAGAGTAGTATAACGATCAGTGACATGGTATTTATGCCAGCAGAACCGGACTATGTAGAAATAAGTAGCAACAACTTACCCCTGTAACAAAGCCGCTCCGCACAAACTTTACAAGATCTCCGTTTCGTCCTGCCTGGAGATACAAGAGGCCATTACGCTACATCTTGTAGACCAGTGTTTAGGAATATTTATGTGCAAGATTTGCCACTAATTTAGTTCTTTTTTATCACGATCATAAACGTATATATTTGATATGATGCTATGTTTAAATATCAAGTTTACATGTTATACAAAGTTAGGTTTATTGTTGTAATATAATATAGTTTAGCACTATTAATGTATATAGTTATGAATAGTTAACCATACCAATATATATTAAATTTTCTGTTATGATTATGCTTCTGGTAATACTTGATTTATATAATCTGCTTTGCTCAACAAACAAATGTCTTATGCCAATGCGGTGACTTAACGGAAGTTGATATTGGCGCCACTCTTTGAATTACGTGATTTTATTGTATTGTTTATTTTCACTAGGTTATAAATGTGATATTATTACGGTCGATTATTTAATTGTTAATGAAGAAATTTAGTGCCAAATTAGGAATCTGTCTTACTCTAAAACAATCATATATTTGCGTTTAATAAATATCCTGATTTTGAAGATATTCCTCGTATAGCCCAAATTGTCGCGTTAATGCCTTCACTACGGGTTACTTATTGGCTCTACCTGTATGTCTCTGTTTTTGTTCGAGCTAACCCGTGCACGCATGCAGAGACGCATGCGCAAACACATACGTAGTAAAACAAATACATTTAAGCATGTTTTGTTCATTGTTATATAAATTGTTTTCAATTTCAGATGATATAAAATACAAAGTCGATCCAATGCGAGGTCTCCATATTTATAACATCACCAGGGAAGATGCTGGCTTCTATGAATGTAGAGCAGAAGTGACGTCACAAGGTAACCTCAAAGTCAAGGTTATCACGGTGGATGTGAAATGTAAGTTGCAAAACACACACAAATATATATATATATATATATATATATATATTCGATCTTAGTCTTTTCTGTACATACAAAATCTAAGCGCTAAAGCAGAAACTATGTCTACGAAATATATCGCCAAAAATAGTTGTTACGAGAAATTATTTCTTAAAATGTCAGAATTTCTCGTGTCATTATCGCAGCCAAAAATGTGCGCCAAAAACGACATTTTGGAGAACAAGGTAGGGTCGTTTCTGGTGTTCATATTTCTATACGACTATCTTGCACATACACACACACACACACACACACGGACCGAGCATGCTGAGAGAACATAGTCACGTGATCCAGTGTTGTCGTTAGTCATTCAGTCACCATGGTTACGATGGTAAACAGCTATAGGCTTGTACAGCGGCACGCATGGCTTCATCTCACAATTAAGAGAACCACGCACTTTGTTGTAAACGTTCTTCAGAAGACGGCCAGTTCTAGGCGGTATAAAGTAGAACCGTCCTTCGGCAACCAATCCTTCATAGTGACCGCTCTTTATGATGGCGACTGGCTAAAAGTCCATTTACACAAAAACTGATGCCTTTCATTGCTTCTCTTATAATATATATATATATATATATATATATATATATATATATATAGTTAGGTGTGGTTGTCAAAGGATGATTCTGCTGTACTGTAAGTTTGTCTCGGTGCGTGTATGTATGTGTGCGCGTGTGTGTATAGCGAAGATATTTCGATGTGATTGGTAGATTATATAGAGAATGATATTGAGCTTATAATGTGTAACTGCGCACCTTATCTCTTAACCATAAGCGCGCGCGCACGTACACACACACACACACACACACACACACACACCCTCAACACATCCATCCATTTGTTGGCAAATCACATACACTTAGTTGCAGAATTGAAGATTTCCATCCACCTTTAGCAAATAAAAAGTACCTAGCGATACTAATTTTCGATAATTCTATGCAATGGGTGAATGAAACCTCTACACTTATTTCTAATGTTCAATCGAAGTATTACAAAATTGCAAAAGCAGTGTCAGTAGAGTTATGATGCCGTCCCTGCACACACTGCATGATCTGTTTAATTACTTGTTTGAAACAGCACTTTTTCGGTTGTTTGTAGCTCGAATATTTAGGATTAGATTACAAAGTATGATTGGTCACTAACTCAAATGTTATGTAATTTTCTCCACGATATACTAATTAGTTATCCCGCAGTAACATATACATAGCTGCGTTATGACAATTTTAAACACACACAGGAACATGATTGTACGTTATGATCATTATTTCTAGACAAGCCATTCATGTCGTATCAGCCAAACGAAGTAACGGAAGTAATAATGGGAGAAAGAGCTGAGCTCAGATGTCAAGGCATCGGTAACCCGGAAGTGACCTATCAGTGGTTCAAGGTAAGAGAATAATATTGGTTCAGGATAGCTCTGTCTTCTCTTGTTATGTTAAGGGCTATCAATATCCAAGGTCGTCGCTCTATTGCACAGTTCAGTGCCAGAGTGGCAGATTAAATATCGGGAGGTTCTCGCGTCAAATCCCCTCCTGGCTGGTGATGTTTCCTTTACTCGCTGGTTGAGTGAGCCATAAATGAATTTTTAGTCACCGGGGAGGATATAAGGTTACCAGATTGCTGTGGTCCATGTAACACAGGGTGTAGTGCAAATGGGTAAGACAGCGAGATTTAACCAACATGAGGCTGTATAAAGCTGTGCGTTGATGATGATGATGATGATGATGATGATTACAATGATGACGGTTACAACGCTGGAATGGCGTTGTTGAATTAGGACGATAACTTCTTTTAAAATATGATATTTCCAAGTACCTCCCCCCCCCCCAAATATGAAACTGAACAATTATCGAATTAAAACAATAACAACGTTTATACGACAGGAACACGAGATGGGAGCTCATGCCAAGGTCAAGGCCATGTTACGTGAAGAGAGCGACACTTACATTATTGAAAATGTGGCCAGGCAAGATGGGGGCCGGTACTTCTGTAAAGTGACAAACGAGCTAGGCTCAGCCGAAGTCTATACCGACGTGGTCGTGTTAAGTACGTCTGTTTATGTGTGTATGTGTGCGTGCGTGTGTGTGCGTGCGTGTGTGTGTCAATCGTGTAGTGTATTAAATTTGCATTCCAATTATCTTATATTCGTTAGTGTTACAACATAAAGAAATCGTTCATTCATTTCACGCATTGCATTAATTTTTATTGATGGTATTGTTGTTGTTGCTGGTATTGTTGTTGTTGCTGGTATTGTTGTTGTTGCTGGTATTGTTGTTGTTGCTGGTATTCTTGTTGATGATTATGGCGATGTTGATGCTGCTGCTGATGATATATTACAGTGAAGCCTGAGGTAGAAGACTTACCGGCGGAAAAGCCGTTAGAGAACAACGTCCTCTTTATCAACTGTAAAGTCAAAGGACATCCAAAACCGATTGTCACTTGGCAACGAATTGGCAGTGAATCTCCCTTTGTCGAAGGTGTACAACCGGTGAGTTGTTTTGGTGTAACTAAATATATATATATATATATATATATATATATATATATATATATATATATATATATATATCGCTCTAGGCACTGTACTTTTAAACCTAAAACAACACAACAATAGTAGTAATAATAATAGCATTATTATCATTATTATTATCATTATTATTATCTTTATGATATTTTTGTTTCAGGATGACCCCAGAGTTAAGGTAGATAATTCTCGTCCCGGTATAAGCCAGCTGGTCATACACGAGATAATGAGATCCTATACTGGGCAGTACAGCTGTACAGCTGTTAATAAAGCCGGAAATGACTCCTCAATAGCTAACATAACAGTAGAATGTGAGTATGCATGTCAGTGGCGTCATCTGCGTGCGCATACAGGTTACCTACACGAAGGGCTTTATTGTTATGCCCCCGACAGCTTACTGTTAATTAACACCCGTAATTAATTTTCTACTCTGTCTTTATAAATGTTAAAAGAATTGAATGCCAAAATTACCTATTAGATCCTGATAATTTCTTGCGTCATTCATACAACATTCACAGTGATACGTGATAATCCGGCCCTGAGTATCACTTGATAATTTGACTCTTGGATACCATATCCACTATTCTTGGACATGCCCACCCCATCTCACTAGGCACCGTTCATTGTGCCACTTGATAATACGCCAATGTACAAAGGTGTGATGATGATGATTGATGATGATTGATGTTTTACGGCCACTTTTGTGCACAAGGTAGGCTAAATGGGCCGAGCGACCTCCAAAGGTAATGAGACGAAGTGAAAGACGAAACAACCTTCAGATATGCCCACGCCGGGATTCGAACACGGGTGGTAGTGATCTGTGGTCCAACATGCTACCGCTAGACCACGGAGGCGCCCCAAAGGTGTGAACTGTGACACTTGACAAATAAACCACGGAGACATTGTCGGTTGTAGCAAATCAAATCAAGGTTTACCGAGGTTTTATATTTACTTAAATATATACTATATACCATATATTATTCGTATATTTTGTATTTGAAAATAATTCAATTTATGTACCCTGCAGACACTAATTTGATTTGGTACAAAGATACTTCGATTTAGAAAAACTGTCACGGGGATTAAAAACCCCAGAGTACTCGATGTCAGATCTTCTTCGCTCTGCTCGCCACTGTTTGGTGGACCACGTAATGTGGATAATGTAATCCAGACGAACTTAACTTCAACTATCTCTGGAAATTAGACACTGTTAATTCAATTTGGAGATATTTTTTATGCATTTTAAAGCCATTTAGCGTAGTGTATCATTCTGCTATCGTTTCAGTGCCCACCCGGTCAGATCTGGCCATAACTGGACAGACTAAGCACACTTCGGCTTCCCCCCGTTTTATCGCGTGTCGACCATTTTCGCTGGTTACGCCGTTGTCGTAAGAAAAATGGCTTATTTTGAGTTACGTTATGCTTCCAAATTCACACAAATAAGCCTTCAATTTGTGCCTTTTTTACGATCATTCTGAAGTGTTTACATTTATTCCACTGAGCAGCAGAATTGAGTAGGAAATATTGCTTGACCTAAAGTGTTCCGACACGTTATTTAAATCTGAACCAATTTGAAAATACGACAAATAAAAATTACGTATATAACGATGATTATTAGATTTTGTCTTTCTTTTAGGCCAATAGTTACTTTTGCGGAAGATTTGAGATTAACATATCATGTGATCTATTTAAACCTAATACTTGCTAGGCCAGTCATTATTTTGTCTCCTAATTAAATGATTCATTATCCAGATAATTGTTCACTTTATGTTATTCATTCTGTTATTGGTTTGGACGGTGTGGCTTTGGCTTTGTTGTTCAGGGAGAATGCCCAGGTTGTCGCTTATTCGGCACAGTCTCTATGTTGGAGTGGTTGAGAAACTACCTCCTCCACCACTCACAGGGGAGTAGTACGGAAAGATGGAGGGTGAGGGTGGTCACTGCCAGAGTGTTTTACGTCCACAGGGGGGTTTTAACGTCCCCCTTTATTTTAAATAATTCAGTGGAGACGGCAGCGCCATTTAACGTGGTCGGTCATCCACCTACGATGTTATGAGCCGAGAAATTAATTTCTGGAAAAGTTTCGAACTCTTACGGGGTTCGAACCTGTGACCGTTGGCACCAAATGCCGGGTGCTTAACCGCTAGGCCACCGGAGCTCACAACTGAGCGGTGTGTTAAGGTGTGACAGTTAATATAGTCTTAAATGTCTGGTTACGATAGCACGAAACATCATTTGGTGTCATTTCCACGTATGTTTATTTTCGCGTTCAGACGTACCAACGATATCCACTAATGATGTAGAGAAATTTGGCTGGCCAGGTCAGGAAAGGAACTTTACCTGTGTCGGTGACGGGCGCCCTCTACCGACCATAAACTGGCTACGTGAGGGTCAATACATCATGAACAGCTCGACTTACCGGGTGTATACAGACACTACAGAGACCGTGGCTAGCACTCTGCAGGTAGGTCTCACGTGGAGTGGGAACGTGAAGGTTGATGCTGTGTGTGTGTGTGTGTGTGTGTGTGAATAATAATGATAATGATAAGAATAATAATCCAAATGATAATTATTAACGTGGCTTGCTACCTCAACCGGGAAAACACATGGTGTATACTTTAATGCTGCACCACAGGGATAAAAGATACATGAATTTAAAAATGATATTTTCAGGAGATGATAAACTTGTTATACTGTAATAGGATGACAGGGAAGAGACCCATTCATAACACCCCACTCCCCCCGCCACCGTCCCCGCCATATCCGCCACGATGTTGAGCTACGAGTGCCACGGTATAATTAATTGACTGTCCCTTGATGTTTCTTAAACCTATATGATCTGATCTGTTCCAGATAATAATCCGTGAAGACCAGCCGTGGATATTTGGAAGTTATTCCTGTATTGCCAAAAATCGCTATAATTATGTGAGAAGAACTGTACATCTCCGAGAAGCGAGTAAGTCGAGATAATTAATTCAGCGTTTGGAGTCCAGGAAAGGTGGAAGTCCCTGGTATAAATACTATTCTGAAACATTTATTCAATTATTGGGTGAAGGGATGCATGTCTTTTCTACATTTTAGAAGGACAAACATTCGATTTATTATCCTTTAAAACTAATAAAAGAGTAGTCCAAGAACACAGTTCGACCAATTTATCAGTATAAAGGAAGCTATCGTCTGCTGTTGTTGTTTTGGCGCTATTTTTGTAGCCTTGTTACTTGTAGTTGTATGTTTGGTCTGCAAATTAAGGATATTGTATAAATTAAAATTTAAATATATGGTATACTCACTTTTATGACGGCGCTCATTGCTCGTAATGGGGAGTATCCAAATAAGTGTACGTAAATCAAGCTGATGTCAACATACTTACATGGTATATAGAGATAGTTATTGTTATCCATTACAAGGCGATGTAAAGCACAGTTAAACTATACATATCAACTACTTTAAATTTACTCCGTTGCAGGGAACGGGTCTAGGAAAATTCTCCTTTGTGTAGTTTTAAGGAAACATCCATCGTTATGGAATGGTGAATAAACGAAATTTCAAATTATTAATCTCAAATATAGCTTCTGAAACTTAGGATTAATAAAGGAGTCAACCTGTTTCAATGCCGATCAGAGCTTTGCCAAAGATCCCCCCCCCCCCATTAAAAAATCAATCTCCGTAAGTTAACTTTCTAATTCAGTCACTTCACGTGTCAGATTATTGTGTTATCTAGAATATAGAGGTTTCTCTGTACAGCATTTATAGGTTAACTGAGAAAACCTATTGTATTATCGAGCCTTGTCGATCGGATTTGTTCTAATATCATCCTATTTCTAGCCGTTCCCGATATGCCGAGAAACATGTCGGTCGAAGAGGAGACGCCGACATCCATTCTACTTAAGGCGGCCATTCCTAATCAGCTTGACCAACTTCCGGTGACGTCATGGAAGGTACAATTCAAGCCGACCAAGCGCCAGTTACGGGAGGACTTCGACAGTGTCGCCCTCTATGATGATAGGCCGAAGGAGATATTATATGAGCCAGGTGGGTTGTGTTAATATATCAGACGGACGGACAGACACTATCCTAATATGATCCATGTAACTAGAGGTTTTACTAGAATCTTTCTGGAAATACCACCCATTCTTTAGTACCAGCGAAAGCTTTAATGTCGGTGTTATGGATTTATATTGTGTGCAGTAGAAACAAGTCACCATGACTATCTGGCTTAATGGACCACGTTAAAAAGGTTCGCTGTTATAAAGTGGTTCATACAATTCATTATTTCTTTGATTATAGACAATAAAACTGCATTGAAAGGCCGCCTTGCTTAATGATCATCTGATGTGGTATTAATAATTTATTAATTAATTCATTCATTCATTTTCATAACAATATTCTCACTTTTTGTTGCAGGTGACGTACTCGAAATAAAAGATTTATCCCCGGATGTGGAGTACACTTTTTATTTGTCAGCTGGCAATGACGTAGGCTACAGTGACCCAGTCAAGTTCAAGGTCATAACACCCAAACAACACCCGGAACAAGCAGGTAACGCTTGTTTTAGTAAATGATCCTTTTCATTCCGAAGATTCCCGAAGTACTGGCTAATCAAAGGCTCGCTAGCTTTTAACCCCGATGACAAGAATCAAGCTAAACTTTTTTTCAGCTAGGTCATAAAAGACCGGCTCTGGATATAACTAGTCTTTTTCCAGTGATGAAAGTAGATAAGGTTATTAAAACTATAGTATAATACTTTACGTTAATCCGGCAAAAACTCTAGAATATCCTGATGTCTCCCATAAATACGTGAGCAATGAATTAAATTTATATTTTAAAGTGTTTAATAATACAAAATAGTCGTGCGTATTTCAAATGTTGTTTTCATCTGAAAGATCAATATAATCTGTCTTATTTGTTAGGCCACAGTTAGAAATAAGTTGTGAGTTCAATATTTTGTATTATAAGCCTGAATATACCTGTTACATCTCCCCACAAATTTGAAGCGACGAGAGAGTGAACAAACGATTATTTCCGTGAATAGTAAATCCTGTTAAGGATTTCGACCTCAAAAGGGAGTAATTAGTTTCTTACCATGCCGTTCATTCTTGGTTATGTTTGCAGTCACAACTAACTAATCTGCTTTTAAAATGTCAAAAACAGATAATAGTATTTCATTTTATCGATTAGCATTACGAAAGAACTCAAAAAGCTAGCCAGCTCCTGATTGGTCAGCCGATTTACCAAGCATTGCCGATCTCTATGAAAAGAAATCTTATTACTATTATTACTGGATTATAATATAATTCGCGCGATTCCACATGTGCGACTGCGTATGCGATTTGCGAATGCGACAAAACAGGTCGCGCCATGTAGCGATTGGTGCGATTGCGAATCGGACGGTTGAATCCAGACTTTTACGACCCGTGTCGTGAACTTCTGGATTCAACCGTCCGATTGGAGTGTCCAGGCAGGCTTGCCCAAGAAAAATGGGTCTGAGGGTGAGAGGGGTGTACGAAACACGTGGACACCGCAATGTCGCATACGCTACCGCAATGTCGCATACGCATTCGGATTCGCATTACGCATACCGCATATATGGAATCTCGGCTTCAGATGCTACCAGAGCCTAAGCAAATCACGGACTCGCTCCAGCATAATCTGATTATGTGGAACCAGTTTTCCGTCAGTTAATATATTCATCTATTTGGACAATCCGATTGCTTCTTCCCTACAGCACGCGCACGCGCAGACAAACAATCACAAAAGAACCAGACAACTAATTAAATCATTTCTCTCTCGGATATAGCAGACGTTGGCCATAAATCCTCTTCGTAATAATTCCTCAACAGCGACATCTTTAGCGGAGACGAACACGATTAATAGATATTTGGATAGCGAGTTAAAAGCATATTCTGCAATATAATTAGTCACCAATATTGCAACTAGGTTATCAAAGTAACCAATGTCAACATAATACATTTCGACCAACAACAACAACCCTTAATTTACGCATAATTTGCAAGATCTGGATGACAGAATGAGTAATCATGACAGTAAGTCGTGGAATTATCTGACTCGGATTTTGGCTACCAAAGGCAGTTTCTGGGTGAAGAGAGATTTCTGGCTTTGGAATAAATTAGCGATTCCAGCTTAAATTAAGTATCGGGAGTGTACGTGTGTGTCTCTGTGTGTATATATGTGTGCATGCGTGTATGCCAGTTAGAGGTAATGCGAAACTTACTTGCTTGCTTGTTGTTCGGGGAGTATCCCCAGGCTGTCGCTTGTTTTGGCACATGCGAAACTATATGGCAAGAGAATGTTTGAGGGAGTGGGTTTGTACACTCCCAACAAAATCCAGGAAACCGCTTAAACAATAAAACTCGCATCCTGATTAGTATATCGGAGTCAGTTTGGTATTTTGTGCTATTAATCCCGCTATAATTAAGGAACCTGTAATATACATGGCTCTATGGTTCACAGATCTTCCAGGTGATCCAGACGACCCAAACACCGGGATCCTACGGACCGGGGCGGAGGGAGGAAAAGAAGCGGCCAACTACAACAACAAGCTGAAGGAGGTCAAATCGGACGCGGCTCCGCGTGACATGAAATCACTCGCCATCGCGCTAGGCGTCACCGCCATCGCCGTCTTTGTGGTCGTCCTCATCGGTGGCGCCATCTGCTGGCGTCGCCGCTCCCGACAGAAAGAGGGCGACTACACGTCCACGTGGCGGAGCATGTTCGGCAACAAGTCGGCCACGATGAATCCGGAATCCGGTATGACGGTAAAAATCAGCGAAAGTCGCGACATCGACCAGATGCAGCTCGAGATCCGCCGACTGGACGGCTCTCAGCCCGATATTATCGCCCAGGCATCACCAAAGCCGACTCACGCCGCTGACAAGTGTCGTTCACCGCTGGACATTCGGAAGCAAGCCGCGCACACCTCCAGTCCGAAGAAGTGCCCGGCCGAGGTCATGACCCCGAACACGATCCAGAGACGAGCCTGGGAGAGGATGCTGATGACGCAGGAACTGGAGAGCGAGGATCCGGACGAGTCACGTGAGCGGAGCGACGAGCTGACCCCGATAATGGACCTTCCCCCACCGCCGCAGTTCCTCTTAGATAATAACGACGACACGCAACAGATACAACCAGATAGCGTCTCGTATCACGACATACTGGATGGCTATCACAGTGAGGAGAATATTGACGATGGAGAACATTTTGAGATCAGACTACCGCAGGATAACAGTCATAACGGTCATAGTGGACTACATTCCGTATCATAATGGATCGATAAATAGCTGATATATTAGCTGATAGTAATGGTGAATATTAGTTAATAACAACAACATATTAGCAGAATATTATCCGAGTGTAACACGAATATATGGTGACAAATTATTTGCCACAAATCATAACAAATTAAATATTAGCTGAAATGGGATTTAATATTATTTACCATTAGCTAGTTATACTAATCACAATTAAATTATTATTTAGCAATAGCCAATGTTATGTAACACCAGCACTCAATATTGACATTTACTATTATCTAATAGTAACAGTTAAAATCAGCTAATTATAACAGCTAACATTGGCTAATAATAACCTTAATATTAGTCAATAATAGCAAATAATATGGACGAATACACATAGCATTTATCAGTATGTGCTGATTCAATATATTCGGCACATACTGGGTATCATTTTTGGTATCATTTGGTATTATTCGTGTCTCTCTCCTGCTTTCTCACTATATATATATATATATATATATATATATAAAGTGTTAAATTGTCGTCATTTCTACACATTTCGTCAGCAGTTATTGTGTTCTCCATCATTTTCGATTCTTGTCACCATAGTATTTTGTGGGTCTTGTTCGACAAGTGGCGCCATCTACAACTGGCTGTTAAACTGCCAACCACTCTTGTGTTGTAATGTATCCACGAAGGTGTGTTCGTTATGATTCTATAAACGTTGTTTGCATATTGTTTGTGTGCGTGTGTGTGCGTGTGTCCGTATTACGAATGATTCACCCATTGGGAAGTTTGACAGTTTCCTTGAGTTGGTCACACACACACACACACACATCGCGGTATCCATGCGTTATCGTGTCACGTGCATATTGCTGTATAACGCACCATCTATAGTCCATTATATCAAGAATGTCAATACACTTGTGACGTAGTCATGGTCAGCTGTACTATTTTTCATCCTTAATCGTTTGCCAAAACAATGCAATCTTAAAAATTCTGGATTCAGTCAACTTTATAACACGCACAACCATACACACAACCACACACACACACACACACATTTGGTGTACAGTATATTCATATTTGTTGTGTATACCAATGACCAGTATATTAATATATAGGTCAGTGGTTTATAGCCAATAACGCGTTACCATTTTGGTTTGATGTTCGTATCGTTGCTAGGTTAGCTGTACACATGACTAGTGTATCCGATCACCCCATATTGTGGTATACGTTGTGTCTTTTGTGCGTCATAAATATTTGTCCTCTTTAATATAAATATTAATTATGTCAGGGTCAGATCGGTTCAATCATGTTATTTTGAGCGATTTCTCAAGGAGATTATTTTTATATTTATGTATATTTCGTCGTTTCGGACTAGAATGTCTTTTCGTTCCTGCCGTGTATATACATTAGGAAGAAAAATTTGTCATAACTAATGTCTTTTTGTCATAACATAATCACTTGATGAAGTGTATTCTTGCGCAGTTATTATAATAATGTGCATGTTTATACTTTATTTGGCGCCAAATTGTGCGTGTCTGTGTGAGTCTGTGCGTACATATGTGTGAAAATCAAAGTTGCTGCGGTGAAGTTTCGGTATAAGACTGCTGTCCCTATATCTGTTTTTGGTAAGATGAACAATTACAATGTCATTATCTCGAGTCACATTATCACGTACTCGTCCACGCATAATAATAATTTTTACGTCAGTACACTCATGTGTATGTATAAATGTGTACATGTACTTATTGTGTCTCTCTGTCTGTCTCTCTCTCTCTCTCTCTCTCTCTCTGTGTGTGTGTGTGTGTGTGAGGGGGTTTAGTGTGTGTACATAAATGTCTTGTTGTACATAAATTACCTATATTGTATTAGTAACACGGGTCTGTCCTAGCTCGAACATCATACTGTATGTACGCAGCTTATGCCTTACGTGTACACCGACTGTATTTCGGCCTAGTTAAGGGCTGGCTTGTGTTTACCATGTTTACTTTATGTGTCGAGGTGTAAACATGTTATATATTGTTTGTTGTGTGTGACAGAATGGTCTTGTTTCGAAGTAAAGTCAACATATAAGTCATTTTGATCGTTTTTGTTACATACATTGGACACAGGAGACATTTTGGCGAAGTGTTTACTGTCCGGTTGCGCATGCGTAGTTCATTTATCACGAATAAGATAGCAACGATCAGCTACAGTAACAACAACAACAACAACAACAATGTAGATTTAATTACGTGTCCTTACTAGTAGGACGTATTCAAAGGCGCAATTCCAGCGATGTTACCCTATAAGTTTTATTATAATTCATAAAGAAATTCAGAAAACAAATAGTTAAATACGGATTGTCATTCAGGATTTGAATCGTTTACTTGCCATCCATTGGCTAGGCCAACGCTGACAAGCGCATACGCTTATATATATATATATATATATATATATATATAAAACGAAAGCGAATATATATATATATATATATATATATATATATATCAAATCTTCTAACAATTATTATATCTACTATCTGAAAAAAACAATTAATTCTAGCTAATATTATTAGTTCTTCGATGCCTTTATCAGTTTTGTATTGGGGTCTTACTGTGGAGATAAAAGCCAGTAAATAGTACATCATATTGTGTGGAATTAGTGAATATCAAAACAACAGAGAACTCTAGGTTACTCTAATTAGAATATTCCATCTTAAGGGATGCTTTTCGAATATTTTTACATAATTTTAATTTATTTATATCGTCATTTTCGTAATGACTGACAGTATGTTTGTTTGTGTATGCGTGTTGGTGTGCGTGTTTGTGTGTGTGTGTGTGTGTGTTGGGGGGGGGGGGTTCTCTACTGGCCACTATCTTCGCTACTTCCGGCCTCTGTGCTGGGTACACCCGGGAAATATGGAAGTAATATGAGCCTTTTATGAATGAAACATACCCCTCAACCCCCCCCCCCCCACAACACTAGGATGGCAGTGGGGTATTAATTGCACCAAGGATCACCAGTATACATATAGATATAATTTTCATACATGTACTTACGAATTGTAAAATGGGAGGGATTTGGAGTGGGGCTGCATTTTGGTATTAATATTCATGTGATTTGGCCAACATACCAGAGTCGCAATCTCGCTGGTATATCATTCTCTCGGTCTGATTATATCAACTGACCATATTATATTTCTACTTAATTTATTAAACTAACGTATTGCACATTGTATCCGAACCACCGATCCCGATCTCTAAAGGTCAAAGCCGGAGTTCTACATGTATAAATGCAGTATGTCTACCATTTTATGGGCATAACCTCGATTCTCTTTCACTTAATTCACAATACATGACATGACAGAACACATAGAAAATAGCGTTTCTCCGTATGTCCAGTTTTATTGACTAAACCAAAATATTTCATATAGTGACTAAAACAAGAAACATTGATAATTTACTTGTCTATTTAATAAAGCGTCCTTACTAGCAGGAGCCTTTCAAAGGCGCTGTACAAATAATATGTAATATAATAATACCTCAAATAGTATGTCTGTAAAAACCCTATAGGAGATTTAAAAGATAATTATTATTTATCTGTCAAACAAACTTGAACAGGTGTATTTTAGAACGGATTTATAAAATTTCAATAGAGGATGCATTTCTAATATCTGCCGGCAATCTATTCCACGAAGTGGGGGCTGCAACACTAAACGCACAATTACTATATGACTTGAGCCGAAACACTGGCACCTGCAATAGTATCTGACTGGATGACCTGAGTTTTCGGAATGACTTTCTAATGGACACCAGTTCACACAGGTATTCAGGTGTCATATCATTGATAGATTTATAAGTTATTGCTAAAACCTTGAAATGGATACGCTGTCTAACAGGTAGCCTATGTATCTTTTGAAGAATTGGGGTGATATGATCATATTTTCGAGTATTTGTTACTATGCGAGCTGCACTATTCTGAATTCACGAAAAGGGGAAATTTAACTCATTCTCAGGATCCAGTGATATAAATTTATACAGCTGTGTGTCATCAGCATACAAGTGATATTTAGCCCCCATATCGCTGCGCAATGATCCCAAGAGGACGGTATATATTGTGAAAATCAGAGGACCAATAACTGAACCTTGTGGTACAGCTTATAACAAATATTCAGCGTCAGATAAAATACCATGAGCAGACACTCTCTGGGAGCGTTGTTCCAGATAGGATCGAAATCATTCAAGTACTTTAGCTGACAGACCAAACATGTCTTTTAACCTAGAGAAATGTACATTATGGTCAACTGTATCAAATGCAGCAGACAGGTCCAGAAAAAAACAAGTATTACTGGCTTACCTTGATCAATTGAGGTCATAATATCATTTTTCACCCGAACCAAGGCTGTTTCAGTGCTCTGACCACTTTTATACGCAGACTGTAGTGATTCATTAAGGTTTTTATTGATTGAATATTTGTTTAGATGGAAAGCCACTGCCCTTTCTATTATATTAGATAAAATAATAGTAATAATAATGTCTAATTAATAAAGTGCTCTTACTTGCGGGGACATTTCAAAGGTTCAATATCTAAAGCAGAATTAGAAATTTGAATGTTCATGAATAAATGAGTCAATATTTTCCAAAAAATAAAATACCTACTGCTAATTTCTTTCAACGACACGTTTCACAAAGTGAGCATTGCTACACTGAATGCAGAGTCACCATTTGACTTGAGCCCAGACACAAGCACTTTTACTAGTATCTGACTGGATGACTTGAGTTTTGGGGATGTTCTTTTTTAATGGACAACAGTTAAAACATACAGAAAAATTTCTCACAAAGGCGATTAATGTTATAATCAAATATTTCGTATAACTTGGAGTTGTAATAGTCTATATGAGGTGCAATATAGGCATGGATTTTTGTAAACTTTAGCTCTTTTCAATTGTGTCTAAACGTCTTTTAACCAGTTCTTGTTTCTAAGGTGGTAGTAACATATTAATTAATATTAATTCATATAAGCCAAATGTATATAATATGCTTAATGCTGATGTTTTAATGTATTTGACATAATATGGTGAAACCAGTTAGATAATAATTATTTTATCATATTCAAATCCATTTTTTTAGTAAGATTTTAGCAATGCACTGTTCCAACTGTTTTGATTCAATATTTAAACCCATATATATATATATATATATATATATATATATAATGGAAATTACGTCACACGTTCTCTTCAATTTTGACTTCCGGTCCTATATCACATTGGAAGTTGATCAAATTTTAGTAATATTTTACAATATTTGGCATCGTTCTGCTGTTTTATTGTAGTAATTTGGTGTGTGTGTGCGCGCGCGCATGTGTGTCGCCGTGGTAGATGCTCATAGACCAGTATGACGGATCCTGTTAACGTGTTACAGGCTCAAAACTGTACCATGTGAAGAGCCTCAGCCTCATTGTGTGGAAGGCGATCGAGTGTTTTTGGGCAGATATCGAGAAACTCATTGTACGAGTAAGGTGTCTGTTGGCATACATAGGGTGCATAATGACATATATTGGGTGTCTGTTAACACTACCAAAGACTGTAAAATCACCAGGGAAAACATTTTGTCCTGCTATGCTAAAATCCCGAAAATGTGTAGGATTGAGTGGTTCAGGATCAGAGTAGGAAGTAAAGGTTTGTTCGGAAAGTGACAAACACTAAAAACGTCATAAAGTCACATAAGGCTAGGCCTGTCTCGTGATCCCGAATCATCGAGTAGTGATTTTAGTTATTCATCAAATAAGAAGTCTTCTGATCCTGAGACCTGTGAGACGTCCCAAAGCAGATTTGGCGGCCCGGTTTGACTCATTGGGTAAGTTCCATAAATTGGCATGCGAAATCAACGAGGGAAAAAGATCTTGTAACTAACTATTTCTCTCGCTGGTTAGGAGAGAACATTGTCCAAGAGTTCATTCCGGATGATCTGTTGCTGTCAGGTGCTTGTGTACCGGCACGTTAAATGGATTCTGGTTTTGACAGAATGCAATACAAAAATTATCAGGTTATAATCGTCCCATTGGGCAAGTTACTGTTCCAGCTGGAGAATGTGTCTAATAGAGGTTCTGGATAGTGTAATGTGGATTAGTTTGGCAGTTCCAGGTGACGCTATAACACAATCGACGTTTGAACTTATTTTATTGTTTCTTGAAGAAAAGAAAGAAAATACCCAGGTGAGCTCCGAATAGGGCACATGGCGATTCCAAATTGTTCAACAGAACTTTTTATAAAGCGCTCTACAAGAGAGCCAAAGTCACAAACACGGTGCGGAAAAAAAAAACGAAGGGCCAAATATAAGTCCAACTAATGATGAGGTCACAATCGTGGCAACCTATGAATAAACCCTTTCCGGGGAGCTCTGAGGCCGGAAATCCAAAGGATTCAATAAGTCAAAATCAGACTACGTATACCTCTAGATGTCGAACCTATCGTAAACACACCTCAGAAACCTGGAGAAATTTCTCATTAAGTGGTTCAATTAAAAAAACAAATGGTGCAGAATTGTCCAGAGAAGGTGGTGGCCGGTTAATATTCTACCGACAAATAAATTGGAGAAAGATGACGAACGATCCTTGGATCTTAGAAACAATGAAGATAATAAAAGTAGATGGACATGTTAGTGGAAGTTTCAATTTTTAACTCGCTCCACATCCGGATCTGTTGACAGACCCAGTAGGGTAACCAAAGTATTGATGTGGGGGGGGGGGAGATCTCGCGGCTAGGATTATTACAAGAGGCCTTTCGGAGGACTCTTCTCCCCTTTTCCTACAGTCACGAAGATCGGGGATACAAGGTGTAATCAGCGGGGAACTCAGTGTCATTCGGGCATCGGTGACAAATGCAGCTAACATTCTAATAGAACAGCTCACAAAGAAGATTGGATTACTCAACATTGAACTGTTATTGGCCATCTTTACCAGCTTACCATCCATAAATAGAAGGCTACAAGATTGGTCAACACCCTCTTATCAAACAGATACTCCAAGGAGCACTCAATAACCCACAAAGATATGTGGGACGTGGAAATGATCCTCGGGTATATAAAAGGATTGGGAAATAACGACATGCTTAAAATGGTGATATTAAAGACACTAGTATTACTAGTCCATGTCAAATTCCGAGTTAACCAAAAGTCATAGGAATTTTTCTGTGTCATCATTGGATTACTCATCCTTAAAAATATGGGCGTAGACAGCAATATTTTTTTTCTAGCTATCCTAGAAGCCGAGTTATAGGCGAAAATGTAATTTCGCTAATTTCACTGACGGCCATTTTGAAAATTACGTCAGATAAGTTTCACAGGTTCCGGGGGGGGGGGGGGTACACGAAGGGGGGGGGGGACAATCGGGCCCATGGACTAAATCTGCTTGTAGAAGGTTGGAGCTACTCAAGTCTAATCCAACTATGATAACATCCAAGGAACAGAAGGAATTATTATTCTTGAGTTATAAAGCTTCTTTCAAACCAGCGGTGACATGTTCGATAGCTTGGCGCATGGCTAACAGTGGCCACGAGAGAAGCAGAGGAGAACTACCGGAGCAGCATCAACCAACAAAACACACAGGTAAGGCCTCTCGACGGCTCAGATCATTGAGCGAAAAACTGGTTTAAAGGGTCCACATTCTTCAGGTTTTACAGGAAAAATATTACTTGTAAAAATTATAATATCAAAAGTCATTGTTATCAATCTAGATACTTTGAATAAGCAATATTTTACCTACTTACGGCTGATGTAATAAAATTAGAAATTTTATGAACTACCCCGAAATGAAATTGTAATTTTATGAAGTTACAATGTCCCACCCTTGCCCATCCTTGATCTGGCCAAAGATTGAAATATAGTCGAGTGACATAGATCTTAACAGGACAAGACGTCCGTTTCAATTGATGTGAGAAGTGTTCCACATCCTAGTTAAATTGTTTATGTCTCCACACAGGACAGTGTTATCATTTGTGTAAATAGACCTAGATGTAAACAAGTTCAACGGAATGGTTTACCAAGAGATGGTTTTCAGTTGATAGATGGATCCTAGCGCGTCACTGAGAGTTGGGTTTGGATTTACCTCGGATGAATTAGTTGTGTGGCAGCTAACCAGTGCAAAGATGTAGGGGAGAACGTGTGACGTCATTTCCTTTCGTTGAAATGTCTTATCAATATGTTTTGATTATTAATAAAATTACAATTTCATTACATTGTAGTTGATAAAACTTCCAATTATTTAATGTGCCTACTCACTGAATTGCTTTACTGCAAATATAGTGTGTAAAAGTGGACAATCACACGGTATTCATCCATTAGGGGATGACTATATCATATTATAATATATATATATATATATATATATATATATATATATATATATATATATATATTTAAAACACACATACACACACGCGCGCTCGCTCGCACGCACGCACGCACGCAATTCTACTTTATCGAGTGGAATCTGTAACATCTATAATTAGCAATATGTGAAATGGTTTTGTGTTAAAAACGGATATTAATATTAATGCTGTTGAAGCATTGATGTACTCATAAAATATTATATTTTGGTAGGATAAAGTTCTCAGCTGATATATTAAATAGGCCGTGGCTATTGGTCCGGACCTGGACGTACACCAAAGTAGCTACATCTCCGGCACATCAACTGAGCATGCGCACCTTCCAAAATATCCGGCAGAATAAAACATACTGCCGGTTATCGGACACCTTATGAATGTACTAAAGCTGGCTGTGGCAGTGGCTGCCTAACCCTAAACATAACCCTAAACCGAAGTTTTTGTGCAATTCTATCAAGGTAACATGCAAACAACACGGTTTAAGTACAAGAGTAATTATAGCTATCCCCTTTTATTTATTATGCAATACATATATTTATCAATTCAACCGTGGCTTATAGAGGGGTCTAGTTGATAAGTTCAAGCTGAATATTGTGATATTTTCTGGGAGCAAACACACTATATACACAACGGAACCCGGAAATGTGCACGACAAATAGCTATGAAATTGGTGTTAGGGGTCCGGGCCTATAGTCACTTCGTATTAAATATTCCCATTGAATCTGGCAGCAATTAAGTTATATGGGGAACACACTATAATTCGTTGTGTTATTAAACAAGTGGTTTTGTATTTATTTGTTTGTATTGGCCATGGATTAACTTTGTGGCCCATGAATTTCTTGTCATTTCTGTGCCTAAATGGTAACTGTCATATAGAAGCTAAGCGTATATGACACAATGTTTTTTCCTTCTAATTGTGTGTATATGCCACAGTGACTTAAATTTTCAACATGCAGCATCAACATTACAGGATGTAAGCACATATATATATTTTGATTTAGTGGTGTGTATATATATATATATATATATATATATATATTAGGGTGCATGTTTTGTTTTCCATATTTGATTCTATAAGTTGTGTGTGTTTGTGTTGGATAGAACGGAAAAAATTATCTACGTAATTTTTAATACAGACAGTACATAGATATTTCAATGTCAAGTTATAGTTGCAGTTTTTTATGAATGTTTTATGAATTTTAGAACTGTTATCTTTGATGTTTTGTATTTTTTTTATAATCTGTTAATTAAGTGGCAACCAATACGATTGTACGCATAAAATAAATAGTTTACAACTACCAAAAATTTAAAAAATACATAAATAATGCAAGCGAAGTTCGACAAACCTTTATCAAGAGCGAGTTGTCTAGGTGGACGAAATATCGAGATGACGAGGTGTCAGAAGACGAAACCATGTGGACGAGTCATACCTTTTTCCGGTGTGACCTGGTAACTGGTTACTCGACTGTAGATCTAGATCTGGGCACAATCAAAGCTTAAAGTCGTCCGCTTTTAGTCATTAATGTAACAATTTGGATAATAACTCGGTTTGTATGATAAAAATTAGCTTATTATCCTTAGAATATATTTATGTGATAACCAAAAATAGAACTAGAATAGTAGAAAGTTTCTCTCCAAAGTCCACAAGTGACAAGTCAAGTGATATTCATAGATCTCTAGATTAGAATGATAATATAGTCTAGTCTAGAGGCAGTAGAGCTGACTGATCCGTGATCGTTTCACTTTCACTGAGTTTCCGCAAAATCAGTTTTCACTGTTTCGGCTTGGCCCCCTTGCCACCCTTGGGTGTTTCAGCGTGTCAATTTAAGGGTTTCTAGAACTTTTACCAGGCCACTTGTTTATTTCGAAATTGGTGGTGTTTTGATTTTTGTCTCACTTGCCAAGTTCTTCACTTGCTGCAAATTTGGCAAATTGTTCTATTGTCTGGGAACTAATACCCAGAAAAAATTCTCTCCGTACATTCCTCTATGCTTTTTGGTATTGTCAAAAGTGAACGGGATTCAGATCGTAGCATTCTAGCTGGTATTATATAGTACCTTGGGATCAGATCACTTTAGATACAGAAGTGCTGTTCCACTAAGTACTTTGAATGTGTGAAACAAGAGCTCGTATTTACTGCTAACAGGCTATAAGCCTAAAATATATGCAGAAGAGGGTAAGTGTATGGTGATCTAAAATGTACATGAAACCAGTGCACCTGCACAGTTCTAGACTCACTGTAGGCTGTTTGTCAGAAAGAGGGGATATTGTATAACGATGTAATGCCATAGTCCAGTTGAGAAATTATAAGGGCTTGGACTAAAGTCTTACATATCTCATCATTTATGTGCTTATGAATAAGTCCTGTATTTCTTATTTGATAATAACAGGACTTACATATAGAATTCACCTGCTTCTCCATTCCTAGAGCACTATCTAACATAAGCTCTAGATTTCTAACAGACATGAAGAATTTATATAACTGGATCCTACCTTAATGCGAAGATTCTCAGTTTTATTAACATGTTGCTTTGATGAGAATACACTGACTTCGGTCTTATCCTTATTCAATTTCAGCATGTTAGTGTTCATCCAAATAAATATGTGTCAACTGAAGATGAAATATCATCCCATTTATTACACTTTTGTTATAGGCTTCTACCAGGTCATCAACTGATCCCTCACATTTACTCAGCTTTTGAGGTGACTGTAAATCTTCCATAAATTCTTTAATATTTATGCTATAATACTTTCTGTGTATGGTTTTTATACATGTTCAATTGGGCTTGTCCATATTAGTAATGAACTGTACAGGCAGATGATCGTTGAAGGATTTACCTTTATTGCTACTAACACAAAGGTCACATACAGAAGGGGCTCTGAATATGATGGATCTAGAGTCTCTAGCGATGTCTAAATCTTGTGTGTGTGTGTGAGTTGTACTATTTACATGCTGATTATATGCGTGTGAATCTAATAAACTACAAAACCTATGAGCTTCAAATTCAGACTTATTATTTTCCCCAAAAGGAAATTGAAATCACCAGTTATTACAACATCCACTGGGATAATGGTTAGGTTATCTAAGCGTTTAGACCATTTATCAAAGAATGATATATTCCTAAAGCAATTTGGTTCAGAAAAATATTCTCAATTGCTGATATTAATAATTCATATCGCCAAATTCTGGCAAATGAAAAAGAACAGTTACATTTTTTATTAGTCGTAGTGCATCTGATAGGGAATAATATAATTGTTTGTTACATTATATTTACTTCTAAATGTGAAATTTCTTTTCCCGTCACCTTTAATGATGATTTAGCACACTATTTACTCTAACATGAAACCATAATAGCCAGACTGTCAGTGATACAGTAACTTCGTCTTCTCATATCATCTGTCTAGTAATGTTAAGGTGTCTAATAGCAATTTCATAAACTTAGATGTGCACTTTAGCTGAAACTCAAAAAGTATTAAGTGAATAGTTATGGATCAGAACTAGTTTGTATGTTTATTATGGGATCTTTTGTCATGTGTCCAATGTTTGTTATCTGGTGTATTGTAGGATTAATTTTTTATTCTTTGATTTACACAATGTACACATGCTCTCTTGGTATCACAATATGGCATTTAATATTACTGATGACATACACCTGTAAATATTGTTGAATCAAATTTTTCTTGTTTCTTGGATATTTTGCTGTTATTTAGCTATGATCACTCAAAATGTTTCAAATTTGAAAGATGCTGAAGCAAATGTTACCTTTTTACTTCACTAGAAAAATATATCAATTACCTGTAAACACCGCTATTAAACAATGATGAATCTTTCATCACTCCAAATGTGTCAGCAAAAATTCTATTGATTATTAAGTATCATAATATGCTCCATTTGTGGATTAGTGCAGTAGTTAGAGTATTGCAGTGCAAACCTCCAGGATGTGGGTTCAAATCAGGCTTGTGTTTGTGGAATACATCCCTGTGGAGTTACTCCATTGACTGTGTGTCCCAGATATGACAAACACCAGGACTAAACAAACCACACATTCCCAATCTTGATACCAGACAGACTTGTTACAGTGATCCATACTTCTGTTACATCTCAATTAGACTATTGTAACTCCATATTATATGGTATGTATATATATTTCGAGGATTTAAGGTAAATACACAACACAGTGTTATATCATCTCAATTCTTTGAAAATTACATTGAATGATGGTGATTTCCAAATCAGATACTATCAAACTGAGTTTTATGAGTACCTGTTTCTTGGCTTAATTCATGTTTTAATTGTTTATGTACCCTGACAACCCCCACTCTATGGGACAGTTTGTTGGGGGAGATTAGAGGTAGATCTCTTTTAAAGTTTAAGTCTGTTCCAAAACAGACCTGTTTATTGTTACTTTCTAATAAATAACATCAATCATTCTACATTTCCTAATATGGGTATGGATGTATCATATTCGGGATTTCACTATATAGCACATTTGAATGGCTCCTGCTAGTAAGGGAGCTTTATTATATATGTTATGTCCTAGGTATGATCAATCCTAAGGCCGAACATGTATATAACTCACCGATAATGTGTCTTTCCCTCCCCACTGAGAGAGGGATAGGCATCTTCTCATGCAAAACATTTGAAAACTGAGTGTTTCTGGTGGGATTTGTTTCCGTTTGAAAGCTGAAATTTGTTGATACCGTTGAACTTCATTGATATAATGATATAGAAAATATAATAACAATTTATAGTCAATTAAGCACTCTCACTAGAAGCCCCTTCAAAGATGGCCGTACAGTTGCATAACTAGAATGGATAACGTTACTATTGGATTGTTTGGTACACCATCCATCCTGGTAAAGATTTTCAACGATATAAACTAATTTTGTACAGTCCATCTCGATGATTGAATGGTTCTCCGGCTAAAAGCCTAACACTGCGCTACCGGATAGAGTTGAATTATGATGAGCTGGATAAAGTGTTGAAGCCATCCTAGTCTGACTCGATACCTAGTCGATCCTAACCTAAGGAACAATTACGTCGTTCGGAGAGAGAAATATGTCCAGCGTGCCACAATATCCTAGATGTTTTTATATTTTATGTTTAAGTATTATAATTTTTATTAATTATTTTTTATTCTTTTTTTTCTAACCTAGATCAGTGGACATGTCCATTACTGTACAAATTGTCGCGTGGTTTGTGCTATTGGTGTTTGTGTACAGATCAGAGGCAGCTGGTTAGTTGTTTTGGTTTTCCTTGTTTTAAGTTTTGTATCTGTACCATAGTAAACTTAATAATATTTCCGTAATGATGCTATCCCTGTGATCATGTTAGTAGTTCAATGATTTACATCTGATTGTGGATTGACAGGTATTATTTTAGTATGGGTCATAACCGTAACACATTTTTATAACATTGTAGTGACTAACTGAAAAAAAACCTAACTCATCCGTTCCAGATTTGTTGCGAATGTGGATGTTAAAAAATAGCTGAATTTATAATAAAAATCGGGATAAATAAGAGTTGACCCATCTGCCTGGCAGGGATGTGAGTTCATCATATTTATTTCAAAATTCATATTCTGACCCATCGTTAGAACAAATGCTATAGTTCAACATTCTGAAGTCATCAGTTTAAGTGAGTACCATCAATCTAGACCACAACATACTTGGATGAATGACCGGCTGATGTGTTTAATGCACGTTATTCAAATTCATTTCTCCAGGCTTGCATCACATGTGTAAATAATTATTACAGTTGAAAAGCTTTTTCATGTAGAACAATACAATATTTACATCAGCGGACTATTGTAAAACAGAAATGTTTTTTCTAGATTCACTTTTAGATGATGTGAGGACCGACTAGAACAAAAATTATAAACAGTTGTAAAGAGCTATAAATAAAAGCTACACACCCAGTCTTTAAGATGGGAGCTTTCTAGACAGATAATATAATACATACGTTATTTATTATTAGGGTGTATATATATATATATACGAGACACACTGACAATGTTTATTATTAAACAACGGACAGATAGACCAACTGGGACCTAAAATCTCTTTTTCTGATATATATATAGATTTTTCACTAGAAATATTCATTGTAACTGTACTCGCTTTTTATTAACATTCAAAAAGGCAGTAAACTGAAATTATACAGCAGGTCATAATTTAATTCATTCAGTGACGTGTTGTTTAAATGACCCCTGCCTAGTTAGTATTAAGCCATTCAAATGCTTTAGCTTGACCAATAACAAGTAGCCATGTGATTTTAGCTTCCACTGATTGCCCCCTTCATGTCCTAACCAGAGATGGTTAATATGATGAAGTGGTCTGCCTACTAACATATTTCTTTATTAGCTCTCACTGGGAATTCTGATAGTGCAGTTGTTAGAGCACTGGGCTAGAAACGCCCAGGTTACAGGTTCAAATCCTGCTCATGCAGGTGTTGGTGAAATTTGTTTCCCTTGGCAGATGCTCCCCAGTCACGTGACCTAGGTGTGGCCAGCACCAAGGCTGAACAACTGAATTCAACGCATTAGTTCTTATCTCAGTGCATCAACATACACCAGAAATTCATTAGTTCCATTATAATTTTGTTAAATTAAAACTGAAGAATGTATTCTTATTTGACAGAAATCTCGCACAGTTTAAAAAAAGCTATCCAAACATACTTCGAAGTAGCTGTGATTTCAATTATTTTTGTTTTACACAAATAAATTTTGATTGATAACGCCTGAATCATTTAGTACAGTTAGTGTATACACAGCTAGTAGTAGTAGTTATATGTATTTATTAGCCAGATATATCCATATAACACAGTGGTCCCTGGTTAAATTATAGAAAAACTGTAATTACCATTCAATTTATTTGTTGACAATGTAAGATTAGAAGTTATATGCAGCCTACTGAAAGTACTATGTATAGATGTGAAATAATTCTGTAATGTTGCTATCAGGAGGAGTAACTGCTTCCCCCCCCCCCCAGATCCCAAACATTATCATTATTCTGGCTCTCTCTAACGTGATATGTCAGATCTATTAATGTCTGCATGTGTCTTTGGTTGGAAGATAATCCACATCACTGATCAGTATGTTTTATTTTTCAGTGTATCTTAAGTCAGCTACTCCTAAAGTTAATATTCTTGAGGGAGAGGAACTAACCATAAAGTGGATTGCATATAATGAGGACGAACGTATTCCTCCCTGTCACTGGGAATATGCGGTCAACGATACCGACAGGGGTAGGACCTTCATGGCATATGACGAATATGGTGACCGATATGAATACGAGGGGATGGAACCATGGCACTTTACGAAAACCCAGGAACCTTGCAGCGGTGGCATTAGAAAATGGGCAAAACTCAAAGATTCTGGTATCTACGTGATGATGTTGGACACCGGACACAAGATAAAGAGAGAGGATTCTCAAACAGTTGTCAAGGTTTACTCGCGTAAGTTTATTTTAAGATGATTGTGTGCAAAGTTCTGTAGAAGACGTGCTCCTCCGGTCTTTTCTTTACAATAGTTTTAAAGTGATATTTTTAGCCATTTTCTTTGGGGCTGTGGTAAATGTTTTATACAAATTATAACTATACTAATAATCTAGATGCAATCAAGTCTGTCATTCTATCACTGCCAGCGTAAACGAGAGCCCTGTTATTTCAACATACTGTATGGGTTTAGTTAATAGTTTTGTTAGGTTATATGTTCAGAGATAATTCAAACTATTCATTATTTGGCATGTTTTAGCCGATCCCTTCACTTTTGATTCACCAATTATTCACTGCATTTAAAACTTTGAAGGATCCAGGGTATTGTTTACAGAGAGAACAACTTGGTCTCTTTCTGCAGAGATTTCCTACATTAAAGTGGCTTCCTCCTCAGATTATTTCACCGTGGAACGCGTTGCAAAGCATAGACAAGAAGTTGTCAGAATTTATTTCAGACATTTGTCATCCACGGTGCGCCTTAAAAACGAGCTAAATTTAATGTGGATCGGGTCATCGTGGAACTGTTATGTCCTCACCACTTCGTGTCTTTAGGATATTCACCCATTCATTCAGATTAATGTTGTCTCAATTCTTTGGCTAAAATCCTATATTGTTCATTGTATTTAAGAATTAATCATCACTTTCTTATATTACATATGTTTATCTATTTCATTTGTTGACTTTTTTTTCTTTCTTTCCTGTGGTGTACCAGGTGATTTGAAGTTTTCAGTGGCTGTTAATGGTAAGGTGAATAACCTTGACCTGAGTGGAGGTAGTCATTTGAAACTACCTGTACTTAAGACCGACAAGCCAGTAAACGTCAGCATTAAATTAAGTGGATCCTTTCCTCCTTCAACAGTCACCATAACAAGGTATTACTTTTAGAATAACAGTACTCTTAATAGCATCTTTCATACGCTGTAATATATCATTGCTTCATGAAATTGTGTGGGGATTAAAGGGGTTAAAACTATTAGAAATTTAAGGATATTACTAATTTATCATGACAATGTTATGATTAATATCATAACTCAAGTATAAAATAGCTGAAGATGTCACCAGATCTTTCTACTTTTAACATGAATTCCCACCCACTCCAGTATGGGCACTATACCATAATGCAGCAGGGGTGAATCCATTAAAATGAATAGCAGATCTATGTCTGTCCATTGCTATTATATACATGGTTTGTTGTAGGTGTATCAAGTTGAGCTATTTCACAGCAAGATAAACATGTCATTGTGTCTCTGGCTGCCAGACTTTGTAAATAAACTAAGCTTATTATTCTGTTATTCATCAACATAAATGGGACTATTTCAGCAGTTTGACAGATGAACACACAATATGCTACAGACCAGGGTTGGGGTAAACATAATTGGTAATCTAGGTGTGCCATTGAGCTCGATTTTTTCTGCAGATATTGGCACTATAGAAAGTTTGTAATTATTACTATTAATTGTTATTGATTGTAATCGATTACATGATTTCAAGTAATCATAATTGCCATTTCCAGATGCAATGTAATAATAATCGATTACATTGTAAATATAATCGTAATCTGTGATTACTTTCATAATTACACAAGGTGTTTGATTAGTTACCATTTTATATCATGCCAGAGATATGGGTTGGTATACAAGGGAAAAGATAACAGGAGAACTGATTTACCCATTGGTTTTGTTTTGTTTTGTTGTTCGGGGAGAATCCCCAGACTGTCACTTAATCAGCACAGCCTCTAGTTGGAGTGGTTGAGAAACCTCCTCCCCCACCACTCACAGGGGAGCAGTACGGAAAGATGGAGCCGAAATACCCTGGTCACTGCCAGAGTGTTTTACATCCTCGGGGTTTTTAATGTCCCCCTTTATTTTAAATAATTCAGTGGAGACGGCAGCGCCATTTAATGTGGTCATCCACCCATGATGTAGTGAGCTGAGAAATTAATTCCTGGAAAAGTTTCAATCTCTTACGGGGTTCGAACCTGTAACCGCTAGGCCACCGGAGCTCACTGTAAAAAAATCAATATTCTAAATAATGCATTGACAGGACTGCTGTCTTATTTATACACATGATGATTTGTCAGTTTATTGGTTCTCTGAACATGAAAGGAAATTGTGTTTTTATAAGTCATATAAAGAGGCATTTTACATTAACTCGTGTTGTTTTCACACGGTTAAGCCCAAGCTAGTCACACAGCCAGCAAACATGCGTGGCTTCTTTCTGACACCGTCATTTTAACTCCAGCTGCAAACGACCCAAATTGGCCAGAAGTCAGATGGCAAGCATCCAATTAAATTAAAATATGCAAAAGTGAACATAAACATGGCTACAAGTTGTGCCTCTGGTCAACATACAAGATGACAAACGGAGATCATAGGTCGAAGTATGGAGTTGGGAGGTGGTCCAATTATAGAAGAAAAATACAGTTTTAAAACATAGCAATAATTTAAGGCGGTGAAAAAGTGGTCCATTTACAAAGGTGGTTAAGTTACCGAGGGGATTGGATATTCCCAGACACACACTTCTACATGCACCAATATTTTATCTAAATCTAGCATATCTGTTTAACACATTTTACAATTTCAGTCATTGATTTAGCACCGACAGTATCAAATCAGTTCATCCGCTTTGCCTAAGTACTTTGTTTGCTAGAGAACACCAGATAAAAGTAAACACTCGCACAGATATTGTGCATAATAACATCATCTGTGTAGCTCTATTATGAAACATGGCATAACTTGCAGGCAATGAGTGACAAATAATTGGGTAATTTTCTGTTTGTCATATATTTGTAATAACCAGGAATTCATTATTCTGATGTTTGTAATATGAATAAATGATTATAATATGAAAGATTTAAAAGATCTCTCCATGTTTCATAATACCCTATTATTTTTTATACATGTATTTGTTTTAAGCCTATTGCATTGTATTCTAATTTTCAAAAAAAATTGCAAAACCTTATTTCAATAACCATAATAATAGGGTCTTGAGTTTTAAATCCTAGATTTGGCTTGTTTGTTAGTCATGATTGATTATTATAGTTTGCATCTAGTTCAGCTGATCTACAAAATTTCCATTCTAGTTTTTCAGTTAAGGGAGTTGCACATTTAAACACCTGGACAAGCTGATACCATCTCTGTATGATGTTTACAGTTTAGTCTTTTAATATAATATGGTACAAGTCCTTCCTTGCCTCGATAAATAAGTATGTTTCTCCAGCCAATGTAAATACGTTTAATAATAACAAGAGCAATCATGCATGTTAGTATCTATAAACTAGTTCAGCGTCTGTACCATGATCTGTATATAGTGTATATTTTTCATATAATTGCAGGGATGCAGGTGAAATGTCCTGTGACAATATGCATGAGATGTGTGATGACCTTATTGATTTAAAAAATGCCACCAATGCTCCAATTGCGATTAGAATTAAGACAGGAATCGTGGGGGCAGATCCTGTGATCATTTCTCAGCCAGTGGTATATTGTGAGTAACTCTCTAGAAACATACACCGTAAACCATTATGTTAATGAATTACAACAGATATCCCATTAGGGTAAACATTAACAACAATGAGAAGGACTTTTCATAAATAACTCATTTCCATTCTAGCCGTTCCTAATAATAACGCAGCAATGAATGCAGCCGTCGTCTTCGGTGTTCTCTTCTTCCTGCTGCTGATCGTCTTAATCATCATCATTGTCTTGTTAATTGTGACGAGGAGGAAGATCAGGAAGCAAATGGTAAGAACATCGATTAAAGATGATTCGACTGAACATCGTTGATCGAATTAATCGCAGTCAGTTTATTGTAATATCGTTAAAATACCAAGGTTGGGCTTCTGGACTCGTCCAGATGTTTACAATGATTTCTTGAACTTCGGTAGAAAGGAACCCCACAGCCATAAGTTCCTGATCTGACAAGTACCAAAGCTATATAAAGCCCCAATTCACTCTTTACTTCTTATGTTGACTTTTCTTTACCATAATTCACAATAATCCATTTTATATAGATTTGATTATATATTTTATAACAGGCAGGAGAGTGTAAAATGCTGTTTAATAGATGAAATAAATGTGTCGATTCTGACGACTGGACTAAGTCCAATAGAAATATGAGTTGTGTGTGTGTGTGTTTATATACATATATAAATTTGTTGTTTTAGAATGCTGATAAGCTCCAAGTGAAACCAAAGAAAACCTCAACAATTCAGGGAATTAAGTCTAGCTTACAGAGTGCAGGCCACGATCTCATCACAGCTTTTAGTGTGAAGAGACAAGTCAGTCTCTATGGAAGTGATGTATGTTAATTTATTAATATAGTATTCTTTATTTTAATGTATGCTTGATTTTATGTGCTTATAATATTTGATCATAGATTGTATGTGTGTGTGTGTATGTGTACACATATTTGTGCATGCTCATGGACATCTGCTTATGATTCAGTGTTAGAAAGGCTTTAAGCGCACTGCATTAATTACTGCTTATTTAAATATCCATGACTATTCAAACCAATAAAAAACACTGTAATAAATTATTCAGCTAATAATTTATCTGCGTATTTGAACTATCGTTTTTTTTCTGTTTGTATCTCTATCATTGTAGATGTATGCTGTGTTCAACTAACAGATCATATTTGAGCTTGTCTTTTCAGGATTGCTATGATCTTTCTGTATTCACATTTCTCCTGTGAAGCTTAACACAGTGTTAGCTCTTTCATATATCAGGTGCTTATGACAGAGATGTTGTTTTGGTGTTTTGCAGTTAAGCATGCCACTTCACTGTTGCTCTTTTGAAATGGATGCGAGTTATTTCCGGTGTTTAATTTGCGAGCCTGATTTGTTTTGCTAAATAGTTTAATTTATATTATTTGGTCATTACTTTGTACGGCCAATTGGCGAACAGGCTGACATGGGTGCCTGGTTTTAGATATTTTGGGTATAAGATGATTGGTGTTTAATGGCCACTTTTGTTCACATGGTAGGCTAAATGGGCCGAGCGACCTCCAAAGATGAAACAACCTTTAGATATGCCCACACTGAGATTCGAACACAGGTGGTAGTGATCTGTGGTCCAACACATCACTGATTGACCCTATTTAGGGTATAAGGATACTGATTTAGTTAAATGCTGAATTACTTTTGGTTCTTGTTCTTCTTATCTCCTTTGTCCTCAGTGGGACGTAAGACTACTACAACAATGTTATTGTTCTAGTAGTTTCCGTAATGGGCTTGTTTTTACGGGGTGGGGTTGTTAGCCCGATGCCAAACCCCTAACCCGGATGATCAGATGCTGGGTTTCATCTTGTCGCTCCTCTGAGACATGTCTGGCTTGGTTTAACCTGCCAATGGGCAAGGCCCCCCCCACCACCACCAGTATAGTTTGCAGAGTCCTTGAGACACACAAGCTCCCTCACCATTGGCAAGATACCTTAGAGGGGGACTTTTGGTGTTTGCATAAGAACAATGTTCAGATACGATATACGATGCCATCAAAATCAAATAATTATTTTCAGGCACATACACAAATACACACACTTGATTTGGTTACTTTGTGTAAACGCCTTTCTGAATACCTGGATATGTTTTTATTTTATCCCTTGACATTTTTCTGTGCCAATAACAACTTGTTGCCTTTCACGTCAACGTCGTGTTCTATGATTTTGGGTGATCCAGGTTTTATTAATTTGAACTTAGTTATCCATGTTTCTTAATCTAGTTGATTTACATCCTGCTATTTCACTGTTATAGCACTGTCTTCTAACCTTTTCATTTCTCTTCAATTGGAAAAAACTGATATTTTCTGTGGGGCTATGGTAGCTTGATTAACTTTATGGTAAATAGATATTACATGTTTTTTGTTACATGATCCTGGTATAATGGTATCTGTTGCAAAAATGTATTTTATTTAAAACTAAATTATTGTATCAATAGTGTGATTAATTGTAATTTCTTTTGCTTTGATAATTTTAATATCTTGTTTTTTGTGCCTAAGTGCCTAGATTTTGTCTAGCTAATTTATGTCTTGTGCTCCACTGGAGCATTTTCATTGGCTAGCTTTGATATTTGTTATGATGTCTCTGTATGAATGTGGTGAAGTAGTTTAATTCACACATTTTAATTAACAGACAGAGAATGGAGGTAAAGAGTTCGATATCAGAAAATGTCTGAAAGATTATAAAGCTGAAGAAAGCAACGTCAAAGAGATGATTGTGAGAGAACGCAACGTCAGTTAAAGATCTGTTAGCTAGATGTGAGAAACTTGTTAAAGATGAGGTGAGTCAGGTAAGTTTTGTTTTTAATTTCTTTACTGAATGTCTTCCATGTCGCACAAGTTTGTGTTTGTGTGTCTGAATTTCATTTTGCTTTGATTTGTTTAATAAACACAACATTTACACATCCAAAGCAGGGATTACCCACATCAAGCCATTGCACCCTCTTTCTCCTTCACTAATACGGGACCAGTATGGAAACATAGAGATGGAATACCCTGGCAGGGAGTCAGTTTCAGAGCATTTTATATTTTCAGAAGATTCATAACGTGTCATGTTCAGACTTAAATAATTATGATATA
This sequence comes from Paralvinella palmiformis, assembly GCA_025642065.1. Taxonomy (NCBI): domain Eukaryota; kingdom Metazoa; phylum Annelida; class Polychaeta; order Terebellida; family Alvinellidae; genus Paralvinella; species Paralvinella palmiformis. Next base: position 74,968 of record JAODUP010000420.1, on the reverse strand, counting down.
GCAAAGTTTATATTTTGAATTGACAGTAAATTAGAATTTTTAAGACAATTTCTAAACAAAACAATTGTTCGGTGACATTTACTAGATATATGGGATAGTCATAATTAGTGTATAAACTGTTGGACATGGAGAGAGTTCCATCCCTCAGTTTTCAGTTTTGATTTCCTTTAGCCTACCCTGTGCATGAAAGTGGCCGTAGAATAACAATATTTATGTGGCCTTCCTATATTAACCATAGCATCTTCCTGGTGGTGAAGAGGAAGGTCGGCATGAAAAGAAAGACTTCAGCAATGCCGATGTTGATCTAAAATCGACTGGCGCACTGAAAACTGATCTGATGCTGGTCAGTGATGAATTGGAAAGGTAAGTCTCTGGTAGTCACGATGTTTCTCATCCAATCATTATAATGTTAACTCTTGAAGTTACCTGTGGTGTAGTCTAGGTAGTTTGATTTTCATCTCTCAACAACAACGGCAACGATTCATTTTATGGTCATTTTCTCCTCTTACTAGGGGATTGGCCAATTTACATCTACCAGTCATAAAACTGACCTGTCTTGATTTTATGGGTATGAGACATGCAAACAAACATGTGTAATTTACATGATGTTATTGTGGATATTATTGGAAACATTCTACCTGTGACACTAGATATGTTGTTGTTGTTGTTTTATGATTATTATGTCACGTTCATCAAAATACATGTAGACAGTTAAATTGCAAAACATTGTGAGCTGATGCATGCATATTATATCGATGGATTGATAGATTTACATACCACATCAGGTAACAAGAGTTCTACAGCAACTACTGTGGTGGCATGGACCAAATTATTTAGGCTTTCATTCATGGCAATATGCATGGTCGAGAGCACTATATGTAACTGAATATATTACAGTGAATTTAGTGACCAATTTCACACCAAAAAAAAGGTGCTTGTGCATGTTTTCAGGCTATGAGAAGAAACTTTGTTTTGTTACTAATATTTAATAAATATATTTATGTAGGACATTAGGTGTTGAGCCATTCTTCAGGTGCTTCACCTATAATAAACAGTTTGAACACGTATTTTAGTAATCAATTGCTTTTCTACCCAAAACCTTTACACTAATGTCAGCATCTAAATTGAGCTGTTAATGTTTTGTCTACTGACATACCTATTAACATTTGGTTTCGTGAAAACAGCCATAAACGATACACACACATATACACATCATTTCAGAGCCATACTGCTGCCACTAAGTCAGTCCACACAAATGGTGCTAGATTAATCCATCCATATCTTTAACCATTTTATGTATATATATCAGAAATGTAGGGGACTTAGTGTGCCATTTATTGACGTATTGATAATTAATTTGTCGGAAATGGTTGTAAACAACTAGTTACAGTCTCACTGTATATTAATTTTTATGGGAGGTTAGTAAAATATTTGAGTGTGTCATCTGAACAATACAATTACTAATCTTATTATTTATCTGCTGCACCATTTGACTTTGTGTCTGTTGTGAGTTTCAGACTAAATCATTAATATTAGAAGAGTAATATTAATATTGATAAAAAAACATTTGTTTTATGGCAAAAGTCAGACATTTTATTTATCAGTATAATATTCATGAATTAGATACTATGTCTGGCTGAGTTAACTGAGCCTGATACTAAACTACAGGTGAGTGGACTGAGCAAGATAATGACCTACACCTGATTATGTTGACAGCTGACAGTAGTTACTCAGAATTTCAACCCCTGTCAGACTTTCCACCACTCTGTACCAACTGAGCCATCCAAAGGATTCATAAAAACATATTCCAGTATTACTGAACCATTGTTGTCAAATATTGTCTTGTATAGCGTGGATGTCTTCTGTCATTACCAACAGGTGTGAATCCAACCTGAAAGAGGATAACTCCAAGATGAGGCAAATTGGACTACATACAGCAGATAGAACATCATGTAACATGAATGACGAGGAAGATATAAATGAAAATGAGCATGGTGATGAAAGCCGTAAGGAAAATGATGACACAGCAGACAATGAAGATGCATCATTAGAAAAAGTAAATAGCATTATTGGTGGGGGATTGTTGAATGAACCATACAGACTGTAACGGGTCTGGTATTACACCAAACTGTTATATTACACAATTGGTGTGTTGTTAGACAGTATTGTTACAGTAAGTTATTCATTATGCTGGCCCAGTGCTCCAGCACAGTGTGGCTGGTTGTAGAGTGAACCACAGACATCCACATTATAGGATTGATCACAGTGGTCCCTGTATCCATACTTTAGATATTTCATCCATGACTAAAATGCTTCATGTTATTGTCTTGGAGAGTTGTTCTGTGGCAGTATGATGTAGGTGAGATGTTCCGGAGTAATGTCAATTTTGAGGGTCCTCTGATTTCTAGCCAGTAGCGTTCGCTGAAGTGCTGCAAATTTGTGTAGTTCAGTCAAGTGAGATTGCGGAATCCCAAGTAATAATGTAGATTTGTACATCATGATGATTTCCTAACTTTACAGTTTTTTTTAATGAGATAATACCATTTAATGAAACATCTGCACAAATTAGACTGTTTATTAATAACTACATACTTACAACTATAATCTCTTATGATAGGCAGGATGAGACAATGATCATTTCTAAACCCTAGATCGAGAAGAGATTTCAGTGTTTTAAAAAACCGGGCTAACTTTATGGCTTTTGCTAAATTACCTAACTTTAAATGATGGCTGGATATTGGTGCAGTATATCAGTTATCGTGTTATCGGTCATATATTGGACATTAATTATGCTATTTTTCTAGCAGTATCATGACAAATTCTGTAATTTAATATTTTTATTTTTTACAGCTCCTTGAACGTAAATACAGTAAAAGCCAAGAAATACTGCTTGAATATGTGAGTTTCATTTAATTGTACCATGTACAACAGAATCTGTATACCCGTTCAAAGTGTGTGTGGAGGCAGGGCATGTATATAAAAAAGCAAGCATAACATAAACACACACACATATGAACACACATACATGCACAATTGCAAAAGTTCATATGCACTTACTCACTCCACTCACACACACACATATGAGGGTTAGAAGCTATTTAGAATCCATTACTAGTCCACAGGACTAGTAATCTGGAAAATATACTAGTTCTTGGAGTTATTCACTAGCCCTGACTATGCCAAATAAAGTTTCATGTACATAAAGTTTATTTCATAACGTCTGAATTTCAATGATTTGTAGCATTATAAATGCACTTAATTGTCTATTTTGAAGAAAAGAAACTACAACCATGATCCCAAAATAGCATCTGCTTTCAACTTTGATATGAATTTATTGAGAAACAAACCCAGGCTTGGGAATGCTGTGGGTGGAATTTCATGCAATGAAAATGATGACACAGCACGCTGTTCCCACTGTCACATATTTTCTCTCAATGTGCACAACCCCATGGCTGTTCAAAAAGATTTGAATGTGGGAGTATGTCCACCAGATTGATAACTGAAACAAAATGGCAGTATCTAAGCCATAACATGTCACTGCAGATTTTCGTTATTTTAATCTAATAATTGCACTCACCCACAGGAAGACCCAAACTGTAAATTTTCTAGTCCTTTCAATTTTATACTCGCCTCGAGTGAACAGGTCAGCATCAACTTTGAACCCTGTATATATTTAATTTTCCAGCATATTCCTATCAAATTGCTTACACACACACACACACACACACACACACACACACATCCTTCATATTATTTATTTTTGATGTCATTTGAATGACTGATTTAACCTTTTATTCCACACAGATGCTGACAAATTTGGGAAGGATGACAGCATCCATGAAAGTTCTAAGAAACTGGGTTAAAAACACAGAAAACAGACTTAATGACATTGAGAAAATGTAAAATTCAGCTTGTTGCGATAGAGATTATCAGTAATATTTACATCAAAGGTGCAGATAAGCATTATCCATCAGTGGTCTACAACATGTGTATGATGTTTATGTGGAATGTAAACCACCTCCATGAACACACTGATTATATAATTATTATGGTTCAGATCTAGTGATCATTTAGAATGATCAGTAACTTGGTTCATTTTAAATTACGATTACAATTATTTTGCATTCTAGATTACAATTGCATTCTTTAAAAATGTAGATGTTTCTGTTCCGTTTCTTATTATTACCAATGAGGTGTATAAATAACGCAGTCATTGTGAAATGGTGAGCCACATTGTATAACTAACCCGTAAGTAAAATCTGACAAACAAATCAAGACTATTTCATTGATTCACTAGAAATATGACAGCACTGAAAGATTTCTGTGACGATTTTGTTACTTTAAAGTATTTCCATTACAGTATCATAGACTTTAGTTAAAGATATAAACAGTTCAAAGCTTAAATATTAAAGTACTCTAAAGTTGAATGTCAGATGATAATTTAGCTTAGTCCTGATGCCAAAGCTCTGATTTGTTGTTCTATAGAGACGCATTGATGCATGAACAGGGTTTGACATCAGCTTTCTGTCTCACCTGTTCAGTATGGCAGGTTAAAGATAAGACGGTTTACTCAGGATTGTATTGCGGTTGCTCAGTCCTTTCAGTATAGAGCAACACCAGAACCAAAATAAATTCAGAATGGTTTCATTTCCAAGAATGAACTATATCCATGACAAATACCAGGTTTATGCCAATCACATCTTCCACCATCATCCTGTTATTCTTCAGCAAGTATACACAAAATATTAACAACTCTTCAAGTTGTCAATAAAGACTGAGTTTTACTAAAATATGGGGAAACTCTGTGTAATCAAGCCCTTATGACAAGCAGTGATTTTAGCAAAATTAATTAAACCATATACTTCTTAATCGCAATATATCAGTGTAGTATAGAAATAAGTAGACACCTAAAAATTGCATGTAAATGCCAAAGATGAGAAATTATCTTGTATGTGGAGTGGTTCTATGACCTCATTTAAAAGGCCACATTTCTAAGTCATAATCATTGTGTTGTGGCTTTAGTGGTTGATATATCAAAGGCCACATGGTGAATGTTTTCATAATTTCATTTGAGAAAGCCTGATAAACATTTTTTTCTCATAATTCTATTTTTTCTGTTACACACTTGTTTGTGGCTGTTATGCAACTCGAAGAAATGTGATTTTTGATGTTCCTGCGTGAAATTGAATGTTTATGCTTAAAGGCAGATATTACATTACTTAAACGAGTCAAATATAAAAGTGCAATTAATATTGATTGAATCATTGTTGCAACAATTATATGTGGTGCTTCATGTTGTAGTTATGCAAATTATGGTAATGAGATTCCATGACATGAATAACTTGACATTCCAAATATTATATAATTGATATATCGTTCATATTTTATGAGTTATGTAACTTGTATGATTGATACTGCAGGTTTTTTATGACTGGTGTTATATATATTTGGTGTTGTGTAACAAGTGATTGTGTCTTATGTTTCTGTTTTACATTCGACGCATTTTACTCGGAGATTACGTCAAACCGAATTGAAATTCCATCTTGTTTATCATCAGCATGATCTTGTGATTATATATAAATTATAGAGACTATTATCTGTAGTTAGCTTCATCTGCTAGTTTACTATAGCAACAAATGCTTGGCAATGTTTTAGTCATTTGTTATATTAATATAATGTGTACATATTGTTTTAATATATAAAAATATTTTAGCTGTTCTTGTTTTTTTTTCATTTAACTTTAGACATATCTAAAAATATAGTTTGTTAGTGAAGCTAAGACCTGTCCCAGGTCTTATTGAGGCGTGGTGGGGGTTTGTTGACATTCTTGTTGATGTCTCGGTTCGAGTTTCATTCTACTACCATCAGAAGTTTAGCCAGCTACCTTTGGCTACCACGTGTGTCTGAAAGTATACAGACTGTGTGATATGAAAGGTTTCTGTTTTGGTAGCAGTATGTTACACGTTCCGTCTGGAACAGAGTAAATATATAGGTGCTGCTCAGTATTGTGCCATAATGAAAAGGGCATAAATATTATTTTACTGAATATTAAATCGATTTAATGATTTCTAAAGTGTGTAATATATCATTATCCTGTTATAACCCTTCTTCAACCTTTTATCTTATTCATCAATAAAACTTTATAACAATCTTGCTTGGCTTTGTTCTATCCGCGAGGTACACATGTCCAGTGTTATGCAGAAATAGAATGATACTCGGAATGTGTCGAAAAGAAATAGTGCATCTATGAAAAGTACAGTCAAGGGCATCATATGGGGGTAATTAGGGGTACTGGGCCTCTCTCCTGGAGGGTGGTATATAGAGCTTGCAAAAGAAATTATGGAAATATAAATGTATAAATTTATGTATAAATTTATTCCAGGACAAAATGTCATTTAAATTAAATAAATCAATTAACTGACAACTATCCAGTTCTATATGAAAGAAGTTGATTAATTTCAGATTATTATGGCTGATGAAGCATTCCTATTTCAGCACATGCACCTCAACCTGGTTCTGTTAATGATGCAGGTGTCTCCAATATGTTTGCTATTCTTTTTGGTTTGAGATCACGCCATTCCCTTTTATCAACTTTATGATATAGAACTGTTTCTCCAAATAATCTGATAAACTGGAACTCTTCTCAATTAGCAGTAATTTAAGTTCAATCTTTTGTTTCCATTCTTTTAAAGTGATAGCTGTGCCAGCAAAGTTATGAAATGTACGCTTTGTTATTTCCACATTCTAGATCCTTCAGTATCATAATTTGTGATATATTTGACTTTTTTACATTGAAAATGATGAAATACTGCATTGCCGGCTTCCACCATAGTTACTCAATTAACTGAATCCACCCTCCTTTATTGATAATTTGTTTAATATTGTTGTGTTGTCACCCTCTTAGTAGGTGGACTAAAATGTGCCATCTCGAGACCAACGGCGTCACAAGTCAAACAATTAATGGAGCTTGTAATCGTTAGCCAGATTTGGAATATTAAGTTCCAAATTTGATGAAAGGCCTAGGTTCTATTCTTTGATATATTGCAAGATGGAGCACTTAATGGAGCAGATAATGTAATCGATCCTCAGATTCTGTCTTAAACATCTGATACAATGGGATGAGCATCTATTGATATAACATCTCTTTATTAGACGGTGTCACGATAGAGCTGTCTGGCCTTCGGGATTGTTTTTCCCCTGCACCGTACTAGATTGCATCCAAGCAAGGTTGGGGTAATCGGTAATCGTAATCGATTAGGTGATTTCAAGTAAACGTAATCGCCATTTCCAGATGCGACGTAATCTTAATTGTAATCGTAATCAGTGATTACTTTCACGATTACACAAGGGGTTTAATTATTTACCATGTTATATCATGCCAGAAATAATTGTTTGGTATGTAAGGTAAAAGATAACAATATAACTTATTTACCCATTGTTTGTTGTTGTTTGGATTTTCGGGGAGAATCCCAGGCTGTTGAGAAACGCCCCCCCCCCCCACCACTCACAGGGGAGTAGTACGGAAAGATGGAGCCGAAATACCCTGGGGGTGGTCACTGCCAGAGTGTTTAACATCCCCTTTATTTTAAATAATTCAGTGGAGACGACAGCGCCATTTAACGTGGTCATTCACCCACGATGTTGTGAGCCGAGAAATTAATCTCTGGAAAAGTTTTGACCTCTTGCTGGAATCGAACCTGTGACCCTTGGCACCGAGTGCCAGTGCTTAACCGCCAGGCCACCGGAGCTTACTTTTTACCTATTGACGGGCTGCTGTCATAGTTATACACATATGATGATTTGTCAGTTTATTTGTTCTATGCACATGAAAGAAAAATGTGTTGAAACACCGCTTCAGATGTTGCCGCTATTATAAGTCACATAAACAGGCATTTCAGATTAGCTCGTGTTGTTTTCACACGGTTAAGCCCAAATTAGTCAATCAGCCAGCAAGCAGATGTTGCTGGTATGGGAAACGATTTGAAGATAGCCTTAAAAGTGATATGTCAATTTTATAACCGATGTGACGGCTTTGTTTGGCAGATAATATTTCAAAGCGCTGCACGTTTTTTCCCGTAATCTTTACTTTGTAACTAGAGAAATACGATCACGTTTAAGCAAAGGCTATTTATATATTTAAGCTCTCTGGTTTAAGGTTGGGGAGTAACTGCAGCGTAAAAGTAAAATTAACAGCGCCATCTAGTGAATAAGCAGAAAACTAGAATAGTGACGTCACTTCCTCTTACACGCATACAGAAGTAATCATGGTGAGTTAAAAGCCTGTGTTTTCAATATTAGTAACAAACGTCTGGTGAATGTGTATTAAATCGATTTTCTTTTCTCATAAAATGGATAACGTGAGGCATCTGATTAGTTTAGAATATATTGCGTGGCTAAAAAAGTAATATTATTTACAGTATAAAGATTGGTGACTAGAAAAATGGGCGATATTGTAGTGTATATAGAGCTTCAACTTGCTACCACGTACACGTCACCATTCCTTAACGTTATAATTTTGTATATTATTTAAGTAATGATTATATGAAATACAAATGAAACCCATTTCAGTTGTTTAGATATTTACTTTCATAGATCATTGGATATGGTGTCTAGTTGTATAATGTATTGGCTTAGTTTTTTTAATCACGTCTTAACTACCATATGGCATATGGTGATATGCCATACCCATGGCATATGTTTGCTCAGTGAAGTTTTCGAGTTGTTATAAATTCATTAGCAGAGGCACAAATAGACTAGGCATTTTAGACCGAACTCGTGCATGGTTTATGGTACAATACACCACACAATAGGTACGTGCGTATAAACGGCTCTTCGTTCTGGATCGTGGACAGAGCCAGCACCACCATAGCAGTATATGGTGACTCAAGTCCCCGACCACTCCGAGATTGTCAACACCACCACCAAGGCAGTGTCCAGCAATATTTTGTGAACTATCCACTATGGTGCCGCATTGCCAAATACAGCGAATGTTCCTCAACTTTGAGAATGCTAAGTGGAGGGCAGTCCATGTGGTGTTCCCAAATAAGTAGTTGAAGGGGTGTGCCTTCCATTTCGTGCAGGCAAAAAGTTACCAGTGTTAAAACGGGCTAAAAATTAAAGCGTGATTTTGAAAGCAGCATAACTAGAGGTACCCCATGGCACTTGAAAGTGGTGTAAATCTGAAATAGTTGATCCAAATAGTTAAATGTACTTAAATGCGTGAGAAGATTATGCTCAAAGATCACATGTTAATATCTAACAGTCATGTACAGGCATCCGAAGAGAATGTTTTTCTTGAACAACTTACTTTGACACCTCTGAATCATGGTCAATTCCACATCAAATTTATCAATTCCAGTTCTGTTTTTTACCATGAGTAGGTGCTCCTGAGTACCTACTTGTAATACCTACTCCGACTAGTATATATTCCAAGTAGGATTGTCATGGAGGAAATATTTTGTGAATTAAAAAATAAATGGTAAATTAATTTGTGGATAAAAAAGTTTTAACAATTCCAATCCCCTTTTTTTTAATTAATCAATTCCGGAATTGAATGTTTGATTGGTGTTTTACTGCGGCGTTTGTGCACTGGAAAGATGGTTATTTTATTGATTTAGGAACAGCACTAAACAGTCATTTTCATATATTCCTTCAGTGGGTTCTCAATTCATGAAAGCTTCACATGATTTGGGTCTTGAAAAGAATGTATTCATGAAAGTACTTGCTGTACATGATTAGTTTTTAATTATATATGAATGGAAACACCAGTTCTATTAGTCCCAAAAGTTCTGTTTGATTGTATTCAAATATAAATATCCCCTGTTTTTTCGTAATTGTATCATAATTAAGATGTGTTTTTCAGCCGTCATCACCAAGTTCTACCCGTGTTGGTTCAGGGTCTGCCCCCTCAAAGGCTGTTGCTCCAAGATCTGGAGCTGGCAGTACCGTCAGACAAAGGTATGCCATTTCTACTAAGCTGTCACATCTTTTGTAGTCTCTGCAGTTAATACTAATTTCATAATTACTGCTTACCTAATCAGAGCATTAAGATTGAATCAGTGATGAACAGTAAATAAAGCTACCTTTTTTATCTGTAGGAAAGCACCAGCTTCCAGTGGGGCTGCAAGGAAACCGACTGGAGCAGGGGCTGCGAGTATGTGGAAATTTTATACTGAAGACTCCCCTGGAATTAAAGTGTAAGTTTGAAACAAATGCAAAAAAATACCGAAACATTTACAAAGAAGATAATAATTTTGTTGTTTAGATATTTGGGTTGATGCAGAAAAGGTTCCAAGTATTCGATAAGATTTTTGTTCTTTTCTTTAAGAGTTAAAGAATTAACTACACTAGTGCACACACTTGTTTCAAGTAATGGTTATGTCAAAATGATAACATGTGTATATGTCTTTTTATTGTTTACAATCACATTTGCAGAGGTCCTGTGCCAGTGCTCGTCATTTCCCTGATCTTCATAGCTTTTGTCTTTATGCTGCACATCTGGGACAAGTATAACAGAAACTGAGCCTCACTGGAGAACTAGTTATTGAATACGCATGAGTCTAGCATTTTTATTCATTGCATGATTGGAGTGAGTGTGCAGCGTATGTCTGAATATTCAAGATTTGTATGTGTGTCATCATTTGCTTTTAATTCTGTGACAAGAACGTGTAAACCTGTCTAGGTAGATGGTTACAACAATAAGACTAATTACTGATCTTAAATGAATGAGTGTAATGAATCAAATATTGCAATCAAATTATAATATCACTTGGACAATGTGCATAAATTCTGTTCCCAGGATGTTACCATTCCATGGTTTGTTACCTGTTTAGGTTGTCTAGTGTGTGCTTGTTATTCTTATAAATATTGCATGCTCTACTCATTCATAGATCAGTGATCACTGAAATATTTGGAACAATCAGTTAATGCATTTTTAATTTGATAGGTCAGTAATGTGTTAAGAGGTGTGTAAAAACTTGTTGATATCTCTTGCGTTATTGTATTTGTGGCTGGCACGAAAGATCATTTTATTTTGACAGAATTATAGGCAGCCATAATAGTGTTATTGTCTGTGTTCATACAAGATGCTGTATACATTACAATGCTGCTGTTTGTTTTGTGAATAAATCAACAAAATTGTGATGTAATGTCATAAAGAGCAGCCATTGACCTCATAACACTGTGTATGTGAGCAGGATTCTTTGTATTTATGGTTCTGTATAGCTCTGGCTGTATTTAAGCTAAAGATTTCTGTTGAATGAAAAATTATTTTTGTGTAAAATATATTCAGTGAGAGAGAATAAATCATTATCAGAATACATCTTACTAAAGCCTTGACACATTGAATTGAGAGAGAAAAAAAAATAGCAAATAGCAGTTGATCAGCAAACAGAAATTTCCATTTTTATCATGCAATAACAACATTATACAACACAACCCTTTTCATTTGACATCGTTCTGCTGAACACTTTGGTGAAGGTGAAATGAATGCAGCTAGATTTTCACAGTTAAAAATTTGCATGTGATGTGCTAACTACCATCTTAAAAACCTTAGTTTAGTGCAAGTAGATTTTTTATCAATCCGTAAAAATTGGCTCTTGTCACTGCTTTATTACAATTCTTATTATAATTCTAATCAGGTACAGATATTTAAAGGACTATCTGACTATCATGATTTTGTACACTGTAGGTGATCTTTTATGAATTAAGTTGATATACATGGATGTGAAAAGCCAGTAGTGGGTTTGCTAACAGTTCATGTTTTTTATTAACCATTGAGCTACCAGTACAGTAACAGTGTCTTGTTGAGGACCACAATCTAGTTAATTTGGCATATACAAGGCATCAAATCATTATACGAACAATATTGCCTCACAAGTTAAATTTCCCCAAAAACTAATTTTTTAGGCTACAGGTTCATCAGTTCCACAATTGGCAGCACACTGAAGTTACCTCACACATCAGGGTTTGAAAAAAAAATCATGCTTTAAAATATTTTTTTATAAATTTATATCAATATTTTTATATTCTGATGACAAGTCCCTGCATTTCTTTACCAGATTTCTTGCAGATTGGCTGACATATTGCTTTCCGCACATCTTTAATCTTATCAAAGTATCGCCATACACAGTCCTGTTTTCTGCCAGACGTTGTGAAGTGGACAAGTATCAATAAATACTAATAAAAACACATTACTGGAATCTCAAGTTACAGAGTCCGGTTTTGTTTCTGGTATGTATTCAGCATGAGATAACTATCAATGGTGAATCTTTGTGAGTGCTCACCTTATCTGTCCATCCTGGGTAAATACCAAGTGCTTAACATTAACTCATTGATCCCTACATGCTAAGTAAAGTATGATCTGTGTTGGATCATCCCCAAATTAATCCAATTTACCACATTGAATCAGTGTGCTTCACTTGAAGCCTATTGTGCTGATCTCCCAATATCATCCCAACCATGGATTTTGAGAGAATTGTCACTGATTGATATGACTTCTTAGACTATGTTGAAATTTAACTGCAGTTCAATGATGAATATTCATAAAAATAAGCAACAAGTGATTTTAAACATTTTTGTTGTTGTATTTAATCAATTAACATAAATGCAATAATCATAAAATCAAATTTAATAGTCACAAAAATCAATAATAAAAAATGAAAATACATGATTTTTCAACGTTTAAAATCAAACAACTTCGCATACAAGTGTATGTTGAAATCCCTGTTATTGTCAGATATTTTATATAATGATCTAATTTCTGTTTGGAGTCGTCTCTATGACCATATGTCCTAGGAGTGACTGGTCGTCTCGACCATATGTCCTAGGAGTGACCAGTCGTCTCGACCATATGTCCTAGGAGTGACCGGTCGTCTCGACCATACGTCCTAGGAGTGATTGGTGCCAAGGTTAGAGAAAAATCAATCTTCCAGAACCAAATGAGAAATACTTTACCCTTCCCAATTACTACTCATTGTCTTGTCAATGACAGAACATACACAGATTTGTTGATATCCTAGCATCCTGTATTGTTGATCAGTCTGGATCCTGGTCAAGTCTGGGATATGTGGCCACCAGGTTATATCATAATGCTATAATGAAACTGAAACTTCTGTGTTTAGCCTCTCACGCTAATTAAATCTTCTGAAATATGGGCTAAACCTGTGGCAGTGAAGGCGAATAAATTTTCATTTTCCACCAGCTATGTTCCTGCATTTGTCGTCCTCACTTCATTATCACAGGTTTAAGGAAGAACCGTCAATTAGCTGTATTGGCAGGGAACATATATTTATGTTCTTTGGTAATATTACCTACTCTATTTGTTCTCATATATATATATATATATATATATATATATATATATATATACGTCAGAATCCATTAATCCGACAAGGTTTGTCACATGATAATATGTCGGATAAACGAGAATGCTAAATGTTGCTCAATATCAAAGCATAAACTTCCTTCAAACATTCCAGGTAGCAGTATTATTCAATATAAGATACAGTTTAAAAATTTATAACTCCGTGTAGCTAATCACCGGAGGTGGAATCCGAAAATAATAATAATAATAATAACAAACTTCTATAGCGCCAATATCCTCGAAAAGAATCGAGGTCAGTGCCGAATCCAGTACAGAGTGGTGACGTAAAGAAATAACCATGTGTACTTAATAAGAGTAAATAAAATATACATTAATAAGGACTAATGATGCCTAAATGAATGATAAATAAAAACCGATAGCTTCCATGTTTGGAATATTAATCAAATTAGGCATGGATGAACATTCACTTAGTGATGAACTGAAACGTATGAGGGTTAGCTGTTAGGTTCGAGTAAATCATAGTATTTACTCGGTATTGAGACGATATTTCGTTTTAGTCCAGTAATAATCCATTGTGCAGTATTACTTCTTTGTTTGTGAGCTAAATCACTTCCATATGGGGGTGGTCTACGTGGTATCACGTGTTCAACAGACTGTAATGTTTGTTAACTCGCTGAGGGCCTATAAAAGGCCTAACTTTTCATTCAAGTTAGAGAACAACTTGCGACGCCAGACCGGGCAGACGTGTATCGATACGTTCATATAGGTAGGATTTGTTTAGTTATTCGAACCCAGAATAAAGCGGAGGTCAGCATCTGTGGTGTCAAAATGTTCTTTTGGACCACCGTAAATTACTGTTGAATGTAAACTGTCGTGTGAAAGTAGTTATCTTGTGTATGCAGTAACTAGCCATTGGACCACACGCACGTGTTGTTTACTGCGAGCTGTGGTATCAAATGGTATGTTTTTACGTGCTTCCGCTTTTTGTACGTATCCTGCATGCAGCCGCTTTCCTGTGGGCGTGACATATTTGTCGCGTACGAAAAGCGAATTAGCTGGTTCCCACAGGCTGATGAGTAGACCAGACACATGCTTAGGTATACGATTGTATAGATATGTGGAGATTTTATATTTAGATTGATATATGTATAGTTTTATTTATGTATATGGAGGTTTAGATGATGATGTTCTGAGCCAATGCCACTATATATGCATCCTAAAACACACACACTCACATACACGATGTGCTTGTGTTTATGTTACGTGGGCTAATAAACATCAGCCTAAATATAATTCCGCAAACAGACAACACACTGACAGTTACGTCTAACGGTAATTTATTGCAGTATTACTGCCAAATTTTTAAATCTCTAAAAGACAGTTGGCTTTCATGAAAACTTAATGTTCAATGATGATATGATTAATGGTTGTATTATTAACGTGTAAAAAATAATTTTATCAATTAATTGAAATGCCGATCTTTGACAATGATCCTGTGACTTTTGATGATTAATTACTCGACTATTTGCATATTGGATTGGTGTAATAATTCAATATCACATAAATTCTGCTCCTTCCTCATAAGAAAGGACTCTACAGGTGACATAATTGATCACAATGATTTAATTACCAGATGTAAAAATATATGTCAGAATAATGGTACAGCCTTTAAGCCACTTTATATTCTAGAGTAAATTTCAGTTCAGTGAACGTCCGCCGTTACGTCACTCAGGTACGTCAACCACATCATGATAAAAGGACGTACAATAAATAAATTAACGATAAAAGAAGCAAAAACTAATTTAAAATGCAATAAAAACACATTAAAAACTTTAAAATATATATACAATAAACTTTGTATCGAAATGCATTTTAAGGGCATTAATTCCGGTTTATATAAAATAAAACGTCACAGAAAGGACTGGACGATGATATATTTGTACTCAGAGGCAGGAACCTCAAAATTAATCTGATATAAATAACTCCAACCAAAGTATAATGGCCTATAGTAGGCCTACTGTTGTGAATCAATAAATATAGTGACATTTCCGTTTGTCAGGAGGCGTTTTTTCCAGATTTTGATAGACACGATCATTATGAAAATAAATCTTATAGCTTAAAATACGATATTCTTCTCTCATGTGTACAAAAAATTTGAGTTATCATATATGAATATATGAACACCGAAAATACAACTACGAATACACCGTCCGCCAAAATAATGTTTCATACTACAATTTAAAAATTTAAGCACAACTTAACAATATAAGCCTATGATTGTCCTTGTGGTTTATTTGTTATAATTCCAGAATATTGCTGAGGTACAAGCCTTAAATTAATTATATTATGGATATCAATTAACACTTGGTCCTACAAACGCGCTCTAAATATTTTGCCGGATGGTGTATTTATTTAGGATTGCGTAATCAAATTTACGCCGTGCGCATGCGCACGCTGAAATTCCGTAACATTTGCGCATGCGTATATCCAACGGAAATTTATTTGATCATGGCTGTATGCGAAAACAGTTTTTGAAAAGATAAATTGATCAATTTCTTGTTTTTAATAATATCGTATAAATTCGAATTGCAACCTCGCCAAACGTCCTTGGGTAGCGTAATGGTCCTACTCAGAACAGGGCCATACATTGGCTAAGATGGGTCATACTGTAGACATGATATTCTGCGACAGAATAAATTGTTAAAACCGAAGGTCGTTGTGCTTGCAGTTGCCTTACAATGACGTCAAAATATGAATACAATCGACCACATATTAAATATTCCAGTTCAAAGTACTGATTAATCAACTATTAATGGTCTGTGAGTGCCGCCATTTTGAAACCAGACACAGACCGGATGTTCCTGATAATTTAAGCCATTTAATACAAGCTGTTTGTATTACACGGTTATAAAACTGTAAACATTGGTCAGCCAAATAGATAATTTCAGAATAAATAAGTATTTTAAAAGTTGGTCCAAACAACCTTGTAAGTTACTGAAAAGTCTGTAGTGTAAAAATAAACATCTATCAAGTTGTCTGATTTATGTAAATGAAGCGACAACGGCGTCAGATTAGTTAATTTGAGTATGGTGGAGGGGGTTGCTCACCAGTAAGGCAAAACCAGAGTTTTTGTGACTTGACTTGATCGGGATCGAGAAGAGTCCACAATCCTTGTGCCATCTGAATCAGAACATATGTCTGTTCTCTTTGCCGACATAAAATCTGATATTTAAAGTAGCCGTAATGACTACTATGATACATGATAGAGTTAATGACTAGTATTGTGGTATTTGGGGTTACGTTTATAAACAGTACACGTTTAAGTCATAGTATCTGAGAGTGAACTCTTTCTTTAACAACTAATTTTTTATTGCTCTTTTTTGTGTTTGCGTATTTCAATATGTAGTCGTTACATTTTAAACTGATTGTTAGATAGGTAAATAACCGAGAGGAAGTAAATTATAGTATTAGTATTCCTCTTGCAATCAGAGAAGTATTGTTAATAAGGAGGACGAATGTCATTCCTATAAAACAGTTAGTACACCACTGCTCTCGAAACATCCAGCTGTGAGTTCGAATCAGGTCTGACCAAAGCCCGCATCCGATGGCCCCTGCGTCATCTCAACTCATTTTGCCAGCATCGAGGAAGAATGAATGGATGCCGTCGGTGGCAAACAAACTACCACCTCTGCCACCGAAAAGGCCACAACTGACATAGACTTGTGTACATACTGCTTGCACATCATCCGACATGGGTTTCTGAAAGTAAATTCCTCCGCGCAGACCCGCAACCAGTGGATACAATTTTGAAAGTACATATGCGCAGAAAGTAAGCCCCCATTCATTTCTGTAGAACAAAAAGCTATTAACAATGGCAAAGCAGGTTAATTCAGCATACCTCTGGGCGCGAAAAAGGTAATTATTCAAATAGTCAAATTTGAAAAGTGGCCGTAGATCTAGTTCAGATAAGTATACAACAAGCAGCTAACATTTGAGGAAGAAGTCTCATATGATCAGTGACTGATTCACTTATCCGACGTCTAGATGAGCACGGGATGTGTAATAGAGTACTAATGGGCTAGCTTAGGCCAAGTAAGGTCTAGGTGTTGTGATGTGGCAGAATGATGATGGATAACACATAAAGTTCCATATTAGGCTTCATTTAATGTTACCGTGCTATGGACATTTGTTTGAAGAGGGGGTGGACGAACCCCCATTTTGGTAAAATTATTTTTTATTGTTCGAGAAGTTTTAAAAGCTCAAAATTCTTTTAAAACCGCCGTAAATTTAGACGAATCTCCGTTTCAAATTACACGGGACATCCACGATGGATGGATGTTATGATTAGAAAATCTAAACAATTTAATATCCTATTCCCATTCATTACATGTCCGCTGACAGTCTTTTTTTACGACCAGTGGTGATGGTGGCAGCGGATGAATAAGCCGAATCAACGTATAATGAGTGTTGTATCACTGAGCCAAGATTAGATGATGACACACACCCTGACCTGCTAATGGAGGATCAGAAAGCTGACGAAAATGATGATGAGGCTGATGAAAATGATGATGAGGCTGATGAAAATGATGATGAGGCTGAATAAAATAATTATCACATATCGATATAACAAATTCCAAGGATGGGTAACGACGACTGTAATTGTTAATACAGTTTCGAATGACTGTACTGATATTTGGTACAGAAGTTTTGCAGTCTAATGGAAAATGTTCCTCCATGAAAAAACACTTCACTAAAAAAGAAAAAACATATATACGACTGGTCTTTGGAACGATGGAAGGTTTTAATTGAAAAATATCAGTCACATAGAAAAACTATTTTGGTATTTCTAAGGGTCAACAGCTAGCCTCTTAAAGATTTGGCTTCCTGGCTCCGAATGGCCAGATATGGTTAAATAGTTCAGAAAAATAATTTAATTGAGCGTCGGCCTCTGACCTTAAAAGTAAAGTGTTCCACAAAGATGTTATCAAAACATTCCCAAAACGATCAAACGGATTGTTGTTTTAACATTTATCCGAAAAGAAAACATTCTTCAGATTCAATTGTCAAAAGAAAGGTTGTGTGGGATTGCGCCTGGGGGAGGTGTTGCAAATCTTGTATGAATCAACTATAACCCAAATTGTTTCGTACAGTCCTGTATAGATCGCAAAGAAATGCTGGAAACGAAATACCTGATGAAGAACTTCATCTTATCTTCGGTGGAATAAACTATACAAAAGATGGACTTTCTCAAATATAGCCTCGCTCGAGCCGATATACTAGAATAGAGTTAGCTGACGGAGACCATTAGTATAGCAAACTTGAAGGTTACAATAGTATCCATTGGCTTTCCTTGTCCAATTGTGTGTATAGGTTTGTGTCCTTGTTCGAGAATGTTGCAACGTATTTTGAGGCCCATACAGGGATGGCTGAACTACTTTTATTTTGTACTTGAATAGAAGTAAAAGTAAAACTCTTCAAAACTACTTGAGTAGAAGTAAAATTGTAAAAATCTACTTCAGTAAAAAGTAGAACTACTTTCTAAAACTTAATTGAAGTAAAAGTAGAAGATAAGATTTTTCGTAACACAAAATATGAGAATCTATTACAGAGTTCAAAAGGTGAACAAAGTTCACTGCGTCCACAGACACCTTCAGGTCATTGCGTCTACAGACGTGCAGATTTGCTAAAACATTCAATTCATTGAACAAATTCCTTGTTCATCTTCAGCAAAGCAGATTCTCAAAGTTGGTTTCGCTGTTGCGATTAAAAATGTCATTAGGACGAATTTGAGAAAATAGTCGGCTTCAGCTGAAAGATTGTATAATAAAGTGAGCTTTCAAAACTAGGTTGGCAAAATTATGACGAGTCTTGAATATCAGTGAGCATCAGCTGAAACATGTGTACCTCATTTCAGTACCACACCGTACTAAAATATATAGGTACAAATGTTGGTGACAACTTGTAATAATAATTTGCCTCAACTGTATCAATTATGTCTTAAATCATAGGCTATGTTATAACTAAACAAGTAACGAAAATATCGCGAAGAGAATGAAAGTAACGAAGTAAAAAGTAGCATTACTGAAAATAAAATTACTTTGACACAAGTAAAAATAGTTAGTTGAAATCTTACTTCGTTACTTCCAGTTACTTGAAAAAAAACTACTCAAGTGGAGTAACGAAGTAGTTTTACTTCGTTACAGGACACCCCTGAGTCTATGATATGTTGGGGGGGAAATGATAGTTGAAAAACCTAGCAAGACTGTATGATGCAATATCATATGGGGATTTGTATCTGAACTTCCTTCGTGAAAAATTGAAAATTCTTACAAAGCTTTACAGGTTAAGAGACATTCATTGTATACTCCCTACAATAAAATCTATGCTTCCTTGCATTGTAGTCTGGAATGAAAAAAATATCCTGGTGCGAACTTATGACAGATAAGTTCTAATTCAATAAATTTACAGTTCCACTCAGGTGATGTTCAACAATGAATGGAATAAATAGTTCAACATGGCATAATTACAGTAAACAATTCCAGAAATAGATTTCGTTCTTTAAACTTGCGTTTTCTAGCACCAGATATGCGTAGGTCAGTCAAAGTTAAACATTGCAGCATTTTGGCTATGATGGAGAAAAATACCCCGAATCAATTTGACACTGAAAAGTAAAAGAGCAATTTTGTAGTTAGTGTTATTCAGAGGTATGAGGTTTTGGAAAATAGATTGGATGTGCCTGATGCCTTGTTTTCCTTGCTGGCTGAAATAGACGAATGCAAACAATTTGAGGAATTTGCACTTTGTTGTGTGTGTCCCCGACAACTGTATCATATGAGAGGTTTCTCCGTTATGAATCTTATAAAAACTGTGAAAAGGGCAACAATGGGAGAGGGAGGCTTAATACTCTCATGGTTGTTAATGTAGAAGGCCTCCCCCAGGATCAAGATTCACGATCAATATTGGAGGTAATGTCTTCAGAGTCACAGGATTAACAATAACAGTTACTATCACTTTAAGTTATGTTAAAAGTGGCATTCATTTATTAGTTTTTAAATTAATGGACTATGGAATCAGAATAGACGTTACCTTCCACATCCTGTCTGTATATGAACATTTCATTTGGCATGAGTGGTGATACCACATTATTCGTACCTCGCCGATGATTTTGTCATATATAGAAGAAGAAAAAAAAACACATAAAATATTGGTGTATCAAAAATAAAGCATTATAGTTCTTGATATTAACCATTCCCCAATTCTCGGATCAAAGGTCTGGATTAGTTGGCGTTAGATCGGTCTAATATGTTGGATGGCAGCATCCATTTTATAACTAGGCGAAAATGTGACACCCAAAACCTCGGAGCTTGGAAAGTCACTAATCTGATCCCATATCCGCTGGATCAAGTTCAGCATCCGATAGAAATGATTCTGAATCTGATTGGTTCGGTTCGCGATCCTCGAGGAATAATAGGGTCACGTCGAATTATTCATAAATGTTCAAGCGAAGAGATGATAACCAATTGTAGATACCTTTATTGGGAAATATTTGCAAATATCTAAACAAACTACCTCATAAAATATGAAGATTTGGCATTGAAAAATTAACGAACACCAAAAAGTATTTATAAACATACAGGCCATAGAATGTCATCAACCATCTGAAATGAGTTGAAGAGGATGTTTGAATGTTTTATGGCCGTTTTTGTGCACAAGGTAGGCTAAATCGCCCGAGAAAACTACAACAGTAATTAGCCGAAATGAAAGATGAAACACCCTTCAGACATCTGTGGCAAATCACGCTTCCAGTTAGACCATGAAATCACTTCGAATCAGTACAAAGGATGGCAATTACGGACCGCATCGGAACTCCAAAGAAACTATCATTAAATGGCGCAAAGAAATTAACAATATGGATCTGACACTTATTATCGATCAGTGTGTATATGTTCTTAAAACACCGGACTATAATATTTGAGTACCATTTATGAGCCAGTGAATGAATGAATGTTTCGATTAGCTTCGTTATCCGTCCCAAAAAGGAAATATGTCAGGGGAAAATCCAAATATCACGAACGCAGTTAATACCTGGATTCGAACTCTTACGTAATGATTTGTAGAGCGGTGTGCCGACATCTGCACCACGGAAATACGATAACAAGGTCTGTCTGTGATCCCTAGCCACATGCAAATTGGCAAGATTGTATTTGTTTTAAACCAAAGTTCTCTTTTCCTTATAATTATCACAGTTAAGTATCAAAGTGTGTGCAAATGCGCACTTGATTAAACGGATTATGACGTATTATCATTATCTGTAGAGATGTATTATTTTAGTCTATTTTGGGTTTTTCACCACACAAGGACGTACACGGGCTGCCCACTCCACGAGGACCTAAATAAAAGATTTCTGCGTAGATTTCGCAAGATTTTTCGTGATGTGAAATCCGGCGACAGCGAAAATATTGTGCGAGCTAAATGTATATCTCAAGCCTGTATTATAGACCAAATAGTTAACTTAGTTACTATAGAAAACTTAGTTACTAATCATCCTTGCTGATTTCAACCTTCATTTGGATACACAGTCTACGGCAATCCACATTAAATGACACCTTAGCAACTTTTTGCTTAAAACAACGCGTTTCTTTCTCCACACACAGTCATGGTCACTGGTTTGATATCCTTGTAACCTGGTCTAAATCGGACTATGTTCACACACTAACTGGCACAGATGGTTTATCGGATCATTTCACTGTCATAGCAGAAATAAGATTTAAACATAGTCCAGTTGACTCGAAGTGTAATACTCTTTATCGGTATACTCACGACTTTGACACCCTTGCATTCAATGATGACATAGTAAACTCTGAACTTATCACCAACCCTAAAGTTGACTTATCAAAATTATGTGAACAATACCACACTACACTTAAAATTTTACTTGACAAACACGCACCCATCAGATCAAAATTAATTAAAAAAATTAAACCACCTGGATCATGGATATCCCCTGAAATTATCAATGCCAAAGTGCGTCGCTGATATTTAGAAAGCATATTAAGGAAATCATGCACATAACTAACAGGTTTACTAGATATACTAAACAGTCCCATTTCTGCAATAGACTCACGAATAAAGCTAAATCTGACTTGTATAGGAAACATGATCTCCAAAAACTCTGACAATCCTCGTCAACTCAGGAACCGTAGTAGTGTATCTACAATTTCCACACACATTAATAAAATGTATAGATAATGTATAGCGATTTGCTAAAGGTACATGCAATATAAAGTTTGACAGGAAATTGAAGGTCCAGTATAGCCTGGGCTGTCTTCCTACTATATAAATAAGACTATCCATAGAAAGGCTTCTGTTTGTCTGCCCGCTCATGATTCAACTAATTCTTTTTCCAAACATTTCAAGGATAAGATCACCCAAATTCATGCTTCTTTCCCAGGTTCTGCTTCTAATCGTAATATTGATTTTCCAGTTGTACATCACCCTCGTACAGTGTTTAAACTAGCCTCCTTACTGAAGTTTCTAAATATAAGTTCTGTTAATTTGACCCTATCCCTACATTTCTGCTAAAATCTTGTCTTCACACACTAATTGTTCCAATTACTAAGATAATAACTTGATCACTCAGCTCCGGAGTGTTCCCTTCTCATTTTAGACATGCCCAAGTAAACCTCTTCTTAAGAAATCACTTGTGTAAACGATCACCCAAATATTAAATAATCCAGTTCAACGTGCTGATTAATCTACTTTTAATGGCCTGTGGGCGCCGCCATTTTGAAGCTAGAAAGATACCAGAAGATCCTGAGTGCTGACGTCACATCAGTGTATCCGGTTGACCTGAAGTCTGTAGAGCCCGTACAAAAGAATGTAAACAAGTGTGAGGTAACAATTATTCCAGAAGTAAACGGCATTATTTTGTTAAAATTACATCATGAATGACATACAACCATATCAGTTTGAGCCAGAAGGAACCTTAGAAGAGGAAGATGATTCAAAATGGCTCAGATATTAACGCTCAAGAGAAACTATAATCCGTGTCAGTCTAGAGAGCGCCGATGTGATGTCAGAGCATTTCAGTTTTCTCCTTCCTACCTACGAATCAGGCTTCCGGTGCAGACAACACAACCCAGCAAACTTACTCATTTCTTCCCTACGCACATCCTTTGTCATAGCATCACACAATCAGACACTGTACGTAATCTTGGTGTTACATTTGATAGCGATTTTAATTTCAGAAAACATATTTCTCTGACATGTCGCTCCTCCTATCATATTCGTGACCGCTATATTTCTTTCAGTCGTTAAAACCTTTGCTATAGCACTCATTACTATAGGTTTGATTACTGCAACTCTCTTCTTTATAACATCGCATCTAAGGATACTATTGCCTATCAAACTCTTTATTCTGGAGAACCGTCATATCTGTTTTCCATGCTTTCTCTAGCACCCAAGCCCAGAGAGCTCCGTTCATCTGGTTTCACTTGTTGTTTGTTCCCGGGTTTAAAACTCATGCTGTGACTCGTGCTTTTTCAGTTGCTGTGCCTACTCTCAAATTCACTCCCTGAACATATTATGTCATCAAATAGTATAGTTTCTTTCTGTCACCTTTTCAGACTCGCTTTTCCATCCTATGCTTCCTCTCCATATGATCATTTGTTGATGAATTTTGCATCGTATTTTGACTAAGAGTTTCCCCAACTCCTATACTAGGTGCGCCACTGAGCTCGATTCTTTTCGAGGATATTGGCTCACAATAAGTTTTGTAATTACTATTATAATAATGTAATCCTACAACATGTTTAGATTATCAGTTATAAAAACGTTTTCTTCGAGTGTTATAGCTTTATTCAGTTTCACTTAATTCAGTGTGATGAAGCCAGACAGGTAAATTTGTTAACTATGTTTTACGTAATGTTAGTTTGCGATGAACCACATGACATATTGTGTGAGATACAAGTAGTTTAATTCTACAGTCATCTAGTCCTGATTCATAATCGCTAAAGACAAATTCTATGAACTAATCACAAACTTAAAAGGTACTTCGTCCAAACAACACCCAGAACAATCACCAAAAAAACCCAGCTGAAAGGTATTTATAATGGATGATTAATTAGGGCTTCGTAGATAATATACTGTATGTGTATATAATAATACACAATATCCTACCGATACAGTCAGTGCCTTGAAAAAAATAGCTTGGTTATGGTATGTAAATAATATCAATGTGATTGATATATCAAAGTGTTTGTATTAATTTAATTTTAAGTATATTGAATCAATCACTAAATAATTTTTAAAAAAAACGTGAATTCTTCAATGTGGATCTGGTTTCAATAGGGTCTGACATTCAGCATGGTGTAGGGCTAGTTATGCAAATTTCCGGGGTGGTGGAGGCCTCAAGATAAAATGTTAATGCAGAGTAGGGCAGTTGTGGGCCCTGTCGATGTGCAGACGGGTTGTTGCAGGCCAGAATTATCAGCCCATGCAGGGCTCTAATTAGCAAAGATGAACACTTTATATAGAGCTTTTTCTTGTGATTCTTAATTATAAAGAAATCATTATTATTATTATATAGTACACCACATAATGGTACAATCGTTATCTGTATCATCTATTATATACACCGAGTTTGTCATAAATGACCACCTGTATTTAAGAGACTAGCTACATTACGAAGGGTGGTATGGTTGTGTAGGTTTATATTAAGTTGGAGTCTATTCTCTATGATTAGAGATAAATTACTTTGGTTTTGTTTGATTTCTTTACTCAGGATTTGAAAAGCTAACAATTTGGTAGTGGTATCATTAGCCATCATAAATCAAACTTTTAGATAAAAATCAAATTGTGGGGGTGCAACTTACATATTTCCAAATAAGGTTTCTACGCTAGCTTTTAAACTATTTGGAATTCCAAAAGTAGCAACTTTCCGTCACTTTTTCATGAGCGCTAATTGATATTTTTTCACATCACATATTTTACAACAACACATTACAGTCAAAATCCTTTATACATAGTATTTAATTTATAGTCATGACTTAATGTCACAAAATGCCAGTAGTGTTACAGCTGGAATGCCTAAAATTGTGGACAGTCAAACCTCAGGACTTACTTTGGATGGTCAGACATAATTGTGTATGCTGTACACACAGGATGAAGAACTTAATAAATATTCCCCCCTGATGAATCACCCACATGATGGAATTAGTTTGGGGGATTTGCTACACACACACACACACACACACACACACTATATTTAAACATATAAAATACTGGTACCTGAATATACAATGTACACCAATTAATCTATGATAGCTGTTACCATTAATTCCAAGGTGACATATTATTGTGTTTTAACAATGATGGACCACTACTTCCACTAAATAATACTACCAACACATCATAAATGTAACAAAAAGATATAAAAACACAGTGGATAGAGCCCAGACAAGTCAATAGCACAAGATTAGTATATTAATATTCCGGCAAAATCTGCCAGGACCATCTCTTTTAAACAGACAATCTATCTGTCTCCAGGACCACCTCTTTTAAACAGACAATCTATCTGAAGTATGTTTGGCTACAGACAATAAGACAATTTCTGTAATTGAAGTGGTCCCTAAGGATTTTGCTAACATGGGGTTTGCTGTACGTGGACACATCCCTCGAATGATCTACTCATCTTCCTCAAGCCGACTCTTTCCCACTGGTTATGTCATGGATTAAGGCAGCAATTTTGTTATGTTTCTCTATGTTCTCCTTCTGCTCTCTGATAATCTTCTCCTTTTCTTTCAATGCCTGCTCATGCTGATGACAGACAAGCTCCAGTGCTGACACCTAGAATTGGATAATGTAAGACATGATAATTTAAATGACATCCGTCCACTGACACATAAATATAATAATGTTCTACAATAAAACATAATCTTCATTTCACTTGACAGTTAACATTATCTCTATAGGGATACTCTACCTACACAACAAAACATATTCTCAAAGTTTTACCATACTGGGTTGGCCATACGTGCTACAATGACGATATCTTTCATCGGTGTAGTACCATTTTTACTATAATTACAAGTTAATATATTTCTCCATCACATCATCGTTCCCACAGCCAAGGAAATATTATTTTCTAGGACATTCTCAGGACAAAATTATAATTTTCCAGAACAAAGTATACAAAATTTAATGGTAATAAATCAAGATACACATGAAGAACATATCATATTTATTCAATGTATGATCGATTATTGACATTTTATAGTACAGCCTCCTACTCACTCCTTCTAGCTGTCTGATTCACCTACTTTTATTTAAATTTTAACTGACACAGGATATCAAGACTATGGAACTGGAACTCTTTTTCTTCTACAATCGAAGTTTGCTTCTACATGCAGAATATTTATTCACAGGCTTTTTGTTCTAATTGGATTTTTTTCCAAGGATATTTCCTGATTTTCTAAAATTCAAGGACATTTCCAGGATCTGGAAAATGAATGTGATTTTCCAGATTTTCCAGGATGTGTGGGAACCCTGTCATATTCACTGAATTTCTCCAATTTATGGTATTAAGTCTAAGACTGAGGCAACACTGGGAAACCAACACAACAGAAGATGTCAACAAAGTGCTATTTGTATACAAGCAAACAATTTTTATATAGTTAATTGTATTTCAGCCATATCAGAATTAATGTCTTAGAAAACTTTTAATCTGATATTTGAATAGAAAATTAGATTTTTAAAATAAGCCCAACTTTTTGCAACAAAAGTCCACGAATTCTTAAAAACAAGCTCAAACACTATGCTGCAGCTGATGAGAGTTATTAGGTGTGCATGCATGACTATTGTAATCTCTGTCAAAGTCATGAGAACATCATTCTATAATTTTTTAAAACTTATACTGGTCTGCTTTAATGGATCACTGTACAACCCCGTTTTCATATTCCGTGCTATTGTTAGGATAAACAGAGTATTACTCGTGTCCATTTACCTGTCTTTGTAATTCTTTCTTGGCTTGTTCAGTGCTCGAAAGATTTTCTCTCATTGTGTCAATGGCGCACTCAAGTTCATCTCTTTCTTTTGTTACCTTCTTCAAATCTTTCTCACATCTTCTTAGTGCTTTGTTCAAGTCTGGAGGCAAATGTGGAAATGTAAACCTAAGATATATGCTAATGCACGCACAAACTACCACATTCAAATGCACGTCTGGATGCTAAGGTCTTTCTGTATAATCTGACAATTATTGCTGCTAATATTTTCGATGATACACACCAACAATTTCCTTTTCCTTTTCTTTCAGCAGTTTTGATTGGTTCTTCCTCTCCTCTTCCATCTCTATCAGTTGTTGTGAGGCCCTGTAATATTATAATATTTATATTATATTACACGTGAAATCATCACACAGACATTAATTTATCTGAAACAATGGGTTCAAATTTTAGAACTAGTCTGCTGTATTCCACGTGATGTTGTAAGCACGTTTGTCAGATTAAAATTTTAACTTCAAAAGTAAATTATCATAACAAAATAAATCTTTTATTATATTAGGCTTTTTACCCTTCGCAATATTATGATAAAACAGATGCAGATCATGAGTCTCAATCTCACTGGAACCTGCACCATCCACTTTGTAAACATTAATATATTCACGGGCAAGAAAATGATGTCATTTCGTGTTAGATTGTTCATTATTAAATGTAAATGATTTACTGTACCATATGTACTCATGGTAAAGTAGATTTTTTGGGGGAGGTTAAAGGGAGTTCTCAGAAGCACCTCGACCTATATATGCGCGTCATATTTCCCACCAGCTGAAGGAAACATGTTTTGGGCCATCCTTGCCATACAACATTATAGGATTCAACCCAATAAGAGCCAGACTTGGATCAAAATCGTCACATCGCTGCCTAATAATCCATTATTATTCAATAATTAACAAATAATTTTCACCAAACTGTTATTTGGGTTTCCCAAACATGCCAGTCTTTATGTAATAATACTTGATAGTCACGCGCTGTTATCTACCAGTATCTCTGGATGATTAGGGATACAATAAAAATCACTGCTCACAAACCTTGCTCGCCAGTTGTCATGAAATAATTAATTATAACACTTGGCAGTTGAAGTTACAACCAGGTGTATTTGGTGCGATATGTTTGTTTATTAATTATAACATCAAAATTATTACAAGGAGGGTGTACATCACTACTACCTGAACAAGCCGTTTAAGGGTGAATTAAGCTCATTATAGAATGATTGGATGACAGAGGCTGATAAACCACTAACAGCTGCTGGTAATATAGAGACAATTGATTCCCGCGGTCATCAGTGAGTTCTGGTGGCCTAGCGGTTAAGCACCCGGGACTTGTTGCTAAAGGTTACAGGTTCGACCCCAGCAAGAGGTCAAAACTTTTCCACAGATTAATTTTACAACATCATGGGTGGCTGACCAGGTTGAATGGCGCTGCCGTCTCCACTGAATTGATTAAAATAAAGGGGACGTTAAAGATCCCATGAGGACGTAATACACACTGGCAGTGACCACCCTCGGGGTATTTCGGCTCCATCTTTCAGTATTGCTACCTGTGAGTGGTGAGGAAGGAGTTAGTCTCAACCACTCCAACATAGAGGTTGTGCTGATCAAGCGACAGCCTGGGGATTCTCCCCAAAACACAAGCAAGCAATTGGTCATCGGGTGGGTTAAAACCATGTGGGAGTGTATTCTCGTAGAAATACTGCCCAAGTGGTATTTCTAACAAAATGGATGAAACAAAAGATGATGCTCTGTATGACGATTCTCCTGCCACACATGAGATTCCGGACTATGCCTGGACCAGCTTTTTCACAGATGACGAGAATGATTCTGATTTTGAGGGATTTTAATCATATAATTAGACAGACATTCTTTAAAAACTGGCACACCAATACTTCAGAAGTTGACCTCGACTTATACGGTGAGCATATGCATGAGGAAGGAATTACAGGGTCAAAAATTGACCTAGAATTATCTGCAGGGTCGACTATCGGTAATACACGAGTATATACGGTAGATATTCAACTGCCAGTTATGATGCCTGCAATAACCTTTTCAAGAACAAGTAATGTCAGCACGAAAAAGCCAGATGAATGATCTGACATAAACCCATCTATTTTATTTTTAAGCTGGTGTCAAAAAGCTAATCTGGCAACCCTAGTCCTAACAGGAGACATCCCCAAAACACTTTGTTTGTGTTGACGTATCATTAAAATACCTGTCACATAATAATGTGTTGCTTCCTTTGTAACATATATCAGATAGAAAATCCACACTGTAAGTCATAATATCACAGGACAATGTGTATCAGGAAAGGTCTAACACCAGTCTAATACCATCTGTATTATAGACTAGTGTTAATTAATTTCAGAAGCTTATATCATAAAAAATTATTTTATACAAATATTAATAAAAATAAATAGAAATTAGCTTTAATTCATTGTAAATTAAAAAAATGCATTCACTAGATGGAGTCACACACTTGATGAAGGTTGCTGTTGGGCTATATTACGCAAAAGCAATTAATATGAATGAAATTTTCTCATCCTATATTGTTACTGATACGTGAAATATTAATTAGAAAATGGCTAATCAATTTGTTTATGGAGAAGTATGACATTCAGTGTCATTCCTGTCATTATTACACTGATTATGTGAATGTCAACATTTGAGTTCCACGACTCGGCGATGACGTATTGATATAGGAGGTAACTGTAACAATAATATTTATGCACCTTTCTGTACACAACACCTGATGATAAACCGAAGACAAACTTACACATCGTATTGTTGTTTTAAGGTCTCATTGTGACGTCGCAACATCTCATGCATCTCCGATAAACTGTGATGTTCTGCTTTTAATGTAAGAAGCGCTCGCTGGTTGTTCTCCAGTCTGAGAAGTAAGGAAAGACATCCATAAATAATTTATAAATAGATAGTCCCCCGTCTCAACAGGCTCCTTAGTGAATATACAAAATAACAAGAACATTAAACACAGGCTTTATACTGCATCATTTATCTATGTTATATACAGAGGTCATTTGACACTAAAATCCTTATTTGTAAAGAACTTTTTATTATGACAAGGAGATGCCGAAGAAAAGGATACAGAACAGTACTTCTAAACTGAAACCACAGTCATAACAGAATACCATAGAACAAAGAGATGATGGAAGCTTAGAGGAAGCAGTTGTTGCAAATGAGAAATACTTTCAGAGAGAGAGAGAGAGAGAGAGAGAGAGAGATGATGATGATTGATGTTTTATGGCCACTTTTGAGCACATGGTAGGCTAAATGGGCTGAGCGAACTACAACATTAATTAGTGGAGCAGGAGATAGAGAGAGAGAGAGAGGCTAATATCAGTAGAGATGGGGGGGGGGGGAGGTGAAGTAATAACATCATTAGAGACCTAAAGAATATACCTTTGAGTCTGTTCTGTGTAAGCTTCACTCAGTTCTTTATGTTCCTCTGCTATTGCTTCTAACCTGAAAATACATCACCAACATCATATTTGGCATCTTGGTGTTATGTCAGGGTACCCTGATGTTATGATATATTGCAGTGATGTCAGGGTACTCTGGTTCATGTCATGGTATTTTGGCATTGTGTCAATGCACCTTTATGTCATTTCATGACAATGTGGAGTCAAGTCACTGGCAGCACTTTGGTGTCACATCATGGGTCAGTAAAAAATCTAGGGGTTATTTTTGACCAATGTATTAACATGGCATGAACATGTCACATCAGTATGCCAAGCTGCCTACTACCATCTTAAGAACATCCACTGTTTAAAAGCATTCTTGACACAAGAATCACTTGTAACTGTAGTTCATGCCTTTGTTACATCTTGTATAGACTATTGTAACTCCCTGTTATATGGCATATCTGACTATAACATTAATCGCCTTCAGTGAATTCAAAATAGTGCACCTCGCACTGTAACAAATACTAGAAAATATGATCATATCACCCCAATTCTTCAAAAACTACATTGGCTACCTGTTAGACAGCGTATCCATTTCAAGATTTTGTTAATAACTTATAAATCTATTAATGATATGGTGCCAGAATACCTGTGTGAACTGGTTTCCATTAGAAAGTCATCCCGAAAACTCAGCTCATCCAATCAGATAATATTGCAGGTGCCAGTGTCTTGACTCAAGTCATATGGTGATTGTGCATTTAGTGTTGCAGCCCCCACTTTGTGGAATAGGTTGTCAGCAGATATCAGAAATGCGTTGTCTCTTGAAAATTTTAATTCTCTTCTAAAAACGCACCTGTTCAAGGTTGCTTTCATAGATAAATAATTATTATCTTTTAAATCATTACCGGGTTTTTACAGACATATTATTTTGGGTATTATTATATTACATATTATTTGTACAGCGCCTTTGAATGGCTCCTGCTAGTAAGGGCGCTTTATTAAATATACATTATTATTATTATCATGTCACCCTAGTCACATCACTTTAGAAAAACATCTCAGCATTTTTGCTTTACATCACAACATTCTCATAGCATCACATCACAAAATGTCACACAAGATAATATTTAACTAGTCAATCATAATAAATATTAATAAGCCAGTAAAGAACTGATGGGTATATTCCATTTGATTATTGATAAGTTCGGTAACATATTCATGAGAAGGAGCAGATATGCGATGTTCATGCATAATCATCAACAAATCAACTAGTTACATCGAGGAAGTATTTGCTAACACAAACACATTGATCACCTGTTCAACAGTCACATACCTGGCGTTATCCTGTGCCATTTGTTCAAGATCATTAGAGAGACGTTCTTGTTCTAACATCGCTTCATTGAGCTGTTCTCTGTAGTCCTCACTTCTCTTCTCACTTTCTTGTAACAACAAGCGTAATTTCTGAGCCTATATGATATAACAATAAAAAATGATGATAATATTAATAATAATTATAGCTTGAGATCATATTTTTTATTTAATTTACAGTCTACAAAATCAGTTACTATCTAAGGACTTCAGATTTTGGTTTGGGCTAATGATTCAAACTATTTTTATTTTCTTCTTTCCTCCCTTCTTTTTCACTGATTAATAGAATCTGGTGTCTTCTTCATCACCACAGGGAATGTACCATTTCTAGGTAACTATGACTGGATAATACTTTACATATGTCTCACAATAAAAAGTCGCCTCTATGAACTGAGTACCTTGATGAATCATCCAGAGTTTGAATTCATGACTCAAGATTATCTGTGCCAGTGCCTTATTCCACATTGCTAGAACACACACAAATGTGTCATTTACACGCAAGCACACACACGCACACACAGGACGTGTGTGTGAGTGCATGCATGCATTTGTATATACATATGTAGGCACATACCTCAGCCTCATTCTGTGCCATTCTACATCTATATTGTGTAATGAGTCTATCTGCTTGTGACATGGCCAGAGCTTTAGCTTCCAAGAGATCTTGTAAATGAGATTCCTTCGTCTGAAATAAAACCAAACAGAACTATCTATATCATAAACCACAGTCAGATAGCCATCAATGGCTAATTAGACACCATACAGTGAGTGAACTATCTAGAGTCATTTATTCGATTGATAACTGCGATGATCATTCTTTCTCACTTACCTGTAAAGACTGTAGTTTATGTTCATAAACTGAGATGATTTCTGATGCTCTAGCGTCCTTTAGCTTCAAGAAAATTAACACTGATTAGGACATTTGTACATAAAATGGGCTCATCAAATATGTATCATATTAAACATAAAATCTTATAAACTATCACACAACACTTGATATAATATGGAATAGGCACCAGAATGCTCTAAGCCACTTTCATTTATTTGTTTACGCATAGAATACACATTGAAAATGTGGAACAGGTTGATCCCTTTGGATTAGAATCCCATCATCTGTTATAAACAAGAGCTGAAACAAATATGATAGGCTGAAGTTCTTAATTATAAAAGTGGCACAAGATTATTATTGGCCCTACACTTTCTGTTCTTTATCTGTAATATCGTGTTATGGTATTGTCTCATTACAGACCTTTGGGACCAGTTTGTGTCAACATAACTAGAGGCAGCACACCGATCATGTTCAATATTTTTTAGACCAAATTAATCTTATGCGAGAATGGAAAACACGATTCAAGGTTAAAATGTAATGTACACAAAGTGTTGTAATTAAAAGCAAATAATGGAAAATATAATCATATCACTCCAATTCTTTAAATGTACACGAATCGATGGTGAGACAGTATACTCATGTCAATATTTTACGGACAGCTTTGACAATCTACCAATGGTAGTGCATCTGAATATATATATATATATATGAACTCTCCTCTATTAGAAAGTCATTTACAAATTTCAGGCCATCTAGTCAGATACTATATACCAATACTAGCAACAGGTAAACCATATGGTAAATTAGCGACATCATAAATAGTGTTCTGTCATTTTACTGTCTTTCTACGTATTTTGTCTAACTTTGCTGTGCGTGTATGTGTGTGTGTGTATATGTGTGTGTGTGTTATATGCACTTGTGAAGGAGCTTTATGTATTACTGTACCAGTTTTAAGTTTATATAATGCTATGACTGTTTGATGTTGATTAAATACATTATTACTTTGTAACGAAGTATTGCTTTCTTTAGACTACACTATGTGTAGATATTGGTATTATAATCTAATCTGGTGGCCTGTTAACTACACAGAAGGCTGATAGTTATGTATGAGACAACTCGTAAACAAACTCTGAGGTAATTTCTCACATTATGGTAAATATTGTAATTATTGAGATGAGGAGTGATGTTTTACGGCCACTTCTGCGCACATGTTAGGTTAAATGGGCCGAGCGACAGCTAAAGGTAATGAAGTGAAGTCAACGATGAAACACCCTTCAGATATGCCCACGCCGAGATTCGGACTCAGGTGTGGTTCAACATGCTACCAATTAGACCACGGAGGCACCCCTTGTAATTATTGAACCATTTCAACAAACCTGTAAACCGTTCTGCATCTTTGCTATAAGTTCATCAATTGATGTAGACAGCTGTCTTTCTGAAGCATGTTCTGTCTGACTTTTTTGGTGACTGAGGCCTCTGAGATGACTTTGAGGAATATTCTCTTTATCGGTTAACAAACTGGAGGGAGTCCTTGTGGCTTCAGAATCGGCAACATTTTGTACACGAGATTGTTGTTGGCAAACAAGCGCTGCTACGTTGTCACCTAAACTAAATAAAGATACACCAATATGATTAGATTATTGGATTAATAAGTATGACAAAGTCTATCTTAAGGTATCATCATTGGGACTGTGTCCAGAGACAAAGGGACTTTTCTCTGTGATATCTGTATTTCTAGAGATTTTATGACTAACTTCCCATTTCCTTAAAAGATACAATATGCCAAGAATAATTCATAATTGATTACAGATAATAATACTACTACTACTGTAAATGTATTATTATTTGTTTGTACTTACTTTCACACTCGGGGGGGGGGCAATGCCAAATCCATTTAATTTTAATTGATTGCAATGTACAATTAGTTAGCTCTTAAATATACATGGTTAGCTTTCTATTCACACACACACACACACACACACACACACACACACACACACACACACACACACACACACATACACACACACTTTTCTCTCTCTCACTTGATGCTTACACTATGATAGGAAACTCTGGTAAAGGTGCTCCATAGCTGATGATCTTCAGTACAATATGTACATAATCTCTGATTCCTGACAGTAAGCCATAAGACAGATATGATATAAGACGCTGGCCCTAAGAAAAGAAGAAAAAGAAAAAAGCCACCAATAGACACACACCTAAGTATATTTACATCACAAATGAGTGCTTGTTAATTAAAGAATTTCACAATCCTAAGCTGTCTCTCACACAGCAACTGTATTGGGAGGTGATGAACTCTTCCACAGAATATAAATTTTAGCAAGAAGTGCAAAAACAAAACAAACTGAAACTGGAAAATCAATTTTTAATATTAATAAATGTCCTGGTGGGTATATAACTGAGATAGCCATACTGTTTGTTTTGGTCGGTAACTGGCATCTTTAAATGATGTTATTTTTAGGACACTTTTGTGACTCTAGTTAGCTAAATGGACTGCACGAACTCTGAAGACAACAAGATAAAGTGAGATATGAAAGTCTCTTCAGACACCCGACAAGCACATATTTCTATATCAAAATTTTCAATTGTGATCTAGCTTTAGCTTATGAGGTCTCACCATAATAATGGCTGAAATGGCTGTTATTTTAAGTGACTTAGATACTTCAAATGAAGGATACACATATGGTCTGTAATTTACTGTTTCACTACAGGGACCTAATTCTAAATGAATTTAGAATTTACAATATATGGCATATTCAGCTGAAAAAAAACATTGCCAGTTGCCTGGTTGGATGATTGGTGTTTTATGGCCACTTTTGTGCACAAGTTAGGCTAAATGGGCCGAGCGACCTCCAAAGGTAATGAGGTGAAGTCAAAGACGAAACAACCTTCAGATATGCCCACACCGAGATTTGAACACGGGTGGTAGTGATCTGTAGTCCAACACGCTACTGCTAGACCATGGGGGCGCCCCTTAGCCTAACAAGTAAACAATTGTGGCTATTTTAACAGTAACATTTACAACTGATAGCTGCCACTATCAACCAATATAAAGAGTAGAACTAACAGATTGATGGTTAGAAGAGCTAGGGGTTAGAAAAGAAGGCAAGAAGAACTACCATCCTGTATCAAGTTACTATCTTTTATAATAAATAGTACAGGAAAGCTAAAGGCAAAACCAGTAAATCAATATTTAGAACCAGTCTGTTTATTATACAAGACACTCAATACAAAAAAATCTATTAACACAAAATATAATTGTTGTCAATACGACCAACCACATATTAACTAATCCAGTTCAAAGGGCTGATTAATTAACGATAATTAATAATAATAATAATAATAATGTATATTTAATAAAGCACCCTTACTAGCAGGAGCCATTCAAAGGCGCTGTACAAATAATATGTAATTTAATAATACCCCAAATAATGTCTGTAAAAACCCTGTAATGATTTAAAAGATAATAATTATTTATCTGTGAAAGCGACCTTAAATAGGTGTGTTTTTAGAAGAGACTTAAAATTTCCAAGAGACGACGAATTTCTAATATTTGCCGGCAACTTATTCCACAAATTGGGGGCTGCAACACTAAACGCACAATCACCATATGACTTGAGCCGAGACACTGGCACCTGCAATAGTATCTGACTGGATGACCTGAGTTTTCGGGATGACTTTCTAATGGAAACCAGTTCACACAGGTATTCTGGTGCCATATCATTAATAGATTTATAAGTTATTAACAGAATCTTAAAATGGATACGCTGTCTAACAGGTAGCCAATGTAGTTTTTGAAGAATTGGGGTAATATGATCATATTTTCTAGTATTTGTTACAATGCGAGCTGCACTATTCTGAATTCGCTGAAGGCGATTAATGTTATAATCAGATATGCCGTATAACAGGGAGTTACAATAGTCTATACGAGATGTAACAAAGGCATGAACTACAGTTAAAAGTGATTCTTGTGTCAAGAATGCTTTTAAACAGTGGATGTTCTTAAGATGGTAGTAGGCAGCTCGGCATACTGATGTGACATGTTCATGCATGTTAATACATTGGTCAAAAATAACCCCTAGATTTTTTACTGACCCATTAGGGGTAATCGAAGATGCACCCATCTGTAATGCTGGTGTCTTTAGGGATTTAACACAATGTGGTGATGCCAAATATAAAATATTTGTTTTATTATCATTTAGTTTTAGAAGATTTTGAGTCATCCATAGCCGGATATCGGCAATACAATGTTCTAAATTCTTCAAGGAAATTTAACTCAATTAGTCGGTGGATGGAGCCATTTTTAAGCCAGACGCAGACAGAGTGCTCTTGAATTCTGACATCACTTAACACAAACTGTGTGTATTACCTGGTTATAAGAAAATAACCAGACGTCAGCCAAACATGTATTTTTGGAATAAAAGCAAACTTAAGAATATTACAATTTACAGTATAGCTGGTCCAAACAGCGTCGTATGTTACTGAAATACTCATAGAAAACAATACAGTGAAATTCTTTAAAAAGATAGTTAAGCACTCTTGTAACATAAGTGTCTACTGAGCTGTCAGATTTAAGTAAGTTAGTAGCTTGAGCACAGAGGCGGGCAAGATCAAGAGGATTGCTAAATCAGCGTACCTCTGACCTGAATTGATTGGGATCGAGATCACTACAAGATCCCCTTTTCCACCCGACATCAAAACATGTGACTATTTCCTTCCCA
Organism: Paralvinella palmiformis; assembly: GCA_025642065.1. NCBI lineage: Eukaryota > Metazoa > Annelida > Polychaeta > Terebellida > Alvinellidae > Paralvinella > Paralvinella palmiformis. The sequence goes on along the minus strand of JAODUP010000420.1, from coordinate 37,236 downwards.
CCATGCAACTGGCATCCAAGGAAGCTGTAATGGCCACCCTCCAGTAATTATGATTATTTCCTTATATCTATGGCATCAAGTTCATGATTATTGTTGAGGTTTTTTATTACTTTCATAAGCATTACATATTTAAGTTATATTATCTGATGATGAACTGTTCCTTCAATATCCATCCCATGGTTAGGGGTTGTATATTGCTTGTAAACACATCCATACTGGATAAAAACAATCACACCGAGTAGAAAGTGAATAATGAAAGTGACCATCTGTATTTAAGAATCTTCATTCACTTTATTCCTGCACAACAGACTTTCTAAAAATCACTAATGTTCTCATTATCATATTTGAGAACAAACAGACCATTTAGGAGAAAAATGAAATGGAAAATATATCACACCAATATTACCCGTAGTTCAAAAGAAGTGTGGGTTCAGAAGCCTTATATTTAATGTCAAGTCTCCAAATGTCGCAATTTCATGGGCCTATCTGACCCACTAACTCTGACTAAATCTTGTGATAAATAGTGCAATATGTCTATGTTCTTGGCTTGCACCTTTTTTTCAGGATTCTACATTTAAAATGTGTGGACCCTCGAGGCTCTTACTAAATTTAGGCTAAATAATAACACTGATGTTTTTTATTAGTCTTAAACCTTAAGGCAGTTTTATTTGGGTAAAATTCTATGACAATGAGGTCTTTGTCTTTGTCAGTCACTGACATAACTTTGTCATCATCACCTGTTGGCTTTACTGTGATGAATAAGTGGTATTAAATAACAGCAGAGAAAACAACAAGAATATCAACTCAACCTGAAGGAGGCACTGTATAGATCAGTATAACGCTGAATAGAAACACGATATTTTCCTCCAAACAGTATGTGACAATAACTGCCAACCCATTTGAGTGAGTGAGTTGAGTTTAAAGATTTATCATCCAAAAATGTACATTTAGTGTCACCTCTTTGAGTTACCTCCAGCCACTTACAGATGGAATACAGTGAAACAATTTTAAACCCTACACCCAGCGAGGTCCTAAAAACCTCGGTAATAAGATAGGATGTAGTTACTGGTAAGAACGTTTGTTATAACAAAAAAATCATGGGACGAGATAAAGGAAGACCTTATATTGAAGTACGTAAGACAATCTAGTAACACCTAGAAGAACCTAGTTCAAGTCTGTCGGAGCATTTACGAAAAGAGTACTTTGGAAATTTCTTAAAATTTCTCTTACTTAAAATGACTTATTGATAATGCTCTCTCTCTCTCTCTCTCTCTCTCCTTCATAATTATTATAATTTTCTTCCAATTATTTATATAAACAGTAATTGTTACTATCAATAATTGCCTTATGTTACCTGTAACAACTGCGTGAAGTGATGATCCATATTCTTAACATCTTTACGCAACAACATCATCAAGTCTAAGGTATATAGTATAACACCGACACCATCTTCACTGAAACAACAAAAAATATACAAGTTAGATTAAAACAACGATAATTACAAACATTTCTGAATTAAATCAACCATCTCCATAAATTGAACTCAAATATACACATTATTTTAAACACAAACCAAGAATTTATCACCAATCAGAGAATGCTATCTCTTCACAATAGATTGTTGTTTTGATTTTGTTCAATTTTTTTATACAAGTAATAGATCCATCCCAACTCTGACATTGGTTATCCGGGAAGAAGCGGAGGCACTATGGATGTGAGATAGAAATCTGTGACCATACAGCTCTAGACTGATGCTATAAGCCGGTTAAACAGCTGTTTGCCAATAACTGATACTCAGAACAGTAATATTGCTTTAATGACAAACTTCTCTGTGATTTACGAGTTACTAGTCGAACATCCGAGTGATGCGATTCAGAGGAAAACATGTTTAACTAAAACAAAGGCACTATAAATGAAGAGAGGTTGCCTGTGTGCAGATATCACGTCTTAAACCAGCATGTTTATAAGATTACAGCAACAGAGGTTGGTGGGTAACTCAAATGTTCTGTTTTCACCTCAACACAAATATGTGCCAATCGAGGTACATATACCAGTGATAGAAATGCATCTGTAAAATTCTTTTGTTATGCATAATTGCACATAATAGTAACACAAATGTTACGGATGACCAGTGGGTCCAACTGATGTTTATTACATGCTCTGTACCACTAATATCAAATGCTAGCCCAGTTAAATCCAATTTATATTAAAGAACAAGCAAGCTCTTACCAAGGAAATATTTTGTAGGCTTTGCACATCATTTCATATAGTTACAGGAGTTTACTGATGAATGAATGGCGAGCATCATTAATCTACTAACATTACAGCGTATCCGTTTCGTCGTTTGCTCATGTTCTTGTTGAGAGATGACTGATTGGTATTTTACGGTCACTTTTGTTCACATTGTAGGCTAAATGGGCCGAGCGACCTCCAAAGGTAATGAAGCGAAGCCAAAGATGAAACAACCTTCAGATATGCCCATGCCAAGATTCGAACACGGGTGGTAGTGATCTGTGGTCCAACACGCTACTGCTAGACCACAGAGGCACCCCTTCTTGTTGAGAGTAATAACCAGTTAGAATTATTCTTAGAAGCTAAATACTTACCTCCAGTCATCTGCATCATGAGATGGTTTCCATCTCATACCTTTTAAGCCAATGGAATTATTGCAAAGTTGATACTCGATTAGATTGGTGCACAGCTCTGTTGAAATAACGGCTCCTACCAGAGGTCTTAACATATCATCTGAGGCAAATAGTATCACTGTTAAGGATCATTTTGATCACATAATTTATAATGAAGGATTCTATATTATATTGAAGTATGGGGTTTTGTGATAATTGATTTGTTACACAGAAGGCAGAAGCATGTACGAAAACACATTATCACTGAAATAACAAAAAAGTTATTAAGTTTAGATATTTAGACAGACTAAGACTAATAGAAGTATTGCCTTAGCACGGCTCACAACTGAAACATATCACTAAAGGGCGACTTTCTGGGAAAACCTCACTCAACTGTAGGAATTCCTAGCATTTTGACGTCTGACCTGGAGATTTTCAGTGCAAGAGGTTACCAACTGTGCCGCTATAGTGTTCAACAGGTAGACAGACGAGTGTCAAGCCTCAAGTCGGACATCAGTAAACAAACAATGAAATATAATATAATACGTTGTAACAAATAACAATAATACAAGAATAACAAAGTTGTCATTGTGAGTGGCAACAGAAGTTGACTAGAAGATGGGTTGGATGGTTTGTTTGTTTGTTTAGATGGATTCAAACTGAAAATATGGAGGACTGCGGCACAATACTTTAACCACTGGACTACCGGAACATCCTTCATTTCAAAATTGGGAAGAAATGCATTTTTGAACTGGTATTAGGACAAAAGGTGTCGTAAATAAAACAATTAAGTGAAAACAAATTCAGACTCACATTTGGTCACAGTTAATAAAAATAATCATCTACAATATAAAATGCAAGACACTTTTAAAAAGTTTTCAATAATTCTTCTTGATGGATCTCTTTTGCTTGGTCTTCTAAACGGCCATTATGTACTTATCCAGTTTGCCACCTATAAAGCTGTATTAAGCAGCCATGTCCACCGAACTACCATACACACCTCTTGTTAAACAGTTACCTAAGATTTCTTCAACAACATGCTCCTTGGGCACAGTGGTGTTTCAAATTATTTTTAATGGACGGACTGATGATATGATGTTTTCAGTTGCGGTAACTTTGCTTTGAAATAATTTTCTGTAAAATATCACGGGAGTTATCATGACTTACTAATGATAATATAAAATGAAACTGCATCCAAACATTTACATATGAAACATGAGCTGCAGCTAGTACTAATATAAAATTACGAATCATCATCTGTGCAGACTCTGATTAATTTAGTACACATGACATGGCTAAATTTCTAGTCCAATACAACCTACCATCATCCAGTGATAGGTATTTACTGATGATTAAGACAACTAATGGATGGGAGATAATGGATTAGTAACCAGTTCAGGAATTTTGAACCCAAAACCCACTTTACCACAGAGCCATCATGAGTCAAATCTGTAGATTTCCAATAACAAGACAGTTAAGAAAGCAACAAAACAAGGATATAGATTGCCAGCTGGAGAGCTTTAATCAACTTGATGCAGTGCTTCCGTCCCATTGGCCCTTCTGGAACATCGCATCCGGATAGCGTTACTCTGATTACTGGCAAAACCTGATCTGTTTGTGGACTGACACTGTTCAGCAATCCCTGATCCAGTATCTCCTGAAAAAAATTCAAAACTTATTAGAATATAAACTGGGTAACTTCATCTACAATGTTTTGGGAGTACAAGGATTGCATTTGACAAAACAAATTCTGTATTTTCTGCACTATAAGCTGTAGGTGTAGATAAGTTACATGCATGTATTTTACCGTCTTTTTATTTTATCTAAAAATCTCTCATTATTCACATGTTAATATACCGGTATATGCCAAAATAGATAAACTGATATTCTGATAAATCAGCTGCTGATTAAATTATTTATTTTTCACAATGTTGTTTAAATTATGAGACTGACTTAGATTTATGGTAGGATATTTTACTAGTGAGAAACAGTGAATGTACTTTTTTCTGAAGTTTGTAAATATTACAAGGTGGGAAGTTCACATTTGGAAATCAGATTTTTTACATTCCAACAAAACATGCTGACTGGGGTCGGCAGGTCTTGGACCATCTGATGAATAGTCCACAGAAAACAGTAGTTGTCTTCATACATTGGGTTTGTGGGTATTAGTGGGAAGTGAGGTAGCCATGTAATGACTTTTTGCTGGAGTGTTTATTCAAGTAGCTTCTCCATTTGATATCATGAGAACATCATATAATATATCAGTAAAATAAATCAATACTTTGATGTTTTTTTGTGTAGAACTAGAAGATATGAGACAATTGCCGTAATCCAGTGAGGATGATAAATTTTAGCAATATTATACCATTTTGAATAACTAATGCTTTCAGTGGCAGCAAATATATTAGTCAGTAAATGGTGGTTTATTCCAATCATATATTCTACTGCCTCGTTTTGTGAGAAAAAAAGATGATTTGGTGGCTGGCTTGATCTCACTACACCAATAATCTTACCTTCACTGATACTACGAAGATATCAGTAATCTTAATTTTACTGATACCACAAAGACACCAGTAATCTTAACTTTACTGATACCACAAAGCTACCAGTAATCTTAACTTTACTGATACCACAAAGCTCCCAGTAATCTTAACTTCACTGATACTACGAAAATATCAGTAATCGTAATTTTACTGATACCACAAAGATCCCAGTAATCTTAACTTTACTGACACCACAAAGATACCAGTAATCTTAACTTTACTGATACCACAAAGATACCAGTAATCTTAACTTCACTGATACTACAAAGATACCAGTAATCTTAACTTCACTGATACTACAAAGATATCAGTAATCTTAATTTTACTGATACCACAAAGATACCAGTAATCTTAATTTTACTGATACCACAAAGATACGAGTAATCTTAACTTTACTGATACCACAAAAATATCAGTAATCTTAACTTTACTGATACCACAAATATACCAGTAATTTTAACTTTACTGATACCACAAAGATGCCAGTAATCTTTATTTTACTGATATTATAATGATATCAGTAATTTTAACTTTACTGATACCATGATATCAGTATTTTTAAATTCACTGATACTAAAACAAGCCAATTTTTCTGGATGCCATAAAATCATTACTGTTCTACGTGTAGCTGATTGTGTAACTTCTGTCAAGTTCTGAGCACAGACATCCAAATTAGGGTCACTAATTGGGGTACTTGCTAATCTCTCTTTTGCAAAGCATTGAAATTTAGCATTTAAAAAAGTGTATTTTTGATCCAAACATTTCTTCTTCTGTGCTATACTAGACAAAACTGGCTCAGAATCAGACTGTAGTTTGTTCTGGAGAAGAAGCTGCATACCCATACAACATCTTTCCACAGCAAGTGGTTTATCACTTAGTGAATAGGTGGTGGCCCAATTTTAGTGAAATCCGGGGTAAACATGCAGACCAACTGTAATGAATTATAATATCTCACAATCTAGCAGTATAGTAAAATCTGATGTCCCAAGATCTATTTATATTCATAAACGAGCTATAGTACAAGATGGCTAACAAGATGACAGTGTAGGACATTATGGCTTGTCTTGGATCAATCATTTTAAGGACTAAACAATCAGATCATACCAAGTACCTGTCTCATCACTGGTTAAGTAAGCTCAAATATGCAGGATGTTTCATCAGAACATGGCTGATGGCCTTTTCAATGACCAGCAATTTTGGTTTTTATGGCAGGAAGATGATAATTGGCTAATTAGAATTAGCTAGTCGATTTCATCAACAGAACATCAATGGGTATATTCCCACCTTGTGCATAAATTAATATAGCCTCTACTGGAGGAAAAGCAACAACCACACAGGGATACAGATATATGTGCACACGCGTGCGAGCATGCTCACAGACTCACATGCAATTCATGTGAATAGAGCATATCTATACAATAATAAAGTAGTAGTTTTGGCCACATATGTAACATGTTAGCCACGTATGTCATGTACTGATAAGCAATTATATTTACCATTAACATCCCATTTTATTTGAGGATTCTTAAAAAATATAAAGGCCTTATATGTTACACAAACATTTCTATTTTAAAACACATCTATGCCTCACGAAAGCAGAGGTTCACAACATAAGTTCTGTCTGATCACAACCAAACAGCTATTACTAACCAGTATCATGATTACAAGTGAATTTTATTTTATTTAAAATTTTGGGGTAATATTTAAACAAATAGACAACCATTTAAATATTTAGGGTTCATACACATTTCATTGTAGAGACTACTGCAAGGGAAAATTCAGCATTAAATCAATATAAGTCGTACTGGTTATAACGAAATATGATGTTAGAAATTTCAATTGCCAGTCAGTCCAACGACCGTTGTGATCATTGTAATCTTAAATTCAACTACCAATATCATAATGACAATCAAATTTTACTGCATTGTTTTGACGACAGAAACATGCAATTTTATTGTTACATTAGGGTTCGAGTAGATGGTGAGTAGATATTGACACCTGTCACCTCAAAGCTTTTGTGGCATATGATAAACTGCGAACTTTGGATTGATTGCCAACCTGTTTAAATATAGACAATTTTCTATCAGTAATCAAATATTGCAATGGCTAGTAAGCGTAAACCAGTATCTATTGACGCAAACATACATATACATTAATATTATTAAACCTTTTCATCATCAAATCAGAGACTAGGAACACATTTGCTCCGTGTCTTCTATTCATGGCAAAACACCAGGCAATACACATAAATCGTAATAAAACAGAGTTATTTTCACCAATTATCACTCGCGTCAGTAACTAATATCTGATACATACATGGCATCTAGATTTGAAAACTGGGATAACTCGAATTATCATTATAATGAAATGAATTTTCATTCCCCTTGAATTTCATTATAACCAGCTTTTACTGTAAATACTCTACTCTAATATGATACCTCGTACATATCCTTCAGAAAGTTCAGCGCTAGTAAAGGGGTGTCGCTGTGTGTGATCACTGGCTGGCTAGCCCAGTGAACGACAGCCGAGAATGTATCACAGAGAGAATGTCCAGCATTTTCAGTGGCCGTGATGTTCTTAGGACTGAAGGTGGTCTCCAGAAGACGACGACAAATGGTGCAACGTACACCAGTCACCGTACATAATGACAACAACAGCTCAAAGATCTGTAATTAGAACACAGGACATATTTAAGTGTATGAGACAACAACAATGCAATCACAAGAATTAAATTACAGATGAATGAAGGACTCATTCTAAGAAATCACTCAACATGCTCCTTCTGATTTACTAGCTCCTCTTGTTCACAGGATGAGAATCTGCATTAAAAGACAACTCTGTTTTAGGACCATCAGACAAGGTTTGCATATCCTGATTGATGTCCCAGTAAGATTCCAGTTCCAAGATATGTCCCTCTTGCAATATGATAAAAGTAGTACCCACGTAGTTTTTCACATAAGATGTAATATAGATGTATAACTTGTATTTGAATAAAGCCAAAGTAAGAAAGTTGTTACAAACAGATGAAAACTGAGTCCATTTACTGCAAGAAAATTACAAATGTGGACTGAGTCAAATACAAGCATTACAACACTAACTACTTTATTATACAGTTGTCTGATGTATGTTAATTAGTTCTTAATTCTGAGTTGTTTATGGAGGGTCAACTGTCTTGGGAAATATCCCATATACATAGGTACGAGTCCCAAAACTGGAATGTATGTAAACATTGTCATGATCTCCAATCAGTTTACATAAAAGAAATGTTTATCAGTCAAAGTTATTTAATAAGCACTCAGAGGGAAGGCACCCTTGATACAGTACTTTTGACAGTTTATCCGATGGATCCATGCATTTAGACGTCTTTTATTATATTTATAAACAAACCAGCAAAAGACAAAGAAACAGTTTTGAGGAAGTATTGAAATTCTCAATGTTCCTGTCAGACAGAAGTTTGGTGTTTAGGAATATTTTGTGTGGATTGCAGTTTGGGACATGTTCCTCTCTGGGATATCCGCATCCCATAAGTTATAAAGTGGATCTGCCAAACCCATAGGCATCAGCCTTCGTGTGATTAAAATATAGGAAAATATTAAGAGTGTATAAGCTCACATATTCAGGTAAAAGACAAACAGTAAATTTAAACAAAGAGATGCCATAAAAACAAGTTGCTGACTTATAACATTCCTTCATATTACTTATAGATAAGATATACTAATGGAACTAAGCTTTAGATGCTATCATGCAAACCCTGGTCAAGCATTAAAGACACATAAATCACTGATAGCTTGTATGTGTTTGTATGTGAATTAGCATCACCAGAAAATTAGCTATTTAATGAATGACACTGACATGTTTCAGCATAATCACAACAAATACTGGCAAAATAACACTCTTAACAGTAACCTTGAATATTATCCAATTTATTCCATCCCGGAGGGAATACAGGACAAAAGCCACTTTCATGGACACCCCTGACTATGTGTAAAGCGATCACTACCACCTGAGTTCGAACCCCAGCATGAGGATATCTAAAGGGTGTTTCATCTTTGACTTTGCTTCATTATCTTTGGAGGTCGTTCGGGCCCATTTAGCCTACCATGTGAACAAAAGTGGCTGGAAAACACCAATCATCATCATCATCAAACATCATCATCATCACTGACAGTGTAAGGTATATGTAACGTAAACTTGCATGAATCATCTGTTATATAGGTGAGTAGTCTGTTTAGCCTTGGATGCTGGTCTCACCTGGGACATATGGCCGAGTGAGTGCTCTCTGTGGTACATATACCACTAGAAGCCGGATTTGAACCAACAAGCACGATGTTTACAATGCATTACTCTAGCCACCACACAAACAGACTGCAGTAAGGTTGAGGGAGCTTAAAATGCTCATGTATTGTTGCAGCTAAAAACTCTGAGATGATGAACAATGAGTCTTTGCCTTGTTGTGATTGGGAGAAAATGACACATTTATCTGTGCCTGGTACAGTGGTAGTAGGGTCATCAAAATTGGTATATAACATTTTAACGGGAAGGTACAGTAAGATGAGCATTCGTATGTTGAAGAATAATTATTAGTATCCGTATTGATGTTCAGCTTGGTCACTTTAAAAGTATGATGATAACATAAAAGCTCTATCCCTCGCTCCCTCCCTCTTGCTGTATGTATGTATGTGTGTGTGTGCATGTGCACGCGAATTCATGCCAAAATCTTTGGAAATATAAACGGCTTAGGACTAAGAGTAACTCCTAAATCAGATTTCATTAATATGCAAGACACTGTCTAATCAGAACAGATGACATCATATTGGATCAATATAAATTGATGAGTCACAGATGTGAAATTATTTATCAGATTTTTACTTCGGATTACACTCTAATGAGATTGGCCATGTAATATCTGGTCTATAGAACAAGTCTTGACGGGAGTATTTGTTAGGTAATGCACTCAGTTAGTCTCATATTCTGATCGTCTCTGTGGCCTCATGGGTCAGAGCATGGGACTCCTTACCCACTGTCATGCTGTGTGGGAGGTCGGAGGTTCGAATCCCGGTCGTAGCTCTATAGTAGGAGGAGTTTTTCATCCAGCCAGACAACTGGCAAGGGTTTCTCAGCCGAATAAATTTGTTTAGAATCAGTTCCTGTGGTGATGTGGTAAATTACAGACCATTTGTGTCTCCCTCATCTGAGGTGGACAGCCACGTAAAAAATAACTGCCATTTCAGCCATTATTATTATCAGATTGTATAATACCCAGCTATAGATTAAAACAAGTAAATAGGTTAAACGATTGTCGTATCAATTACTCTGTTTTTACAAGTTCTAAAAAAGCTACGTCATTATTTGCTAATCGCACACACCAGTTAATCATGCCATTAAATCATATTATGCCTACTTTAGGCTGAAGCAAAATGTAAATGTTGCTAATTTATGGCCACTTCTGTCCATTTTGTAGACCGGACAATGACTGAATGAGGCGAAGTTGAAGACGAAACACGATTCTCACATAGCCCAGCACCTTGGCTGGGTTTTGAATCGAGGTGGTATAGGTCAGTGGCCAACCATCCTAGTTGGTTAAGTAATGGAAGTGCCGTCTTTTGGATGGAGTGCGTTATAAATAGAAGTAAAATGTTCTGCTCAGTTTAACAAAAGGCTGAAATGATTTAGATATACAGTAAAGGTATTTCTATTCACACAAAAAACCATAGACCCATTTTTCCGCACTGATAAAATACAAGGTTAAATTTTTAAATTGTGTGACAGAAGACATGAGATCAGTACTTAAAAATTAGATTATATATATATATATATATATATTGTTAGTTAATTTGTATAATCAGGTAATATGTATATTACCGAAAATTTTCAGGTAACCTGTATTACATCTCAGTTAGCAATAGACGTATTACCTGAATATTTCAGGTAATATACATATTAGTTATTCATCACTTCATCAACATATATATTCATATTCATCACATTCATCATTCACACATCCAATCAGAAGTGCCAAAATCTATCATGGAATATGGTAGGTTGACCATAAGAATATTTGTTAATTGCTATGGGAGCATGGCAGGGGGGTGGGGGGGCCTCCGATAGCTTACTGGTTGGAGCACTGCACTGCAAACCTTGAGACTGTGTGTTTCAATCTGACTCACAATTATGTTTGTCAGATATGTTTTCCTAGCACACAAATAACAATACACTAAACAAAACAATAATAAAAGTGTTCAGATATTCACCAGTCTAATTCAGCACCACCACAAAGTTCACGATAGCAAGAGAGAAGCTTGGCTGCTTTCTCCAGATCCAATCTGTTACGCAGCTTGGTCTGGATAGCACCATAGTTGGAGAAAATTGTCAGCATCTTAACAACATCTTTAATATGCAACCCAAACAATTACTGTTCATGTGCGGAAAATGTATGAATTTTTGAGTCAATATACTGTATTCTGAGAAAACCCCAGTTTAGCCCAGGTTTAACTCGGGTTAAACTGGTAAAACTAGTTTTGGTTATTCACCAAATAGAGATCATTTCAAGACTGATGATGATGATGATGATGAAAAGAACCAAATCAAATCAGTGAAGGCATAATTTATCAGACAATAGCTACATCAGACAGTATCTGATCCCTGGTAACAAACTTACAGTGTTTATTAATACTGACATTAGGATTTCAAATAAAAAAATGTCTAACTAAATTTTTAAAGAGGACAACTCAATATAAATAGTTGTTTCTTGGTTGACAGTGGAAGCAACTTGTCCAACTAGTTTAAATGATCCAATGACAACTGACTACTGCTGGTAACGATAAACGATCCCTACAGAAGGGAATCCATTCAGATTTCATTTCATTCTGTAATGCCTTCTGTAACCTCTGACCTGACGTCGTTATATATTTACCCGTTTTCGGCGCGATGTGGGAGTCTTGGCAGTGTCTATCCTTGAAGGACTGTCCAGGACAGAACGTTTAGCAGTCAGTGTAGAATGCTCCATAATGTTCGTTTTTAATATTGAATGTGACAAATCAGACATTATAACATCACAATGTCAAACTGATTTCTTAATAATCAGCCGGCTCCCATGCAATGTTCAGCAATCTAAGCACTTTGATATCAAAACAAATGGCTGTGTTTTATTAAAACACACCTATACATGGCACTTGTATGCCGCAGAATGCTGGCTTTGCCAAACGACATACCTTTCTCAGCCACCCAAACCAATTTTGGAACACAGGTCACAGCCATGTTCGTGTCACTGCATGGACAGAGGAACATAGGCAAGGTCTACAGCTTTAAGAAGCAATAAAATCAGTGAACTATATGAAACTATGGGTCATTTATTTGGGTGCCTACAGACATTATCACATGAACTGAACACTACAAAGAACCAGTGGACTGTCATAACACACAAAACCACTGCCCGTAATCACAGTGGATTAAACTGATCAATTTTCAGTGTGGTAAGCAACAGACAGACAAAAACTAACTGAGACATAAGCTGGCTGTATTAGAAACCTGACACAATGTTTTGTTACAGACAGTGGAGTTCAATATGTAACAGCAAGACAGCTTTGTTAGGAGATCTTAACACTGAGTGAGTTACTGAAGCATGAAAGAAAACAGTGTGTGCGTGTATATATATATATATATATATATATATATATATATAAATAAAAACATGCAAACTACCAATAAAAATCGATCTGAATATCAGTGCTTTCTTAAAGTACAATAAAACCTACCCAAAAGACCACCTTTTATGGGGACATAGGGTTTATCACTAAAAACAGACAATCATGTAAGATAGGATGTATTTATTGTGTGTGTGTGTGTGTGTGTGTGTGCATGCATGCATGCATGCATGCGTGTGTGTTTTAGTAGTGTGGGATAAATCATTGTCACAGAGAATCACAAACCATAAATACAACATCTGGAAGATTTATCAGGGGACCAAGTCTAGAGAAATGTAATGTCTCATGTCTTTACATTGCTGTGCAACAAAATTCTGACATGTTGTGTAAAGCCTGGAATGTGTAATTATTACTAAATAACAGCATCCATCTAAATGACCACGTTCACCAAGGGGTGCATTGAGAAGGGTACAATCTGATCAAATAAACATTCATCATATGTTCTCATCAGACTTAGGCATCTGACAAACTACATAAAACACCACATCAGTAGCTTCTTTTTATTTGCTTGTTAATATCTGCCGATGCATGGTATTATGGTCTATTAGATCGTGCCATGGGGTCAATACCTCTGATTTCAGAATTTGAGGTTTCCGTTAAGGTTAACTCACCCACAGTTCCTATCGGTCTAACCTCTACCCATTGACCAGTTTCTAGCTTTGGTGTCCCTAACGAATCTAGGACGTTTTGGCCTAGGACATTTTGGCCAGCTATTTTTTCAAGGTAAGTCGTTTTGGCCAATGTATGAAATAAAACATTAGGTGGATGTATTTTATTGACAGTTATTGACATTTCTTAACTAAGAATGGACAAATAGGAGGCGATTAAGGTAGCTTAATTCAGATAAACAATGAAAGGTGAATAAACAGCAATTTATCAACCACAAGATGCAACGTTGTAATCCTGTCTGACCAACCACGAACAAAAAACATATGTGAGGGTTGGAACAAAATATTACACCCCCTTGTTGGCCAGGATCATCACTCCATATGGAAACTGATAGAAACTCTACAAACAGATTGTGCTCATGTCACTGGAGTTCTTATTCAAGATGAACTTGGTATTAGACCGAAGAAAAAACCCAAGAAAGGTATACACAGAATTACAAAAAATACTTTGTAACTTTTGTGAAAATTGATTTGCAGGAATAATATCCATCCCTGAATTTATTATTAGTTTATCCAATAATCTTCTAGTTGGTCAACCTAACATTTCAATTTAATTATTGAAGGTTCATGTTTTAAATGTCCACTTGTAATTAAGAATGTCAATAATTGAAAATGTTTTTATATATCCGTGCCAAAACGTCCGCCAACCATCCCTAACAGAAGCCAAATCTCCTCCTGGCATAGCTCTTTGGGTCACTGAGACAAAGCCCCCCCACCACATCAGGGCATGGACTATGAAGGGGCACACAAGTAGCTTAACCTGTGACTTCGAGTTGCTTATGAAAATGGTAACAGGACAAAAATAAAAATAATGCCAGAAAATGGCAGTTTTTAACGTGTCTGGCAACCTCAAATGAGGAAGATGCATTTGGCCTCTAATTTATACCTTCTCCGCAGAAACTAATTCTAAATAAATTTAGAATTTAGAATATATGGCATGTTTGGTGGAGAAACCTTGCTAGTTGCCTGGTTGGATGAAAAACTCCTCCTACTATAGTGCCACGGCCGAGGCGCGAACCCGTGACCTCCCATACAGAATGACCACAGCCATAGGTAAGTAGTCATGCACTCTACCCATGAGGCTAAAGAGGCGGTATCTAATTCATGGATTAGAACAAGTGAACTTAAAAAATGGGAAATTTTGTGAAGCCTAATTTTATGAGGTCACTGGCTAATAAGAAAATGGAAAGGTTTGGGGTCTTGTACTAATCCGCCAGTTACTCCCAATTATCAAAACTTGTTTGCGATTGACTATTGTTTTTCAATAGAATATCATTTAAGCTAATAGAAAATGTATTTCCTTTTTGTTTAAAGCGCATGTCATTGATGTTAACAGGTGATTAATAATTGTAAACAAACACGGTTGGCCACCATCTCCCGTATATACTTTCAATTATAAACAGGGCTGCAGGAAAATCCTTACTAAAACTCCGGTTTTCAGACTCACGTTATTCCCTATTTCATGTATATATGGAGCCAGTCTGGTCAGAACAAAATAGCTATCTGCCTATACATTCCGTACTAGATCTAAATCACAGGATTGGTATTTTGTTTTTAAAGTCTCTTGTTGATCAACCTGACCGGATATTGCGAAAACTTTCATTAGTTAAGTTGTGGCTGGGAATCATTATTAGATATATGACACCTGATATCTGTTGTGAACTTTCTGAACTTCCTTGACCCCTAGTTCATGACACTTCAGATTATTTCCTATATCCACTGACAAAACTACCAGGAACTGATGTTAAAAGTTCTGTCATTGGTTTTAAAAAATTGGGACACCAAATGAACAGTTAATGAGATTTTGCTTACTGAAGGGCCAATGGCTGCTATTTCATTTGCAGTCATTTTCAAGCTATCAAATTGGCTACATCATGGTGGAAATAAACAGTATCCAAGTGTTCTGAAAGGGTAGATTCACAAGTGTCATGGTGGAAATAAACAGTATCCAAGTGTTCTGAAAGGGTAGATCCACAAGTGTCATGGCAGAAATAAATGGTATACAAGTGTTCTGAAAGGGTAGATCCACAAGTGTCATGGTGGAAATAAATGGTATACAAGTGTTCTGAAAGGGTAGATCCACAAGTGTCATGGTAGAAATAAATGGTATACAAGTGTTCTGAAAGGGTAGATCCACAAGTGTCATGGTGGAAATAAACAGTATACGTGTTCTGAAAGGGTAGGTCCACAAGTGTCATGGT
This sequence comes from Paralvinella palmiformis, assembly GCA_025642065.1. Taxonomy (NCBI): domain Eukaryota; kingdom Metazoa; phylum Annelida; class Polychaeta; order Terebellida; family Alvinellidae; genus Paralvinella; species Paralvinella palmiformis. Next base: position 21,497 of record JAODUP010000420.1, on the reverse strand, counting down.
AGAAATAAACGGTATACAAGTGTTCTGAAAGGGTAGATCCACAAGTGTCATGTGGGAAATAATAATGGTATACAAGTGTTCTGAAAGGGTAGATCCACAAGTGTCATGGTGGAAATAAATGGTATCCAAGTGTTCTGAAAGGGTAGATCCACAAGTGTCACAGTGGAAATAAACGGTATACAAGTGTTCTGAATGGGTAGATCCACAAGTGTCATGGCAGAAATAAACAGTATACAAATGTTCTGAAAGGGTAGATCCACAAGTGTCATGGCAGAAATAAACAGTATACAAGTGTTCTGAAAGGGTAGATCCACAAGTGTCATGGCAGAAATAAACAGTATCCAAGTGTTCTGAAAGGGTAGATCCACAAGTGTCATGGTGGAAATAAACAGTATACAAGTGTTCTGAAAGGGTAGATCCCCCAAAACAGGATTTACATAATGACCTGTGGGTAAGTAAAAAAAGTGTAAACCACAGGGAATTCTCCTAGTTGATTGTGATTCCATAGGGAAACATATCCCACAAAACACTGGTATGAATCAAATTTCAACCTGGGATTTGAAGTGCATGCCTTAATGCAGAGTATTTTATATATGTATATACAACATGTCATCAAAATGTATGGAATTCAGTGACTAATACTCTTCGTAATCACAATATCAAGTTTGTATGAGCTAAATCCAAAGGATTATTAAAAAGAATTATTAAAAAAGTTCACTCATGGTTCAGTGAAAACTGGATTACAAACACCACATATTTAACAAATACATACCTAATTTTACAAATGTGCTTGTTCATTAAATAATTTATAAACTGGCAGATATATTACCAACATTGTTTCTAAATTGGCAGATATATGAATGATTACAAGTATTACTGGGAGAAACTTCATGGCTTAATCGGTAAGGTGGTTGGCCATAAATATATAGTACCTGACTACAAATCATTTATTACCTGAACCCTGGAGGTCGCACAGCCTATTTAGCTTACAATGTTCACAAAAGCGGACAATAAAACATAACATAAGTATTACCAGAGAGTGTCTTTAATTTTTCCATCACTCAAGCTGAACCACATATTTAACTAACATATTAAATTAGGTCTGTATAAGTGAAATAAAATAGCTTCAAATGTGTAAAACATGATTTTCTTCTGAAACAAGCAATAATTTAAGATTTTAAAGTTTTTAGCCAATGCTAAGGATCATCTGCTCGTCTTTTGCAGTTATTTATCCAATTATTAGGTACTTCTTGTAGGGGAAATTTCATTATATCAGGTCTGAACGACCCCTGCTAGTAATATATATATATATATATATATATATATAAAACAAAATGCCATTTTATACATAGGTGAGTTATAATGTATATGTGGTTTTAATAATAAGAATGTGACCCAGACCATATAAAAAATATCAGTTGATTACCTTAACTACTTCATCTCCCTGTCTCTTCTGTAGCAACAATAACAGTTGTGATAGACAATGGTCAAGGTCTGAATATCTGGATCAAATAAATAAACAACAGATCAGTAACAAATAAAATACAGCGACAACATGTCACATTATGTCATTCAGCAAATTAGGCAATGAACTACTATTAGCATGTTATTGTTTATAAATGACAGCTGCTGCCTCCTGGTAGACAATGCCTAATTTCACGAATAAACACAATTTATGAAATAAAAATTTCTTTCTTTATTTCTTTATTTCTATTTCCCTGACTAACTATCGTGATGGATTATGATAGCATTATGCTACGTGAAGGATCTGAAACTACAAAAGGCTGATTACAGAGAAGTCAGGCTCTTACTCTTAGACATGAGGTTGTTAAATCATAAATATGGACACATAGAAAGAACTGATAAGGACACAGAGATAAATGCGACAACTTTATCTGCACTAGATACACTTTTAATGTTAGAGCACAGATCTGATTCAGTTGCACTGCAGAATGTCGATATAGAAAAGACCAACTACTGCAAAAATCAGTAATGTAAGCTTTAGCTATGATCTATTAATCGGCTACATCAGTAGAAAACTGACAATATTATAGTATACTCAGTGGCTAAAGACAAAAAGTTATACTGGAAAAGCATTGTTGGGCATTGTTCCTTATATTTTGAGGATGTTCAGTGAAATAAAATCACAAAGAAATATATTTGTATTTGCCACCGACAACAGATGACAACACTGCGCAGACAGTTAAAAAGGACATAGCATGAAATGAAGTATATATTTACATTGTTTATTTTATTTCGATTTGATCTTGGGGTGGTACTGGTCGGTGAAAAGATGACAAGGGTGAAGCTTTTTAGCACCGGATGAAACACCTCACAGATGCAGATAGCACCTAGATTTCATCTCATGACTCCAAGCTTTGCAATACAGTCGTGTATCCACTAACCAAACACACCTGGAGCCCATACTGTACTTAAAGTGAGTAAGTGATTTATGTAGGTTTGACATTAGTCACATCTGACACCTATAGCCAAGTGGCAAATTCTTAGGGAAACTCCCTACGAGCACAGCCATGAGTCTGATTCAAACACAGAACCTAGATGTTTGTGATCAGAGTGGTAATATTATACTGTAAGACAATGCTATAGAAAGCTATACGGTAAGATCTGACATTCAGCTATTAATAAAGATGGTGATAAAACACAACAGCAATACAACATCTAACAACAGGCTGTTGTCCTTTTTACAGACAGCTGTTTTCAGGATCTGAACCCTATTGCTAGATACCTGTGGCCAACTGCACTACCAGTTGGGCCACAGAAATGCTTTATATAACTATAGGTTTAATTCTTTCTACTTACATAGAGAGTAATTTTTTAATCCTGCTGTGTTTGATCAGATCTGTAAATACATCGACAGTATATCGCAGGGTGCTGCCACCTTCTGACTTCATAAGAACACTAAACAACAACTGGAATATTTGGTTGATGTTCCTTGTATTGAAAATCTGAAAAAAAGGGGAAATACTCTTAGTGTATGCTACAATAATTGGTTCACAAATGTCAACATGTTATCACAATACTAACTCAAAAATAGTCAACAACAGTTTATGTTTCAGTCAGTTTAACTTTTAAGTAACTACTTTTTGAAGTTAATTTTTACTCCCAAACTATTATTATAGATGCTGAATACAATCATATTAGGCTCAGTGATCTATGTCAATAATACGATATCAATAAATTGTTTACTATTTCATCTGTGTTCTGGCCTAACAGGAATTTGAGAAATGTAATTTGTATGGTTTTCATTATTTCAAATCACAATAAATTGCTGTTTACTGTAAATTGTGGTGTCAAAATAGTTATCTGGTAGTTTTCATTGAACCACGGGAGGGTCTTGCTGTTTACTGCAAGCTGTGGTGTCAAATGGTACTTTTTGTATGTGCTTCCAGTTTCTGTACAGACATGGTTCCTACAGCCAAGGAAATATGATTTCCCAGGACATTTCCAGGACAAAATTACCATTTTCCAGGATAAAGAATACAAGATTTAAAGGTAATAAATCAAGATATGCATGAAAAGCATATATTTAATCAATGTATGATTGATTATTGACACTTTTATGGTACAGCCTCCTCCTCACCCCTTCTAGCTGTTTGATCCACCCACTTTTATTTAAATTTTAACTAACATGGGATATCAAGGTTAGGCCTATTTACTGGTACACTTTTTCCGCTACAATTGAAGTTTTCTTCTACAGGCTGATACTTATTCGCGAGCTTTTTTATTCTAGTGGATTTTTTTTCACTGGCAATATTTTTCCAGAACATTTCCTGATTTTGTAAAATTCCAGGACATTTCCAGGACCTGGAAAATGAATTTGTTATTTTCCATGTTTTCAAGGATATGTGGGAACCCTGTACATAGCCTACATACTTCTCCTTCACGGTGGGCATAACATATTTGTCATTTATGAAAAGCAGGTTGGCTGTGAGTACCCCAGATTTATTATCAATATTTAAAGCTTATTCACACACACTTAGGTAAAATTCAGTTTAGTTGTTTAGTCTTAGACCCCGTTATAACTAGGAGATATGGCTGAGGGGGAACGAATCCGACAAACATAGGTATAAACAGGATTTGAACCTGGACATTTGAAGTATAATCAACTAGCCAATGGGACACCATTCTATCAAATGACATATTACATAGTGGAGAAATATGTTTTACCTTCTCTCCCACAGACTCATTGAAGCACAAACTGACGAGAGCTGATAAGGCTGACACAACGAGACGATTGTTCTCATGAGACAATAAATTAGAGAGCTTTTGATACAGGGACCGCACCTTCTCCTAGACGATATAAGAAATATATATATATATATATATATATATATATATATATACATTCTATTTTATTCATTCCATAGATTTATTAAAGATGGAAAATAAAATCGTTTTGCATTTACAGAGTATATGATTATGAAAGAGCTGTATTATAGACGATTAAAACGGATAATAATAAAAAAATTAAAAAGATGATTCATATGAGAAATAAGTTAATTATTTGAATGTAAACGTTTACCTGGTTCTTTATGATCATTTGTACAGGTAGGTTATGTCTGCAGAGATTAGCCAAAAGACTAACACAAGGTAGGGTAAGCTCATCCTCTTTTTCTTGACTGTGAAAAATATAACACAAAAAGAAAACATAAATCAAGAAGGTCAGTGACAAGAACACGAGCTTCAGATGTCGAGTAAAATGAAATAAAGATAACATAATCTTCTGTGTATAATGCACACTTTTTTCAATGGTTTTTGGGGGTGCATTTTATATACCATAACTAAATGTGTCCATTTTTTTGACAGACATATTTTATTGCTACGGCCATTGTTTTTGAATACTCGTTTTACAAAGCCGCTGATCACAGATAAAACTTGAGAATGGGAAATAAAATCAACTTTTATTATTATTTTAGCGCCGACCCGAATGTACACTGTGTAGAAGCGGATTAGGCTACCATACAGCCTAATCCAAGATGGTGACAGGTCAGTTCCGCTTTGAAATTACTTAAGATATTTCTACGGTAAATTGGTCTTCAAGCCTAGAAATTTAAAATAATTAAAAATTCCCCCTTCACTGAGAAATACGTAAATAGTTCGAACTTTGCGGAGATCTACTTAAAATCACCATTCAAAAATGTGCATTGCTATTTATAATAGTGTAAACTTAATTGAACTGTGTTCATGGTTCCTGGTGTCTAATTATTATCTTTTACCACCTTTAAATACTGAATGATCAAAAGGATGTGAACATAGACTCTAAATAAACTACCATACAAACTCGCAATGGTATGCAAGTCCAGCTGCAGATTTTCCAGGTTTATCCAGTGCGTTATACACCAAAACTAGGTTTTTTCAGGTCAACAAGGGGTGCACTTTATACATGAGTGCACGTTATACACTGAAGATTATGGTAATTCGGACAGAAAATGGTAGCACAGTTAGATTATGAATTCTAGATGAAACACATTCAACACATTTATGTACACACAAACTCATTCTGTCTTTATCTGTGTGTTTGTGAAATTTCCAAGTGTCTGGACACACTTACATTTGTATTATAATCAGTTTGATCAAGTCTTCAACATATACTTCTTGAAAAGAAACCTTACAGTTGTAGGTGATCTTTTGTAATAGTTTCACGGACTGGAAAATAGACAAGAAAAGTTAACTGAAAAACTTCATACTATAATAAGGAAACAGATTAAGGCACAAAGTTATTATTACACATAAGCCACATACAAAACCTGACCAACAAAATACACACCATAAATTATGTATCAAAGATCATAAAACACATCATAAAACCCCATCTGTAGCATATAAAACTGACAAAGTGCAGGTACTAAAATAGATCATAGGCAATTAATAGATACCATGACTAATTGGTCATAGGTAATCACTTTATAAGAAGATCTTGTGTAACAGTTTAATTGCATTGTATTTATGATCAGTTCTAAGGAAATTGCCTCAAACTCATGTATCAGTTGAGTGGCCAATCAGCATTTACCATGAAACAACTGGTCTCTGAAAAATATCTACTTATTTTTGCTCTGTTTAATATTCAATATTATTGCACTTACTGAAAATGTAAAAAATTACTACAAAATAAAATAATTTTTTTACTGATTCCCTCATTCCAAAGTTATTCAAAGTATCATATCATTCCATTTAGATGATGATGATGATTGGTGTATTATGTCCACTTTTATGCAAATGGTATGCAAAATTTTCATTCCATTTAGGAGCTATTTCAGATCATTTGTTTTCTGGGTTATATTTTAATCCACTAATAATTAGCTGATGAAATCTATCCTGCCAAAATACACGGTTATCTGACTCAGTCTTTTGCTATGCACTGACCAGGCACTGAATGGACGTGTGATGTGTTTATACGGGAACCGCTCACATCAGTTGTGCTTATATAGAAATTATAAGACCCGATATCCTTGTGTCAGTGGTAATGGTTTATGAAATAGGACATGTTAACTGTGCAGACAGTTATCACCCAGGAGCAGTCTATTTGTTTGCTTATAAATTACATCAGATATTGAGGTTTTTGTGTAAAAGACAAATTGTCTATGCTCTAATAGACCCTAGGACTATTTCCTCATCTTACACATGAACACATAATTATAAAATACTGGATGATGCTTCTGGTAGATAACAGATATTAAGACAGGACACTAACTGTAACTTACAGATTAGTAAAAAAACACTCAATACTGAGCTGCTCGTCAAAACATATTTCATTCGTTTTAATTCATCGTGTTAAGGGGGCCCGGGAAATTTTTTTTTTTTTTTTTTTTTTTTGGGGGGGGGGGGGGGGGGGGGACGACCAGGAAGTTTGAAATTGGTGGGGGGGAAAATCGGTGGGAAGGGGTTTTGTCTCCCTCAGTAAAACGGTTAGCCAGAATTTTGAGGAATGTATGCCAGTTAAGTTGTTTTCCGTGGTGTTTTCCCTGGTTAGCCGTTCGGTCACATCTCAGTCACGGTTAGCCTTGTTTAATTCTATTTTAAAAACATCTGGGATCATCCAGAAAAACAGTAGCCCGGGGACAGTATTTTAATTTCCCGGGAAAAAGCGGGGAAATCTAAAAACAAAATTAACCAAAAACACCTTCTGTTTTGAAGGCAAAAATATCGACTGTCTCAAATTGGTTTTGTTGAATGTTTCCAAATAAAATTTGGAACCATTCGTAGTGATCTACCCTCAGGGTCCTTCGTTTAAAGGGGACATTTACTTATATAATAAGATAAAAAAAGATATTTAATAGTGACACTATTGTTAGAGTTTTCAAATGTTGAGTAAAAATGTTCGTGGAAATCGTGAAGGTCTCAAACAGAGAATTAACCACAAATACCATTTTTTAACTGTAAGGAAACGAATTTATATTAATCTAAATTAAAATGTATATTAAATGTTCAAAAATACACCAGTTTACTGGAACTTATCTAATAGTAACTATAAAATTTCCTGTGCCATTTGAAATGACATTTACTGATTCCATTATCAGGAAGCATGTGTGAAGCCCAGCACTAGCACCAGAACAGCACACAAAGAGAAAGTTAATGGGGGGATCACTCCCATATACCCGGTACCCTTTTTGTTATATGGGCTATGAATTTATTTTAGACATAAGCCTATAGACTGAAGTGGGATAGGACTTCAGATAGCAAATTCATTCTTAAACTAGTAGTAGTACATCTAAGTACATGTAGTGTATACTAGTTGTGATCTATAATTGGCCATAATATTTAAACCGCTGGAGGTACCCAGTTGAGTTGAGTACTATCAATGCATCATATTAAATATTGTCTTCAAAGACATAACAAAATGTGCTCCGGCATCTTTCAATCAGTCCATAATCAAGTTGATGATCTGGTTTTTCCAGTTATATCCCAAAGGCTTTTGCCACCGAAGCTTGTTTTGATATTGGCCTTACCTGCTAGGGAACACCAAATTTCCGTGAGCCCATTTACCACTGATGGTTGGACATATTAACCACACATGACTGGACATAACATAATTTGCATTGAAAATATTTAATTTCTCACTGAGTGCGTATTTATGTAGCATTTCCAGTTAGGAACAGAATTTGTTTGCCACTGAACCCATTTGCCAGTGATGGTTGACTATATTTGTCTTACATAACAATAATAATAATGGTTGTAAAATATTTTGCATTTAAATATTTTACAGGGATTTGACAAATAGTTTTCAGTGAAATGACATCATCGGAATTATTGTTAATTACTAATGGTAACATTCCCACATGAAGTAGTCTCAAGGTAGTGCATCTATAAGTAGTATAACTGGCAGCTGTAAAGGTACGGGTGGTGGTCAGGCAAGTTTTCTTCCAGGTGGCAGACCAAGATATGGACATTAAAATTCATTAAAAGATAATGGACCTAATTAAGTTAACCTGAAAGCATTTTTGAATGCAACTTTTGAAAGATACTGATTTACAAAATTCATACGGTGGCCTGTGTGAATGAAACAAGAAAATTCAGTCCAACTGTACACCGCTCAGAATAATAGTAATAAATTAAATAATATATTTAAAAGAAAAATATCGGAATAAACTGCCAGAAGTCACCATTTCTGATAAAAAATTCTTACTAATAAATTAACTTTGTGTCAATAAGTCAATAAATATCAGCAGTGATGATTATCATTGAGACTTAAGGATGACACATATTAATCTACTGAACATTATATTATTGATTCATGTTGTCATTTTTATTTCATTCTTACTTACCAATAAAACATTAGGATCAGCAGCTGATATGGTCTGTGTCTTGAGAAATCGTGCCAAACATGATGTCAAATTAAATGTAGAATGGAGAATGCTGCTTAAATCTCTCTTATTGGCTGCAACATCAACCAATCAGACAATTAGAAAGATATTTAGTGCCACGTTTTATTTTAAAATATATAGTTACACTTCTTAGGGTTGATACACATTGCACATTTTATGTGCAACGCAGGTGTTTTTTTCAGGCTATATCTACCCACAGGCTTTTAAATATTAAAAAAAAGGTCATGCAATGTCTTGATGGGATGCCGTACCTCTACCATAGAAATTAATTATCATAATAAATGTTATATTATGTTTTTCAAATTGTATGCATTGGGTTGTTTTCGATCACAAAGCTTAATTGGCCATTTGCTTCAAACAAGTAACAGAAAATTGGTGGATTTGTTTTTTAAAAGTACAATTTTTGGCGGACAAGTAAATTGAAATTTTTCCTTATTTCTATTCACTGTTGATGATGTCAATACACAATTCTATCCAGCCACAATTTAGTGAAAGTCGAGAAGTGAAAATGAAAATAACCGAATATTCACAAATATGCCTTTTTGATTGATTCTGCCAAGTTTTATTGATACATGCAAAAAGATCTGTATATTTCAGAGTAGAATGAACATACTGGAAGAACTGCTTTATGTTGGGTCTGCTAATTCCATAAAATACACCAAAGAATGTGTTATTTCAGAGACATTAAAATTAAAGATATCTATCAACAGCTTTGAAAATGGGGGGTTAACAAAAAATAAACTGTATAGCATTTAAAAGAGTTTTAGTGCATTTGTTATTAGGTAAATTACATGCATCTTGTCTAGGTATGGTAAATGTTATCCAGTGATAGCATGGGGAGAACAGTTACCATCAACAAGCAATTATTAATAATTACAACTCACTCAGACTGTAATGGGTGTGTTCTTAACAGAAAGAAAAAAGTCTTTTCAGGTTGCTAATTATGTCAAATCTAATATATGCCATTTGTTAAGTATCTGATCATAATTGTTATGGATTACAAAAGTTGCTAAATATCCTTGATATATCTTTATCAAAATTACTGTTGACAATTTAATATATCAAGTACTTACCAAGATTATGAAAAAGCAGTAACACTTTCTGGGCCAGCGTGGACTTGGTCTGGGGATCATCCATTATGTCAACAAGATAAGAGAGACATTCTGCAGGTAACATCTCTTTTGGATTAAAACATCCCAATGAAGACACACGTCCCGTCAAACTTATTAACACCTGGATCAATAGGAAATGTTAACATAGTCAACGTACCTAAGCTCTGGATGGATGACCATAACTGACTAAAGGCAGAAACATACCACCTTTTATGTTTCCGTCAATCAGAAAATGCGATTTAGTACTTCGCAAATGTAACCGTGGAAACCATTAACGTAGTTCAAATTAAAAGACAGTTGAAATGCCATACGTACATCTAGCTGTCTCTGTAGCTGCACCTGATTCACATCAGATCGGTTACTTAAATACACCATTGAAGCATTAACCACAGCTTGTACAGAGGTCATCAGCTCCATGCCTGTTGATGGATTTGTCAAATTTGCCAGAAAAAGTACTTGAAGATCAGTCAATTAGCAGCAGTAAGAAAGCTGAAGTAAAAAAAAACAAAAAACAAACATCAACAATTTAACCCGATAATTTCTATGACTATCTGTACCACATGTGAAGCAGAAGACATCTAAAAGCAATCAATTTAGCTTGATGAACATCAGAAGACAAAAAAAAGTTCAAATCATGATGGTCCACTTAACCAAGGCCCAAGACTCTGCTTTTCATATGATCACATTTAATTAGAAAGCATCATCGATGTTTATAATCAAGTCACCACATATTTTCTTCTGTTATAATCGCTAAATTGGAGGTCACGCTTATTTTTTTATTTGAATATAATTATCTTAGAATATGCTGATATTCCAGATATGTTTGAATTTATTTGATGTCTTATTTGATATTTAGTTTTGCTACCGGCATCTAAAAAATGTGAGTTTTTTTTATTTAGTTTAAAAAATAAGTAACAGTTTTTTTTAAATATTTATATAATCTTATACTTTGATATTGCTTAGTAGTCACTAAATGTGAAATAAATATCTGCCCTATTCTTGAAAGATAGGAACCGGGTTCAATTTTAACTTGACCTGGAGATTGCAGCACCCAGGTATAAATTTAATAATAAACCTCTGCACTAGTCACATTTGATATATATAATATATATATATAGAGAGAGAGCACAGGAATCTGTTCAACTGATAAGACATTCCAAAGATTTGAACCCTTTTCATGAGTTTTGCCTCATACTTCGCCACCAACTGCACTACATGAACAGCATACTGATTGAAAGACTTAATAAAACACACAGACAAGTTAATTGTACTCGGAATTCTGCACAAACTAAACCTTTAGCCGGGCTTTGAAAATGCTGGCTGTGTTGGTATGATTCAAAGGCTATGTATGAAATAAACCAGCAAGGGTCATGGCTGACACAGATTGTATTTGTCAAACATCAGCCCCTTTTTTTCTTGTACTATAATGGAGTGGTGTTATCCATTCCACTTCAGAAAGATTAATGCTGTTTTCTAGAAACTTTTCATTTTATGTTATTCATAACAACATTACAGGTTTGTGCAGTTTATTACGGCATGATATTTGAGTAAATAAAGTGTATAGGCATGGTGTCTTGATATATAAACAGAACCTGGAGGCAGACATGTGGTCAGTTCATTTCGGAATTGATGGGCAATTGCAAAACTGCTTATTTAAAAGAAAGGAACTGATCAATTTGGAATTTGCCACAAACAAATCCACAAATTAATTTACCATTTTTTTTTTGAATTCAGAAATATTTCTTCCATGATAATCCTACTTGGAATATAAACTACTCGGAGTAGGTATTCGGAGTACCTACTCACAATAAAAAGTAGTAGGCAAAAAAAGAGTAGGTAAAAAATGGAATTGATAAATTTGGAACGGGAATTGATTATTGATAAATTTGATGTGGAATTGATCAAATGGAATCGACCCCATGCCTGGAGGGAAACATATATCAATCCATTCAGAATTACAAATGAAGCTGTTTTTTTTGCATTTGAGAAGTTTGTGTCGGTGCTTGTTATTTTAAAATGTTTAAGCATTCATAAAATTAAGAAAACACCATGCAACATACACCAAGAAATGCACGAACATTGATGAAAAAGTGATCTGATGTATATACGCGCGTATATGATACACACGTTCTAGGATCTATAAGCCCTCTGGAGATGAACCAGCTTATAAGAGGCATTAGAATCAGCAAGATAATTTTTTTTAGGTGACAACTATGGGATGATGCATGAAACAATTCATTGTTGATCATCTGTTTCACTTTTATTCTAATACTAGTAATAGCGCCACAGGTAACAATGTAATTCTCTTGTCTGTGGTTGCAAATTTAGTCTCAGTTCTCATTCTTCTTGGGAAATGATGGCTTTCCCCTCTGTGTGCCTTCTTTGCTCGTGGCATCTTGGCCAAGCCAAGCATGACTTTTCTCCAATCTTGCACTTGTTTCTCTGAAACATTAAACTCCAGAGCTGTCTGCCTGTTACAATTGTTCGCATAATGCACAACCTTCAGTTTAAACTCTGTGTCATTTCCACAGCACTTTTGTTTTAGATTTCCAGACATGGTCATTGGGTAAATATAACAAGTATATGAAAAATAATATCGCATTTATAGTATTAAGTTTCTGTAATGCTGTTTGAAGAGTGAGTATGTTCATATTAGTAGTTCCCATGTGCTAGCTTTGAAAGTAATTAATAGGGGTTGCTGTAATCGTTTTGATTTGATGTGGTTTCCAATTCTATGGTAATGTTTTGAGTGGCCCCATTTACCATTTCATTCAATTACACACGCTCACATATTTTGATATTAATAATACATTGCTAATTAGTGCATCAGATTAAATAATCATGGTGGTGATCACGATTGAGTTTGGCTTTGAAAGAAAACAGTGAAAACACACCTAATAAATTTGTTTATCGTTCATATTTTCATTATTACGGTAAAAAAAATATTATTTTATTTTTCCCTAAGTTATGCCAAATACACCTTGCCATTTAGTCTCACCCATGTATACTATGAGTCGCACTTGATTTTGGTGTCGATTTTGGAGTATAAAAAGTGTGACTTATACCCAAATACATATGGTAAAACTAAGAGTTAAGACAGGATCAAAAGCTCAAATATGTTGCTTCAATTGGGCAGATCTTTTGGCCAACACATTATGACATGCTCTTTACCATAATTTGTTAAAATAATTGTCATATTAGACAATGATATAGATCTAGATATTAATTGGGAGAAACATTCACCTTCAAGAATGGTGTAGATTGATGAAACTACCAGTACTGATACAACACAAATAATTATACCTGCTTCTCCCAATTACATTCTGGTTAGTGCTATGTAATGTTTACATAGCTGCCAACATTTGAAAATTGGAAAGAGTAATCATTTTCTCACGAAATGCGACTGACGGCTAACATGACACTATGCATCATAAAACCATGTAATTTATCAATACCAAAATAATTTAACATCATACATATTCTTTTGTGAAAGGTTCAACTGCTTTTGTCATTTAATCAGATTTTCCCCACATTTAATAACAATTAAGTCATCATGTACAAGTTTGCACTTTCAGTACATGATTACCCTACCTATTCTACACTATACTAAAATCTTCATAGGATGTTTGTTTTATTTATTATCATAATATAATAACATAAAATGCAAAAAAAACACATTGATCAAACAAATAAACATGGAAGGGACAGAGAAATCCACCATATAAACAAGACCATGTGCTTTTATTTACTATAAACAAAGACAACTGGCCAATCAGGACAGAGTATTTGAGTCATGTGACCATCATAATGCAAAATGGACATTTACCAACCAAGATCACCAAAATCTCTCCCATCCTTCAAAGCATGGTTCTTATATTCAGTAAATATTAATAAATATGACGCCTGCAATGGTTACAGCAGTATATTTTGGCATCATTTCAGATCAGGAAACTATCGTATGATAAATATTTGTTATTCATGACTCATTTTCTGCTGAAAATAGGTCCAAAATCCATCCTACAATTGGGAACAGTGCTTTTTAGCGATGGTTGGTGAGGTATCGGCCCAGGTGTTTTAAACTATGATATTTTTTTTCACTGCAAAGAGCTCCAAATCATTCTATGATAAACGAACAAAAGACTACCGCATATCTTGCCTCAAAATGGTAGTAGCGTGGTTGGGCTAGTGTTTTAGACTACTCACTAGCCTGAAGACATAATCCACACGTCCCAGGCGTCTGGCCTACTGATTTTTCTGGCCCTGGGACACTGCCATCTCTGTAAGAGGAAACATTATAGGTAAAACACATCACCCCACAAAATACAGGGATTCGCTGGCACAGCAAAGGCTTTCAAGCCATGTGGTCTAGAGCAACTGCTGTGTGATGAGCACCATAGAGGCTGTGCTGAAGAAATGACAGCCTGGGAATACTCAGTGAAATATAAGGATGCAAGCCATGTGCTGCTTAGACAGTGACAGAACTGCACCACATGGAACTATTACAGGAAAGGTAGATTTATCGTAGTTTTCAGAGTACAGGCGTAATGAAGAACAGAAAATCATAATAATTCCGCAAAAATCGTAATGGTTGGCAGCTCTGTGTTTATGTTGTGGTTTTATGAAGTGTCTCCTGTTAGAATGTTGTTATGTGCAGTTTGTATTTTAGGTCTGACTTCTCTAGAATGATATATGAATGTTCATAGAACATTTTTCTGCACTTGGATGTAAAGTTTTGACTTTGTTCATCTTGCATCATATCAGTAGTCAAAAATTAAACAACCTTCAGATATGCCCATGCTCAGATTGGAACATGGGTGGTGGTCATCTGTGGTTCATCACGCTACCACTAGACCATGGAGGCGCCCTCCAACAGTGATGAAAAAGCCACTGTTCCGACGTCTTAGTGTATGCAGGTAATAAGTTAATTACACACATTCAACATGGTAAATTAACTTCTGCAAGCCATAGGGCAAGTGCTTAACATTGCATCAGAACCATGTTTGCTGGTGTTAAAGATTCGAGCCCACAATTCATGTGCCCTGGCTACCAATAGCAACGAGCACTGACTCCCGAATTCATTATCTCTATCTTTAGGGAATATGGCGACTGAGCATAATAGTTTTATTTGGTCTAAAGTTAGGTTGATGCTTTCGACATCTTTGAAGGTGTCTAAACAAAAATCAAATATTGATGTGATTATTACAATCACATCAATATGAAGATGTTGCTGTTGACTCAAATATTTATATCTGCATCAGAAACAAGCCAAAATAGATGCATGTGCACTCAGTACTCGGCTCTTTATCACCAGCATACAGATGATACACAGTTCCAATGTTCGGCTTGCGGGACCATTAGCCCCAACGTCGCAACGAACATGGTTCCGATACTCGGCTACACAACGTTCTTTTTTCAATTTCACCTAAATTTTTTTATATTCTAGCCTATTAGTATTATCTTCTAATCTAGATGATGATAGATCTTTATCCGTCTTATCATCTTATATGCGTCTATCACTCTATCTAATAATCTATCATAGTAGATCTCTACTAACTACTGGCTCTAGAAGTCATATTCAATCAAATCAATGTTAATTTAATGTCTTCCCATTCTGCGATTACATAATATAGTCAAACGAGTAATAATTTCCAATGGCTAAATCTAATTAGGCATAAGTAGATATGTTTGGTGTTATTTGACAGATATTTCACATTTTCAGATATCTATCTGGACTTGTCATATTGCAGTTGTACATCAAGTTTGAAAATTATGTTTTTATTCCTATTATCACTCATCACTCATTAACTGCCTTTCAAATTGCAATACATAAATATTAACTTTTCAAATAAAGACATTTAGGTTAACCTGACATAAACATACATCTTTCATAAGCGCCATCAAGCATATCTGGCATCTTAATCTACCTTTATTTGTTTATTCCAATAGCTTCAACAATTTCAAACTTGTTTTCCCCATACAACCAGGCTTGCTTGATGGGTCTACTAAATACCATCCTGTATATTAGTCAGCGTCAGTTAATTTATTTTCTGTTTCAAATAATTATTTACAGTTAAATTTTAGGTGCTAGGCTTAAATAAGAATATAGACATGAACATAATAAGCGTAATATCCAAACAAACCACAACCAAATGACAATATCATGTCTGATGTCAGGATTGAAACAGCGAATACAGGTCATTTCGAGGGACAGCTATAAATAGTCTTTGCTAGGACCCGCTCGGACTCACATACACAGTCTCGGACCAAGACGTTTTACAGGGTATTCAATGCTTCAAATTTATATTTTACATAATCAATTGATGTCAAGCCCTCATATGCATAACATATTAGAACATTATAATTTATATTTACCATTTTGTGAGCATATAAAATCTCGGACTCAATTTCTCACGATGACCCAATGGTTTACACCACTATTCATCAGATGGCAGCACTTGATTTATGCCAGCCGATACGATAGATCCCTGATTAGGTTGACAGGTTAGTGGAATGTAAAAGTGAGTGTTTGGTTTGTTGATTATGTATGTAGTAGAAATAGGCGTAACACCCAATGAAATCAAGAATATTTCATCAAGAAGCTATGACGCGCTAATACGGTCTGCTTCAGCGCAGATGTCAGTCTTTTAATAGCAATTAAGCTAAACAGTTTTAATAGTAGTCGCTTAGTGACGCCTACCCGTTGTAAAAACTGATCTTTGAAGACAGTGACAATTGGGTTATATAGTTAATATAGTATTGCTTTGAAGAAAGATACAGCAATTGAAAAATAGCTATAAATAGTGCTGCTTAGATAATTAAGCTAATGTTTAGCTTAATTTTTTTATATTTTTTTATTAAGCTAAACATTCTCACTACTGCCTTGATTTGACTTGGGTGTCTTACACCCAAACTCCATGGCTGTAGGTGATTCGTATTTTGATTTTGCTTGGCGGCTTAGGGACTGGTGAGACATTACACATGTCTCAGCAAGAAAAGTCGCCACTCTGGATTCAGTCCCCTGAAGAAACGTCCAGAGTTTGAATTCACGGTTCGAGATTCTCTGTGCCTGTGCCTTATAATACACAGCTAAAGCACACACACACACACACACACACACACACACACACACACACACACACACACACACACACACACACAGCACGCACACACACATATATACAGACATAAAACAGCGTGAAAGATATGAAGATTATAACAATACAATTGTGTAGATTATTGGTAGATTGAACTCAAAACGACCTGGTTAATAGTTTGACTAACATGTACTCGTTAGACAGTCAATGATGGCACCAAGAGACTGGCAAAGATGATGCCCCGGCAGACATTGTCGAAACTGTCAAGCGGAATATTGCTTCCTTTTACACCAACGATATTGGCAACCAGTCAACGGCTACTCCGCTCAGGTATGAAGCCATCTCAAGTACACCAAGCATATCAACAACGTCAAATATCGCAATAATTCCAAACTACGTAACCACATCAACTATCATCTCCAGACAACTGTAATATTGTCAATCCATAACAGTCCACAATTAATTATATCGAGGACTTAATGTTGGTATTTAGAATTGTAACGGACCGGAAACAGTTTAGAGAATAAACCAGATGGGCAAGATTGAACCTGTGATTTATTAATAATATACTTGATGACAATCTACAAACATCACACTGGCGACGAGGTTATTCGAACTCTATCTGTGTTAATCGTTATCTGTGTGTACACGATGGCAGGTGCATTGCCAATATTTCCAACGTTTGAGTGTGAGGACTTAAATAATGCCGGTCCACGTTGGACGAAGTGGTTGAGTCGTTTTAAAGTGTTGTTACCCGCCATGGACGTTCGTGATACGGAACCAGAGAAGAAAAGATAAAAAGCTTTGCTATTGCACTATATGGGTAGTGAGCTCCGGTGGCCTAGCGGTTAAGCACCCGGCACTTGGTGCCAACGGTCGCAGGTTCGAACCCGGTAAGAGGTCGAAACTTTTCCAGGGATTAATTTCTCGGCTCACTACATCGTGGGTGGCTGACCACGTTAAATGGCGCTGCCGTCTCCACTGAATTATTTAAAATAAAGGGGGACGTTAAAAACCCCCTGAGGACGTAAAACACTCTGGCAGTGACCACCCTCAGGGTATTTCGGCTCCATCTTTCCGTACTGCTCCCCTGTGAGTGGCGGGGGAGGAGGTTTCTCAACCACTCCAACATAGAGGCTGTGCTGATTAAGCGACAGCCTGGTGATTCTCCCCGAACAACAAAACCTATATGGGTGCAGAGTGCTATGACATTTATGAAACTTTGAAGAACGAAGAAGACGATTACAGTGGTGTCAAAACGAAAATGAATGACTATTTTGTGCCGAAATATAACAGTGAGTTTGAAAGAAGCATTTTCAGACAGGCAATTCGGAAAGAAGGTGAGAATATGGATCAGTTTTGCACAAGATTAAAGCGATTGTCTGTCAATTGTGACTTTACAGAAGGCACAGTGGAAAATGAAGTAAAAACGCAAATGATTCATGGCTGTACGTCCAAAAGCTTGAGAAAAGGGCTTGTCAAAACCTATGGACTTGAAAACACTGCTAGATCATGGTAAATCGATGGAGCTAGCGCTTTCTCAGTCTCATGCAATAGAGGGTGGAATGACAGCCGAAACGTCAAATCGTGTGCATAAACAAACTGGTGTCAAGGGAGGTGCAAGACGCAAATATTTGCTGAGAAAACAGTCTGAAAAATCATTTGACAGATTTTCTAGTGGCTCGCGCACTTGTTTCAACTGTGGTGGTCAATACCCACATGAAGATGAGTGTCCAGCAAAACATCGTCGTTGTTACAAATGTGAATCGTATGGACACTACTCGAAATTTTGTAAGCGAAAATTTCCGAAAACAAAACAACATGATAAGTGGCACAAGAAGTCTCGAGAACAAACAAATAAAGTTTCTATCAGCAACGTCGCAGGTAATTGTGATAGTGGTTCTGATTATTCACTGGCAGTACGAAAAGGTGAGGAGAAAACTCCTGCAATTAACATTCAACTAGCTGGGGTAGATGTTATGAAGTTCATAGACAGTGGAACTACTGTAAACACTGTGGATGTGAAAACTCATAAAACACTGTGTGAACATTCTAAAGAATTTTGTGAGTTATCAAAATCAGACACGAAATTATTCCCTTACGCATCCACAAAAGCATTAGACTTGAAAGGAACATTCAGTACAACAATTACATCGCCTAAGACTGGAGTAAAATCTGATGATGAATTCTAATCAAATGCGACAAATAAAATTGTACATGATTTTGATTCAATATTCCACGGGCTAGGAAAACTGAAGGATTTCCAGCTACAACTGAATATTGATGATACAGTGGAACCTGTGCATCAAAAACACAGACGAGTTCCTTTTCAACAAGACCGCAAGTTGAAGCGGCAATCAAGCAGCTATATGAGGGTGACATATGGAAGATCCTCAAAATACGCCGATTTCCCTTTGGGGGTCACCTATAGTGGTAGTACCTAAGCCACGGATCCTGATAAATCAGACTGTGTGTTGATATGAGCGCTGCTAACCAAGCCATAGGAAGAGTCAAACGTCCAATGCCAACTGTTCATGAGTTGATACATGATCCGAATGGTTGTTGTGTATTTACAAAATTGGACTCAATCAGGGCTACCACCAGTAGAGCTGCATTGGGCCCATACATCACTACGTTTAGTTCACATCTAGGACTGCACCCTTACAAGCGTTTAAATTTTTGGGGTAAATGCCGCCAAATGAAAAATTTCAAAAATCATCGAGCAAGTGCTACATGGGCTTGATGGAGTAAAGAACATTTCTGACGGCATCATCATTGCCAGTCGGAATGATGTAGAACATGAGAAACACTCCTTGCATGTCTGGAACGTCTCATGAAAAAAGGCTTAACACTCAATCGAAATAAATGCAAATTCTTCCAACCCTTTGGGGAATTTCTTCGGAGCATTTTTAGTGAACATGGTGTTTCGCCAGACCCAAAAAAAGTAAAGTTGTTCGTGATGCGCCGAGACCGACAGACAAGCGACAGGTTAAGTCTATTCTAGGCATGGCGAATTACGTACAAAGATACATACCTGGTCTAGCCTCTCTTGTGAAACCACTTAGAGAGCTCACTCGTAAGAATAGTCTGTTTGAGTGGACCAGTGAGTATGAAGATGCCTGGTTAAAATTGAAGGACAGTTTGACTAGTGATACTGTCATGTCGTACTTCAATCACAAGTTAGATACCGAGTTAGTGGTCGATGCATCACCACATGGTGTTGGTGCTATTTTAACCCAGATACAACTCACTAAAGATGGCCCTAGAGATGTTCAAATTGTCGCATATGCATCACGTGCACTGGACGACGTAGAATCTCGTTACTCGCAAACAGAGCGAGAAACTCTAGCTGTTCGATGGAGAGTCGAAATGCTAACATCTATCGACTCTACGTCTTTTTATATAAAGAAATGGAAGAAATTTTAAAATTAAATATTATCAAGCCGACAAAAAACAAACAGTTGTGGTCAGCATGGTGTCAATGCGCTACTCTCTTTAATAAGATCAAATTCAAAATAGCAATTCCACTTAATATAACTATAAACAATTGAGCACAAACAGGTTTCTTCCCATCAAAATTCTTAATTGGAAAATCAATTTATAATTCTAAAGAAACAGAAGATTAAGCAAATTACCAAAACATTTTACTCCTATTATTTAGCAAATCTATTCTTCATTTCATTACAGCTGTCGATAATATAGCAACACATGAATGCATTATAAAATGTACTTTATTATTTCAAGCATTGTTTTTACATTTTCGTGATACTGCCTAAAGAATGTAATGATAGAAACAATTATTTCCGTCGTTACCGGAAATTGCACACAGGAACGGCATCTAATTATACGGATATAATAGGGGAGCTATATAACTCATATACCTGATTTTAATATTATATTGAATAGTTCAGATGAGTTGTGGAACGTTCGATTTCATGAGATTCATATGAAGATTGCAGGTTTAATAAAACGGTATCCAGGCCGTAGAAATATGTACCTTTCCATATTTAATACGTGCTCTTCATCGTGCATTATTATTTGTTTACTGATGCATGTAAAAGTCAAAATACTAATTCCTTGCAGGCTTTACAAGTTTGGATAAGGAATTAGTAGATCCACTGACTTTAGAAAAGAATTTTGACATTTTCAGCACTGAACTACAAACTACAATCAATGCAGTTACTCTTCCACCAAACTATTACTTTACAGAAATTGGTTCAATATTTCTAACGCAACAGGAAAATGTCATTATAGGAACTGCAAAGTGCAATACGTTCAATCAACCAATATACATACATAATTCCAACAGGTAGACATAACAATGGCACCATTGATGCACATCACTAAAATTCTCCTGACGATTCACTTCTAGAGAATTTGTGCAACGACGACTGATCCACACCACTGCATCAGTGAAACAACCATGTTAATTCTGTGAGCATGCTAGC